>JAUBOD010000677.1:387328-408093 GCA_032353885.1 Nothura maculosa | reverse complement strand
AAGCCACTGTGCTATTTCAAATACTGCTAGTAATCCAGGAGTATTTATTACATAAGGCCTGTCTTCCCTGCAACCAATGACTATAGGAGATGCACAGTATCCTCTTTCATTTTTCACTTATCCTGCTTGTAGGGATAAATGAAAAACCCAAGAAACAGAGCAGCCTCCGAGATGAGCAGCACCACTGCTTTTGCCTGTGAGGCCGCAGATGAGGCTGCCCCTCGTGCAGGGGAGGAGGGGAGCTCCAACGGCCTGCACAGCTGTGCGGCCTTTGTGGTGCCTCGCATTCCTCCTTATCCCTCGCGGCAGGAGGTGGGGCTCATGGGAGAAAGGAATGGACAGGGCGCTTGTTCCTGCCATTGCCTATGCTTGTGGTGTGTTTTTCCCACTGATCTTGCCTAGTCTCAACAATTCGGGCTGGTTTTTGGGAAACAAGCTGATTCTACGTAGATACCGTGATGGTTTTTTGGCCTATGCTGTGCTCCGAGTCACACAGGTTATTGGTTTACATAGAAATGTTGTCCTTTGTTTGGGAGAATTGCATATTCTCAACTTGTCCTTTGCATGTGCTTGTCTTAAAAAATCATCCATGTTAGAGTGAGGTTTGAAGATTTATTAAAAAGTCAAATTAAATTGGAATGGAATCAATTTGATTAAATTGAATCAATTGCGTTCTTTGTCTTTAGGATGGAATAAAATCTGGCCTGGATTTCAGGAAAAGGAAAATTAAATTTTTAGTGCTACCCCAAAACCCATTCCTGGCCCTGATGCAGCTATTCATGCTGTTGATGAGCTGATACCTAATTATCACCAGCACTTCTTCCTGAAGTATGTTGTCTTTCATTATGGAAAGGAATAACACAGATGTAAGGCCTTGCTTTATGAGCACTGATAACATCACACTCCCTAAATGGAATGTGAGAGAGGCTGTTCTTGAAGATAAACGATAATCTAGACAAAAGGGAAGCAGTAGATCTAATTTTCTGGACTTCAGTAAAGCATTTGATAAGACACCACTAGGGAAATGGTTAGTTAACCTGTGGAAGATTGGGATTAGTTTAAGAAATGGAAGGTAAGGAAGTAGCTAAGGAAGAGACAACAGTGTGGAGTTTTAGTGTAACAGAATCACTATTGCTATGGCATTTTCACTCTATGTAAAATTTCTGCTACAGATTTCAGGGAGAAATGGAGTAATAAGACTTGCTGTTGAAATAACTGAGAGGTTATTCGTAGGAAAAGAGATCATAATATTAAATAAGCAAATTTGGCTTCAGTGGAGACGGAATCAATAGCAAAAAGTGTGCGTTAAGCATTTATAGATAACGGAAAACTTACTGGAGAGGACAATTGCAGAGAGTTATGTTAACTGATCGTGGGGTGATCCCAAGGTGGGAAATGGAAGCATTTACAGCATTGGGATAGTGTTGTGCAAGCTGTTATATAAAATACTGGTCATTGCATTTGTGCCTGTTGCTTCTCAGTCATTCAAGCAAGAAAATGTGGCTTTAGTAGAGCAGTTAAAAAAGGAGGCATCTATTTTATGCCTAATATTTGTGTGACTTGGAGCACCCCTCCATAGTACAGAAGATGACTAGACAGGCAGATATCCAAGCTAGCTGTGAGTCTAACAGTGTTGGCAGGGCAAGTGAGGGTTTGGAATACTAGTAGGAGTGTAAAAGTGTAAATGTTATTAAGCTTTTGATTCTCAAGTACTGCAAATTAATGATGGGGATTGGGAGCTAGAATATAAAGCTCTTGCAAATCTAAATTGTCTGTTTTAATTCCATTTCCCCTACCTCACCCACCAGTTGTTTTTCTTCCTTATGAGAGGCTACTGCTGTCACTCGTTTGCAAAAGAATTTAAATTTCTGCTGTTCTGACAATTAAAACATAAATTGCTGTTTGTTTTGCAAACAAATGATCTGTATTATCTTTAATACTGACCACCCTTCTGATATCCCACCATGTTAGTAGTTTTTATAAATAATTAAAAGCTGGGGTTCACAGTGGTGTCTGCAACAATGGGCTTGTTTTCTACAACTTGATGGGAAAGATTTGATTTACATCTGCTCTGGGTATTTTATTCCCTATCTTATTAAAGCTTGCAACTTAGATATACTGTAGTTTTTATGGGGAACCTTGCCAAACACTTTCAGATGAAGAGAAATTTTCTCCAATTAAGAGATAGTATCAGTGGAATACAGCGTTGTCACAGGATAATGGTCTCCTGCTGCTTTGTTAAATGCCAAGGTAAACCTGAGGCATTTATCAGAAATTAATGTCAAAGCAAAGTCGAGAGGTTTATCTTGAAAGCTGGAAACGGTGAGCCTGTGGAAACATTCCGTTAAAGTGGTCCATGTTCTCCCTTGGATACATTCTTCCATGCAGAAATCCTGCCCTATTGCACTTGGAAGGAAGCAAATTTTTGGTCTGGCACCCAAATGCAGCTCTGAAACCAGATATATTGGCTTTCACCTTGGTTTTAACTGGCTATCCGGGGGTCTAGTTTTGAGCTGCAGATGAGCAGTTGTCTTTGTTGTGCAAACATGTATGAGCTTTGTAACTTTATCTTGGTCCGTGGGACCTTAAGCTTTATTGCACTTCATGTTGCTCTGATTTAGAGCACATTGAATTCAACTGAAGAAAAATAAATGTTTGGATTTAAACACTATGAATCGCCCAAAGAAAATGTGTGAATCTACTGGCACCTTTTCTCTACATTGGAGCGGAAGGAAGGGATTGGATGGGAGAAAAATGATGATAGGTAAAAGTAGAGCTTGCTTGTTTGGAGCAAGAACCAGTTTGTAATGAAGTGCTCTCCATGGCACAGAAATGTCAGTCTTCCCATTTATGTTCCTCAGACATTCCAGTTCTTTGCCTCTGTGAACAACCTGTTTGTTGGATTTAAGGCGAACCCTATTAGGCAGGTGCATCCTTTTATTGCTTTGCAAAGCAATATTTTTGCTGCTATCACAAAATGTCCTCTGCTTTTAAAAACTAAATTAAAGGTGTCAAATCAACATTAATAGGTATGTATTCATGGGTTTCATGGTCCAGAAATATCCATGAATTTTGATAATTCTTCTTAGATTTTCCCCTTCAGCTTTTCAAATCACACATATGTGTGTGTGTATATGCACACATGTGTATCTATACACATATGGTGATATACATCACACATAACATATAGGATGCAAATACTGTGTCCTAGCAGAATTCCATTTAATGAGAATGCCAAGCAGTCCTCTCAGGCTTTCATTTTATGTCAAAATGTTTGTCTGTTTCTGTTATGTTTCCCAAAGATGAAATGATGCTGTAGGGCAAGCTTCACTGGCTTGGAAATTGGAGAATAAATAAGTAGTTGTACTTAAGGAAACACTATAGCTTAAGAAAAGTATAGGTTGGAAAATAAGAAAAGGATGATTCAATTTTTCCTCTGCATTCAGCCTTAGGAATAGGATGAAGTAAACAGTAGGAAAACCAAAGATGAATGGGAAGTTATAAAATGAGAAACATCAAGATGTCAAACTAATTGCTTTATTCTCCAGCCAGTGTGTTCTGGACTTGCATGTTTAGATAGCAAACCAGCAAATTTACGAACTGAACCAAGGAAGCATTTTGTTGGGGCTAAATCCAGAAATATTAGTCACTGCTAGATGAGTTTCCACAAAAAATATCTGATATAAGCTCATTCTTTTCCTTGTCTGAGATGCTTCTCAGTGACTAAATTCATTTGAGTATCAATGAGGAGGAAGGATTTCCAGGTGATGTGAAACCCTAATTTTGTAAGCAAAAGTAGATGAGAGCTACTGTTGTCAGCCGTTAGTAACTTGTTTACAATGCTTCAGGGTTGGAAAATATGATGTCCTTTAAAGAAGTCTTTTCTAGTTGAGAAAGGATATGTACTAATGGGCAATTTGAAAACCTAGATCCTTTTGCAGGTCACACTCATATTACCTGTACTGCTGTAATGATAATTTTGTCCTTTAAAAAACCAAACCCTTACAGAAAATGATTTTTCTCTTGATGAAACCATAGTTATAATTAAAAACTAGGATCTTGTGGAAAATAACATGTACATTTGTATAAATTTGTCAATTTCTGCTTCTGGAAAAAGCTGACTGCAAATTTTTGTGACGAGGGGAAGAAAAGCCCAGACCATGTTACCTCAGTGAAAAACATCGCATCTGAGATGCTACTTGAGCAAATGGTGAACTGTGGATTGTGGTCATACTGGTGTTTTGGAGGAACTCTTGGAAGCTTTTGGAGGCTCAGAATTCCATGTGGGCAGTGAGAACAAGAGGCTGAAGAGCACCCTGCTACTGAATGGTAATAGCTTAGCTTTGAGTCTCTTGTAATGCCAGAGAAAAACCTGAGACAGCGAAAATTGAAAAGCGAGTATTTTAGATCCTGATGAAGGCTTCTACAGTTCAGAAATGGCATGCTCATTTTTTTCAAGTTAAACATTACTTACAGTTCCAATTTGATATAAGAAGGTTTAGAAGCAGAGGAAATTGTCTGCTTGGGAAGATGATTTTCTAGCTCTAGGACACTTTTGCCCAGCCTATTGTAGAAGCAGCCACTCAAATAGATGTGTTGGTGAAAACAAATGGCTGAAGCTGTATTGAGGGTCTACAGGGTAGTCCTTTATCTCAGATAAAAAGCTCTAGTTGCCTAGTATTACCTGTTACAGTTGAAAAGCTCTAGCAGGTGTCACGCTAATGGAAAATTTTCTTCATATTTTCATTTGTGGTTTTGCGGAGTAATTTCAATGCTATCTTCTGCTCTGTGGCCCTGATCGATTGCTGCGTAGCTGACGAACTGTAGGGCAGACCTGGCTGCCACTCACTGAACAGTATAAAATACTCATGTATAACAAGTGTGTGAGAGAGAGAGAAAGCATCTGCCCATGTCTTGCTGAAATCGGTGAGCTTTGCTGTTGATTTCTAGTAGGCCATGATGTGTGTGCTGAGCCTGGTAGCTTGCAGGGGCTTGAGCTGGGCTCTGTGATCAGATGGCTTTTGAGGTGGAAATTAGGGTAATACATTTTAACTTAAGATGAATAAACGACTAGATGAATAGTAATCAGACTGAGGAGCTACTGTTCACACTATTGTGTCCATACCAACTTCATCTTAAAAACAAGCTATCATTCATAAACTGCTAGCAGAGTAGTGTGGCAGTAAAAATATACTATGAAATAGTTACTGTCAAATCTCCAATTATAAAGACATATCGGAGTGAAGAGAGTTGTAACCCATTACGCTACTGCACATCCCCAAGGGTGATATCAAAGTGAGGCTGAATACTGACTACTTAGAGTAATTTTCAGTGGCTTCAATGGTTCATGGCAAAGAGAGATGAATATCAGAAGCCCCAATAATAGACTTTCTTGCCTAGGTTTCTATTTGAAATAAAATTCTGTCCAGACCAGTGGGGGGAAAAAAGTACATCTAAAGAAGGAATGGAGTGAAACCCATATAGAATTGCTTGAGGATTTATTTTTTTCTTGTAGATGATTATTAAAGATGTGTATTGATTTGCAATTTGCCCTGGTACTTAAAACTGATAAAAATCACATAGCACTACTTTGATTTAATAGCTTTATTAGGGCTGCGGCTGGGTAGAGTTACGTGGGGTCACGTTTTGCCTGAGGATGCCTATCAGTTTTCAGCAGAAGAAAAGAATAGGAATGAGGCAGTGACAGATCCCATCTGGGCTCCCCGAGACAGCTGGTTTCAATACAGTCTGTTTTACCTAATCCTGGAATTGAGCCTTCAGCTGCTCTTGTTGACTTATTACAGTAGTCTGGGCTGTTGAGATGGGATCTTGCCCATCCTATAGGTGTGTGGGGTTCTGTTAGCAACTCCTCTCATCAACTGCAGCCTGCTTCAGTTGTGCAGACATGTGTATATATATAATAACTATTACATATATTTAAACATATATCTAATAAAGATTCAATACATATTAAAGCAATTCAGCCACTCCATATTCTGGTTTCCCTCCCCTAAATTCTGGGAAGAATAGTGCCATATGCATGCATATATTTTATATGTATTTATATACATAGCACAGAATTCAAGCAGCAGTATCTGCAAGGATAGGCACCCATTTGGGAAGAATTGAAATAGGAGTCTAAGGTGCTGAGCACATAGCAGACTGTAAAAATGATCATGTTGCCTAGAGGAGCTTCAATCAGTAAATCAGAAGAAAAAAGGAATATGAGATTTCTAATGTACATGCAAAAGCACACATCAGTATTGCTCCCTGAATCCTCTTCAGCTGAAATCTTATTTTGCAAAAATTAAGTTGCCTTCTGTCAGGAAAAATTACTGTTTGTCATTTATTCCAAGAGACTGCCTTATCTCATGATCAGTTTACTATGTTTGCAATATGGAAACAACATATTCCTGTTAATGCAGACATTGACTTCCATCTCTGTAAGACTTCTGAGGCACGCTGCTCTAAATTTAGAAGTGCTTGCCTCTCCCTCCTGCCCCCCTCCTTCAATTTCTTTTTTAAATGATGTAGTTAGATAGCGAAGATTGATTCCATAATCAAGCTCAGCCTGTAAGATGACACTCACTTTGCGAGTAGATACCTTATCAACCTCCTGTCCTAATGTTCCCATGTACAGCAAAGAACAGTAATTCTTTTAGAGGCTCTCTCTCCTCCCTTTTTTCCTTTTTTTTTTTTTTTAAGGTGGTTACCCTCCACATTATACAGTGAGCACAAATTAGTCAAAGGAAAGTAGCTGTCTCTTATTGTCATTTCTGTTTAAAATGAGCTATTGTGTCCTGCAAACCAGAAATAAAATTGCAGCAGCTCTGTAAGGGTCACTAGCTAAGACCTAAGTTTAAAGCTGGCAGCAAGGACAGGGTGTTCCACGTACATTAGTTTTCTAGGATATGGGATAATGCCAGTAGAATTTTTTTTATCCGTTTCCTTAGATGACTCTTTAGTTTGGCATACTTATAAACCAAGATTTTGCACCCAGATTCTTTAATTGCAGTGCAGTTTGGGGAAGTGGGGACTTGCACTGTAGTCCATGTTTAGTAAACAGCAATGCCAGCAAGCTTTAAATTGAGTTTGGGGAAACAAGAGGAGTAGTTTAAAATTGTGACCAAAGAAAGGGTAAGGAAGGGACCTCTGCTGCATTCTCCATTCAAAGAGTTCACTGAAGAGTTAATAGAAGTTTATCTTGACAACTTGTTTAATTGTCCATTTATGCTTTATTTTATCTAGATGGTGTTAAAGTTACTTGCTTGAGCTGAAAACTTGAAGGCTAAAAGGTGTTTTGGATTAGAGTGCCACATGCATTCTTTTACATTCATGAGTGTTTTGTTCGGGGCATTTTATGGCGTGTCCCAGAGCTTGCTGAAGTGGAAAACGATGCCCCTTGTAACCAACTCCCATGTCTTTGTGTTAAATCACCCTTCCTTTCCCAGGTCTCCAAGCAACAGTATCTTAAAGATGAAATATTCATTTCTGAAACCTAATTTAATTTCAGAGTTGCCTGAACTGTGGAGTTTATCAGTTCATGGAATCCACAAAATTCAATGAATTAACAATTCTTTTTCCCATAGATGGAAGGTTATTTTTAATTTTTTTTAGGATCTTGTTAAAATGCATCATCTTGGGTTTTTTTAACCTTGGTTTGGCTGGTTGTGATTTACTCATTGGTGGTATAGGGGATAATAAGAGAACCTAGAAGCAATAATCTCCCTGTCAATAAGTGCAAGACACTGTTGCTTTATAATGGGTTCTTAGTAGTCCTGTCAGTGCAGAGCCATAAATGAAGGTTAAAACATTTCAAAGCAGTTTCCCTTTCCCCTTTTTCAGTTCAGACTTCCTTTTCTAAAGGTGTTTTGTCCAGAACATTATGATTATCCAACAGATAACTGCCATACATTAACCAATTAAGCAGTACTGGGTTTGCAAAGGCTACCATGAAATAAGCTCAAGTGAAATGAGCTCAGTTGAGCTCCAGCTCAATTGGAAATAAACTTTCCAAGAGCACCCGAGACCTCCTTTGTTTTTGCTCTGGCCCCAGGCAGGTGGAGGTGTGGTTAGGTGACCATGGAGAAGCCTCCGCAGTTGCATCTTTGAAGAACGGTGGAAAAAGGAAAGCTGGAGAAGATTGAAGCAGGTTGTGTAATCCTGCTGCTGCTGAACAGCATGTACAGGGGGGTGTGCACTAACCATATGGCCAGAAAAATGTCCCCAAGGGGAGAATAGCTGGGAGAGCTGTGTGGCTCTCGAGGGTGTCTCACAGAGCAGGTGTGCGCAGGTGGAGCTGCTGCCTCCCCCTGCAGCCCAAATGTAAATAACAGCTGCTGCTGCCTCTGGAAGATTAAAGATCAGCATTGCTGATGGAAACCTGGCTCTTACCTGCAAAGAGATGGACTTACCTACAGCTGAGCACTTCTGTGCTCCCAGGGACTTGAATGATCACTGAATCCTTATGCTCTGTATAAAAGCATACTTTTTGTTCCAGCTGGAGTACGAATGTGACGGCGATGGGAATTTAGATATTCCAAAATTTTCCCAATAGCAGGAGTTCCTAGAATGAATTTTCATTTCAGGACAAGTTTTCAGTGTTTGCTACAGTTCATAAGTCTGTGACACAGTCACATTTTTCAACAGAAGGAATTACAAGCTCTAACTCAAGCATGCCCCAACGTTTAGTAGTTTTATTTCTTATTTGAAAGAACTTGGTAGAGGAAGCTAACAAAGTAAGCAGAAAGTACTAGGAATGTGTATTTCCTGTGTTGTTTCTGTAAGCCTCTTAAGGTCTCTCTATTCTATTTTATTTTAAAAGAGGCTCTGCTAGTTTGTGCTGTTTCTATAAATTCATCAGACAGGTTTCAAGCCCAGATAGCAACTGTGGAGCTTTTGGGGCAGATGCAGTTTTTCAGAAGAAATGAAGTCTCGTTTGATGCAGTTGCTGATGGGCATGCAGATCTTCTCAGTGCTCAAACTGAGACAATGTGACGTTGTAAAAACCAAATTGTCCATAACGACCACAAATGAGAAATATGAAATTGTGTAATAAATTTTGATTATGTAACAGTACAAATGATTAACTTTGTAATGCAATGTACTGGGTAATGCTTTCACTGTGCTTCCCTATATGCTGTGAAAGATGCACCTCTTAATCACAAAAGACTGACTTCAACTGCTCAATTACGGGCATGTTTCAGAAGGTGAGTTGGCCAACAGGTGTCTTCCCTCCCCCATTAAATTGTATAATTAGTGGGAGGAAATAGCTTGGAACAGGTTTTGTCTCCATAGTATAGTAGTGTATTCCTGACTGCTGGTGGTATGTGCTGGTCCAGTGGGGAAAGCTTAATTTTAGCTTTCCTCTTATTGCTGTGGACATCTCTTAAAACTGAGAGTTAACTCTGGAAAAAGCATCTACATTTGTAAAATCTCTGATAAAATGTACTTGTGCTTTGTGACAAAACATGCAACACCTGTAGATATTCTACAGAAACAAGTTTTAATTGTATGTAGGACTTGAATGAGGCTGGATTTGAAGAACAAATTACAGAAGCCGAAAGTAATTAGCAGTATAGCCATCCTCTGTTCTCCAGGCTCACCTTCAACTGCTCCATGTATTTGCTGATTATCTTTATAAGCAAAGTTGTTAGGAACAAAAAATAGTTTTTAAAAAATTCTCATTCACATTAATAATGAAAAGTAACATCTGATTCCCTGGGCATTTTTCATCTTAGGTTCTGAAACTGAACTTAATTACCAATGTTGCATTACAAAGTGGAGCCTTTTCTGCCTGGGGAACAGTACAGACATTAATGAGTGTTTTTCCCTCTCTTCATTTTCTGCACATTAAGTTCAGTTTATTCTTCATGCTACTCCTAGTCTTAAAGTAGCAAAATTCCCTCCCCCCTACGCCAGTTGCCTTTAATGTTTATGTGCTTTCTACTGTTTTGAGTATTTTTTTAGAGAAAATAAAACATTTTAATTTGGATTCACTGTCATATGGTTAGTCATCAACCTGAGATTTCAGTGAAATGTCCTTTGCGGAAAATTTAGAAAAACAATCAGTGTGCAGCAAATATTGATATGACTCTTAATGGCAATTTAGCTGATTAATATCCTTTCATGGTGCTTTGCAGCATGAAACAGTGTTTTAATGAACCCCAACAACAAAGGGTGTACCAGGTGTGTTACCAAGAAACAATCTCTAGTGTGATTTAATTAATCAAAGCTTTGCATGGCACAATTATGAGCAACCTTGCCTAAGTGGCAGTGGTACATGATCCTCAGTTTAAAAATTGGCTTTAAAGAAAGACATTATGGCCTAATAAGTTTCACCTGTCACAGAACAAGCCTCTCTTTAATCAGGAGCTGTTTTAAAAGTGAGAAAACACTAATGGTTTTGAATGTGGGTAACAATGAATGGAAAAAGTCACTAATCTACTGAATATATTATCAAATGCTTTTCATCATTGACTTTTCCCTGAATGTTATGAATGTGTTATGTAAGTAGACTGTGCCTGTGGGAAAGCTAACATGCTGTCTATTCTTCTGTCTTCAACCTTTGGGCTAACTCTGCTCTGCTGAGGAAGGGGAGTTTTTGGTCCTTAGGTACTAGGCACATGTGTGATGCCCAGCCCGATGTGGCCGGTGTAGGTGAGCAGAGGTGGCCCTTGTGACAATTGGGTCATGAGGATGAGTTCAGCTCCAAGCCACAGAGGCAGGAATCACCTATTTGCCAAATTTATATGTGGAAAGAACTACATACTACCTAGTTATGTCTAGCTATTCAATGCAAAGCCAGTGTAACACTAGAGAACAGTCTGCAGTGCCCATCTGAAGCTGAGGGTTTTCCATGCAGTGTTGTAGGTACACAGGAATGCAGTTGGACAAGAAGAAATGTCCCCTGTATTTACCTGAGAGAAATGTCTTGACTGACTTACCCCTTCAACACCTCCTACCCTCCCAAGAGAATTTGGAATAAATATTTTCCCCTGTCCTCCTAGCAACACTGTAGTAACATATTGCATCTGCAATCTCACTATGGTAATTAATTTGCTGTAGTTAGTAGTCTTCAGCTGTTAAAGTTGCAGAGGGTGTTAGATCTCCAAGTAAGCTGCTGCAGTATGGATTTTTTCCTGTGTCCACCCAAGCCCCATCAAGGCCTTGTCTTGCTTTCAGCAAAGCAGTACCAAGAGAGGGTCTCTTGCAAAGTTTAATGACAACTCCCTTGCAAGAGTTGTGGCACGAAAGACCCCGGCAGTTGCACAATAATGAATTTCCCTCAAATATCAATAAACTCTTCTGGGCATGGGTGGGTGAATTTGATTTTCTTTGAGTGGAGATAAAAGGTGGTCACAATTTCCAACACTAGCACCATGAAAAGCAAGTACAAACTACCTCAGTATTACAAACAATAGCTGGACTGTTAGTGGAGGAGGGAACTTCATGTAAGATAAAAATTCTACTAAGTAGATAGGGATCTATTTTCTGTACAAGGCACTCTTCAAAGCTTATTAACTTAACACTTTTGTTTTACTCTGGTTTGGTTTTTTGCTGGGTAGGGAAAATATACAAATGAATGTGCACAAATAACGGCACAAGTCACGTGGATGTTACAGTGGGAAAATAGAGAGGGATTGGAGCTGGCTTTCAGTAACATCTGCACCAGCTTGATATGCAAATGGTGAGAGGAAAACTTCCTTTTTAGTATCAGGCTTGTGACCAAAGCCTTATCTGTAACACCTGCAAGTGTGTGTGCCCGGAACATGTGTTTGATTATAATCTTTTTAAAGAGACATTAATTTTAGCTTTTAAGTGAGATGCTTTCTGAGCTTTCTTCAGAGAAAAGAGGGGCCATAACAGCCTGCTGGAAGCACTCAGCAGGATGGCAAGGACCTTCCCTAGTTAGTGTGGTAAAGGTCAAAATAAGCAACCTGAAGAGGCAGAAACCATGCCCAACCAGCAGCTCACAGTGAGCTGCAGAGGAAAAGCACTGCAGAAGATGGGTATCCTTGGCCTGGGCACCACCATGCTCTTAAGGCATGTGGCTTTGCTATTTGTCCAAGTCATATATCATGACTTCTATCTTACTGGAGCAACCTGTTCTTGCATTTGCTTTGTCACAAACTTTCAGCTGTGAAGTCTCATCATTAAGTATTTTGACCATTGCTATGCTGTTGTTTTCTATTTTAAAGCCCCATGGTGTTGAAAGTTAACATGTTGAAAATGCAGAACTAATCTTCGGCTTATGCATTGCCTTTGGACACTGCGCTCTCCTTACAAGTGCTATATACTGTGAAAAGCACCTGCAAAGAATGCTCTGTGTTGGGCAGTATTTTTGTGGTTTTTATCTTAATCCCACTAAAAGAACCACAGGCTAAAGTTTTAACTTGTGGCCCCATCTATTATGCCTTTGTTTTTCAGCAGCTAAACTTATGGCTTGTTAGATAAATCATACAGACGATTCAAAGAGTAGGGTAGTAATAACATATATGCCATGGCTCTTAATTTTATTGTTCAAGTAGTAGACCTTTAATTGTGTAAATTGAGAGCGAGATCACTATGTTAATTTAATGTTAAGCACATGAAGTGCTTCCTTTCCTAGCAGTGTCCTTAAGGATGGTTTAAAGTTTTGGATGAGATTCACCTGATTCTATGATCTGAATTTTTTGAAACAAAGAGATAAATCTTTTAAAATTCACAACACAAAGAAAAAGCTTAAAGAATTGCTTGATTTTTTTGCTCCAAGACCTCCCCATCACCATCTTTATGGTACTATGTTTCCATAGGTGGTATTTGAACTTCATGTGGTCAAAGGCTGTTGTGTTATTGCTTCCACCTTCTTTCTGCTGATTGCTTTCTCTTCCTCTTTACTTTCTATTGTTGAACTGGAAGCCCTTGTGGTTTAATACTCTTATCCTTAGCAAAACACCCTGTGATTTCATGTTTTCATGCTGAAGATGATCAGGAAAGGAGTGCATCAAGTGGAGAAGATTCTAGAGGACACTTCCCTTTAATAGGTGCACATGGAAAAATGTCTGTGTGAGTTGACTGATTGTGTTTCTTGCACAAAAAAAGATTATGTGAGTTTGGGAAGAGTCGTATGGAAGATGAACACAATCCAATGCTTCTTATGTAGAGAGTTCACATTTTCTTCAGTTGCTCATTGCATGAAGTTAATGGCATTTTGACTATGCTTGAATATGCTGAATACACAGTAGGTGTTTTGGATCATTTTATAGAGCTATAGAAAGGGGTTTCCCACTAGGAAGTTGTCCCCATTGCACAGAAACTTAAGCTGTTTGATAAATTTAAATATACACTTCAATTCCTAAAGTCTGGAAGTGATCTCTACTCAATTGTTGGAACAATGGTGTGGACCTGAGGCTTATGAGCAGCATGAAGTGAGAATTCTCATAGATCACAGCATTGACAAGTGGTGACTCATGCTCTGGTCCCCAGTCCTGCAGGGACGTGAGCACTGCCAGACCTTTTCACAGCTTATCTCCATCTCTGCGCTGCATCAGCTCTGCTGCCTGACAAGCTCCATCATTAGCAGCTCTAGGAATTCCTAGCTTGTGAGTCATGACTCCAAAGTCATGAAATTAACTTTCAAATCACAAGAGCTTCTATGCATATATAAATGTACACATATAATGCACATAGCCTTACATATGAACACAAATTATATAATGCATGATTTTATGTATAAGATTTAATGTATCTTTTATTTGCTACTTGAACATTTCAGGCTTATATTTCAGTGTGTGCTTTTTACATGCTTGAAACTTAGAAGCAGAGCTTTGGAAGCTAGACTTTGGAAAAACATCCAGGTGAGCAATGTTTTGGTGGATCTAGAGTCAAGGTTGAAGCAAGAACATGTTTTCTGTCTGTGCCAGGGGCTATTTTCTTCTGTAGCCTGATGTGACTAGGCTACTCAGAGCAGTAGCCCTTGCCTAATCATGTGCATCAAGGTATTTGTACTTTTGTATGAAAAAATCTTGAATGCCGATCGTAAACGCATAAGGTAGGAAAACAAAATGCACAGAATTTGTGGATAAAACAGACTATATTGCAACAGTGTGATGTACTGGTGTTTCCAGTGCAGAGGCATGTAGCTCAGATTGCAAGGAGCTTAATTACCATTAGTTCTTTGAAATTGCAATTTTTGAATTTCCACATAGAAGTAACCAATATGCTGGCTTTCCTACACTGTTATCTTACCCTATCTGTTACCCATCTTTCAGTGCTGTTGGATTTTCTTAATTTTCTTAAAATCTGAAAATCATAGAACAAAAGTCATCAGAGAATTTGCCTAGTGGAGAATCCTTTGCTAATCACAAATACTGCTCTAAGAAGAGAATAAGGGGTTTGTCCCCGGCCTTGTGTAGCCAAGGAGACTGCTACAGATCTCTCTCCACTGGGAGCAGGAAAAATAATAATGAGTGTGAAGTGGAGCAAGGAAGATTTAGGTTAGACAATACAAATATCTTTCTAATAGCCAAGATAGACAATTGGCATGGGTTGCCCAGAGATGTTAGTGAGTCCCTATGATTAAAGATATTAAAGGGAATATTAGGATGTAAGCTCGGTGGACCTTGTCAATACATGGCAGCTGACTCTGCATATTGCATTTCATTTTTGAAGCATTATTATTGGGTAAACAGCTGTGTAATATTAATGGTTGGCATACAGCAAATGTGAGGAAACTTTCCATACCCATATACCAGGATTAGACAGTTTCCTCGGGAATCTTTTGATTACTGCATCTAGGCCACTGCAGTTTATATCCCTATAAGTAACTTGTTTATAAATCTGGGACGATAATCACTCATGCCGTGAGCCAGTTCCTCTCTCCTTCTCCAAGCTCTATTTCTTGGCCCTTCTAGAAAAGGGAGTATAGATTCTTGTGTATTCCTGTAAATAAGATCTTTCACACCAGTAGTCTTAAAATTGAATATCCAGAAAGATATTTTGCAAATTGCCAATATTAAGACTAGAAGTCAGGGACTGGCTAAATTTTCACAACTTATTTTTTCCTGACCTCTTTAAACTGATGTGCTGCTTCATTTGCTGGCTATGGCATGTGGCATATGCTGGCTATGGCCAAGCCAAGTCCAGCGCTCCTCTTGACATGAGCAAGAAGTGGGCTCAGGAGAGGGCTTTGCAAAGACTATTGGATTAGGCTCTGAAAGTAGAAGAGAATTGGACAGGTTTTCTTCCTGTAAGTTGTGTCATGCTCAACATGGAGGACTTGTGGAATCTGGGATGGGCCAGAATGCCTGAGCTGTGATCCAACACACTTAAATGTGGAAACCTGTCCAGCTCTGGATTGCACATCTGCTCCTGTGAGCCAGCCTCAGAGCTGGGTGAGAGGCAGAGTGCAGGGTTGCTTCGGGTTCCTTCCTATGAAAGGAGAGCAGACAAAGGCCATATTGAGCAGAGATATGCACAATAATTTTGAAATAAATCAGGTATTCAAAAAATGTGTACATTAGTGCCTACTGTATCTGTGCTGCTCTTATCCTCTTTGAGTGATTATGATTGCTGTAGCTGAAAATGCCACTTACTGGAATATGTACTTTCTTCAAGAAGTAATAAAATAAATACAATAAGCTATTTCACTTGTTTAAAAACATCTTCTTACTAAGAAATCATCAATGCATGTGTTGTTCCTAGTTGTGAAAGAGGCCAGTGTTGCGTCACCAGCACAAGGCTAGTGTGCTGCCCAAGAGGACGATCAAAGGGACCTAAATTTTCCCAACCAAGAAGAATGTGAAAAACAGCCCGTGAGAGCACCTTGTCTCCCTTCTTGCCTGGCATGTTGCAGAGGGTCAGGTTTTGAGTAGGGAGGCTGGTTGCTGACGTGCTGTATAAGGACGTTTCATTAAAGCTCCCTAAATCTCTCAAGACCAAGGAATTAAAATCAATATCCATCAGAAATGCATAGTCTTTGGAGCAGTGTGAGGCAATGCCCACGCGGGGTGTGCATGCTTCAGAGGACATGGGGCAAAACACCCCCAGGGTGAAATGTTGCTGCCTAGCACGTTTCTGCTGGGGGCACTTTGATGTATGTGTGCCCTGCTGATTACAGTTGCCATCACTAGAGAAGTGAGTTGGACTAAAGATGGACCATCCAAGAAGATCCTGCTTCCTGCCTGATGTCCTGAAGCCTCTGGGAGGTGTTTGCCTTGTAATTGTTTCCTGGAAGGCTGCACTTGCTGCAGATGCCCAGGGTGAGAAAATGTTGCAATTCATAGGGTTTTGGAGCCAGGAGCTGGATCCTGACCCACCTTTTTTCTTAGGAAAATGATACTCCCTCCTTGATATGCTTCAAGGCAAAAGCACAGAAAGTGGTTGGAGGCTCTAATTTGGGCAAAGGTAAAGAAGAGTCCGTTAAGATCTTTAAAGATGTTTATGGAGTCTGCCATTATGCTCACCTTCTTTTGCTTGTGCTCATGGGTAAAAATCTGTGCTTATGTAAGAGGTAATCCATGTGTCCTTAAGCTGGAAAGGCAACCACTTCACTTAGAACCTCCTGTACTGTCCCTCTCCAAGTGGGTAGAACATCTGAGTAATTCTGTTCTGAGTGTACTTGAGTACTGTACATAAAACTTATTTTGCAATGCTTGAGCTCTTCTTGGTACAAACATACAGGATACAGCCATATGCACCGCAGCCCATTTCTCTGGGGTTTTGAGAACTTGTTTGATAATTTGATAAGCATATGAAATTTAATAAAGCCTAATTAGCATTGTGTAAAGTAAAATGTGCAGTAAATGCTGTTTGTAGAGCTCACGTAGATAAACAGGACACAATGTGAAAATGTTTGCACAGTTAGCTGCATGCATGCTAAATGTTGCTTTTAATTAAACAATAAAGAATGTAACAACCTTTATTGTATTGTTGTAAATTCTGATGTGGTACAACAATTTGATTCCTTAAAAATTAATTGCCTAGGAGTGTGTTTAAGTAGTATTGATTATGTTGGTGCCTCATGTTGATCTGTGATACTTAACCCAGCATTTAAAATATCTCTTTTCCATTATACGTTTGTGATGCAAGAATAAAAGCAAAGTACAAAACAAATAGGCACTTGAATTCTAATAGCAATAAGCAATAAATGTCAGGCATCTGGAAATTATGGTTGCAATTTCATCAGAGTACACTTTGTTCTTCTATTATGCCTGCATGAATTTTGCTAGAGGCAAAATCTATTACAGATAACAGTTAAGAACCTTTCTAATCTACACAGATAGTCACGGAAAAATGCTAGAAAACTAAATGTTGGAAAATGTAATATTGCCAAGCAAAACTGACACTTGTGGAAAATAATGTGACTTGGAAGATCATATTTAGAATTGCAGATAATTTCTTTAAGATCAAGTTGAAATAGAAGTTTCTGGGATATTTAGCCCTGCTGAAGGGCATGTCACTAATAGTATGCAGTCTATCGTTCTACGTGTTTGTGTACTGTATATAGATAGATACTTATCTCTGTGGTATGGGCTACTTATTCTGCTTGTTTAATGATTGCTACCTGAAATAGCAATTACAGAGTCAGCCAGTACTTTTCCACTGCCAGTACTTGTATTTGAGTAGTGGCTGTTTCTGTTCCAGGTCATCTCTATTGCCCGTAAGAATTTATATGTTTTGTACTTTTATCGTGCATTATAATGCTTTGCAACCCTTTAATTGACTTTGGATCAGACCATAGATCTGCACATTAATTCTGTCAAATTCTGTTAGCAAAGTGTTTATATTGCCTTAACTTTTTGTTGACAAAATATTATGTTCTAAATAGCCTAAATTCATTCTGGGGCTACACTGGAATAAGATGGAGCTCAGGACTTGAGTAGAGATGACACTGATGTCAGCAAAATGTTTAGCATTTTGTACTAATACCGTGCACTAGATATGACACAGACTTGAAAGGATAGGTTGTTTGTTGCTCTTTGAACAGTCTTGTTGCCGAGTTGAAAGCCAGCATATGGATATGTTTTCAGCAGGAAAGTGCATGTTTCTCTCTTGGTGTAAACATGATCCCAATAACTTTTCTACTTTGGCTAAGGAGTCTTTGAGGAAAGTTTTTGTTAATAAACCATTCAATGGGAGTAAGGATGGCTGAGGTTTGAGGTTTTTATTTGGAGTGAGAATTGTTTTCACTTTCAGATGTGTAACTCCTAACATCAATTAAATTGGGGAATAGCAATTCTCTGAAATTGTTGTTCTATTCCTTTTAGGTGAAAAAGGGGTTTTAGAATAACAGATGTAAGGTTACTTCTTCACTGATAGAAATAGTTTCTTTTATTTCAAAATGAAAATGTAGATGTTTCTTTCATTGATTGACATTGTAGTATGTGGGTAATGCTTGAGTTTCAATGAAATGAAAAATGTTTTGATCAAAATAGTTTATGACTTTTCACGAAATCACAGATGTAGTATTGGCTTCAGGAATGGGAAGGAAATCGCTGTGAAACACTACAGACCACTTCATTAAGTTGGCGGGGAGAAATGCAAGTTCTTGCTTTGCTTCCAGTAATGATATGTAGACTTATTGACTCACGAAGAAGGGGAGTCTGTGCCAATTGTTTGTTACATGACTAAAAATGAGGAGCTCTTCTCCCCTAGGTGAATGGGTTATGTAGAGAAGTTTATGAATCTTGTTCCTTTTTTACAATCCCTAGCTTACATTAAAGCTTAAACTTTTAGATGCAGAGAATCAAACTAAATCTCTGGAAAAATGAGACTGTACATCTAAAGTCCAGGATTTAAGTTGGTCATGGCAAAATGAGTTCTGTCTTTCTTTCTGTCCTTTCTCCTTGTCCCCATGCTTGTTGATGGACAGTTTGATAGCCTAGAACATCTGATAATGTTGGCAGCTGTGCTTAGAAGGTTTTCAGCAGCCCATGTGTCCTCCCCAATGATATGTGCTAAACAGAAAATAAACATTCCTGAAGGTGAAAAGGGATCTTTATATTACAAGTCAGCTTTTGCAGTGCTTGTGATGGCTTCTCATGGGTGTTCTTGTTCTGAAATGTATGATCAATTCTGCTGAAGAAATATAAAAACACTTTCATATTTATATCAGATGAACAAAGTGTGTTAATGCCTTTTATGCCACTAGGGTTGCAAACCCTAGGGCTAGAATTTGTCGTGATTGCACATACCTATGAATTTTTAAAGGAGAGACAGATTTTGCCTTAAGATTATGTGTATGAAGAGCTGCTCATTTTTCTAATAGGAGGGCTCATACTTCAGTTCTTTGCATTGAGATCACAATCAAACCTTAGTCTTTGGCATTATTTTTGTAAGAAGGTAGTGTTCAGTCATAGGAACAAACAGACCCCTGTTTTGAAGATGTGCTGAATAAAGCACAGTGAAAATTCAGTTTGCAGGTGGTTATACATAGTAACTTTTATATTCAGATCAAATACTCATTTGAATAGAATTTATTCAGAATGGCATACAAAGATCATCTCCTTGTGTACTTAGTGGAATGTCGTTTTCAATGAAAATGGTTTATCTGAATAAATTTGTTCAATTTTGCTGATTATGGGCAGAAGTCTTGTATTTTCATGTAGATTTTGAGTATTGTAAGTCTTCTCTCAAGTTTTATATTTGGATAACTCTAAAATTCTAGATATTATATAAAAATGCACAAAACACCTAAGATGACATTTCTCATCAACCTGAGATTTCTCATTCAATTCCCTGGTATATGTCAAGAGCATTTTAAGCATTAATAGTTTATTCATTTTAAAGCCCTTTAGTTCTAATAGTGTTCAGCACAGCCTTAATTCAGTATCACAGAATTCCCCTCAGATCTATTCCTTGTATCATTGCCTCACTTGCCCTGTTCTGAACCCAATGACCCTTATTAGTGTCCTACAGTTCCCTTTAGATATTATAATTCCCTCATATTTCTTCAGCTTGGTTCTTCAGATGTGCTTGGGCAGGTTAAAGGTATTTCTTTATTCGCTATTCTTCCATGAAACTCATACTGTCCCACAATATTTTTCTTATTTTTATGCTGTGCAAGAAGTATCTGGGACTCCTGCAACCTTCTCCTTGTGGCTCCCTTGAACCTGTGTGTGTGTTTATATATGTTCCTATGTATATACTAAACAGTATTCTGATGTCTCCTGTGGTTCAGGTGACATGACCCATACAAATCATGATAATTGGGATCATGTTCATATGGACTGATGTCCTGCTGTTTTGGATCTCCACTGATTCTTTTTTTTTCCTAATGCAAACTTAAGCCTCATCTTACTGAAAGTCCTTTTCAAATCTATTTCTTCAATTTTTGCTCCTCTTCTCCAAAATGCTGTACATGCAAGTCAAGTCATTAGTTGTTACAAGCTTTGTACCTGATGTCTGCCTGCCTTGTAGCCTCAAGCTCTAAAAGGCTTCATTCTTATTACTGAGGAAATGATCATGTACCTGCTGATGAAAATCAAGGCATTTCCAGTGTTTTAGGCTGGGACCAAGACACTGTTAGATGCTTCTGGCATTCAGATATGTTATTTCTGCCTCACGTGATCTTGAATTTGAAGCCATACGCTACTTTCCGAGAGGAATCAACAGGAAGCAGCATGAAGCTTATTGCTTGAGGCATGGAAATAATGAGTAGTAAAAAACGGAATGTGTTCTGTTTCTTAAACAAACAAATAGCTGTCCTTCTCCCAAAAGCTCCTCCTCAAATATTTCATTACTTGTTCCAGGTTTAGGCTACCCTTTCTGGACAGAGGTTTAGA
>JAUBOD010000677.1:359949-372406 GCA_032353885.1 Nothura maculosa | reverse complement strand
AAAATGGAATGCTGGTGTCTATACCCAGGTGCTTGAAAAACTGTTTAAATTCAAGCATGTGCTCATGTTCATGTTCGGCCAAGCAGCAGTGACACTGCTTTGTCAAGATTGTTGCATCTCAACGGTAGGGTCATCATGGCTGAGTTAACTAGGTAAAGTGGCAACAGGCTTTTATTCCTTAATTATCTTTCTTCTAAGATTTGGAGAACATTAATAGTTACATGGTACAATTTTAGACCATATGAAAATGAAATGCCTTTATGTACCATTTTTACTTTTTGGGAGGGTAAATAAACATGCTATTTCTGTGTAGTTTGGACATGCTCTAATTCTGCTTTGCTTTAGACTGATTTATTGTCTTCCCTTTCCGTTTCTACAGGCTCAGATACAGTGCAGCTTAAACATGTGTTTAACATTATAACATATGCCTAGCACTGAAATTAACGTGCACAAAGCACAGAATCAACTATCTCCTCATTCTAGAGGGCCCCATACACCTCAAGTCTTCCATGATGTTCCAGTCTCGAAGTTTTCCAAATTGAATGGTAGCTCATCTCTTCTAGCTTTTAAGAAATCCCTGGTTAGAAGATTCAAGACAGGATCAAATATTTCATAGTAGACATGAAATTGCACTTATTTCCAGGGGTCAGTATTTGACAGAGTATGTTAAAGGATTTTTTGAAGTCTCTTTACATTAGATGAGCAGTTGATGACTGTGTTTTGACTTGTGTATTTGATAATGTCACAGTGTATAATTGCAGATATCGATATATATTTAATGAGTTATGATGGGAAGTGCAGTTTTCCTTTATGTTGTCTTTAGACTGGTATAACTTGTCCTTTAGTGATGGCTGCTTTTTGTTGTTGTTTTTATAGTCTAGAGTTTCTCAGTAAGGTGTGAGAAGATGCCCAAAACTTTGCCTGGGCACCATGGAAATTGTTTCAGTGCACATCAGGATCAAGCTATGAGATTATTATGCAATATAATTTAACTGGAAGTGCTGGGTTGACTTCTCGAAGCCATCTAAACGCTATTAAAATTCAAGGGGAATTGGGCATCTAGCTCCTTTTCACTCTGAAATTCTTAACCAACAGTCTCTAAGTAAATTAGAATTTTACTTGTTTCTGACCAAAATAATAATTTTTTCATTTCTTCATGGTTATATGATAGTAATTTCTCTGCTTTTGTGTACTAGTGTGCCCAGGCCAATAATAGATTCTTTCATGCAGCTGTCTTGAATTGCATTTACTCTGTTCTTGGCAGTGGCTTCATCATTTTGCAGTCTCACTGTAGAGAACCTACATTAACTTTTTATTCTGATGATCTACCCTATTATTTTTCAGAACAGAGATTTCTTTCTGTTTCTACACACTTTGGCCTTCATTTTTCTACTTAATTTTCTGGTAATCCTGAAGCAGTCAAGGAAACATGGTTTCATTCAATTGTTTGCTAGTGCTGTATTGTTACCTACTAGAAGAGGTATTGAGAAGACTCTGTTCTGTTATTTAATTAAAAAGGGAAAAAAAAATCTGAGTTTCATGGAAGTTTATAATGACTCATAAGAATCCTTGTGGAAAATTGGGTAGGTTTTTTTGAAGATATCCAATGGGATTTTATTTTTCTGGAGGCTTATTTTAAATCTGTGCTGTGTGAGATGTATTTCAAATACTCATAGCTATGTTTGTTTCACTGCTGATGAGACTTGCTGCTTTTTCCATAATAGACTTGCCCAGGCTGAAATAAGGACTGTGTGTCTTAGTAAATGAAACTTTGTACTATAGCGCTGGTTAATTTAAATATAAATCTAAAAGTGAATTGTTTTCTGTGTTGAATGGAATTTCTTCCCTTGCAATGTTGCGATTTATTGTTATTTCAGGTTTAGTGCACCTTTTCAGCTGTTCTGAAGTTTTGAAACCAGCTGAAATTCATGAACTCTGTGTAGTTATTATTTTATTGTGTATTACTTGTACAGTCAGAGTTCATTTTTCTGTGGTGTTGCTGTTAAGGAAAGACATTTCAGTAAAAGTATCATCTCTGTATAAAAGCTGGGGTGCCACAAGGGAGAGAAATTAGTCTCCCATTGATCTATTTTTCACATAGTCTCTTTCTGATTTTTGTTCTACTTGCTCTCTAATGCATTTTGCTTCCCATTTTCTCACTGGAGTTTATATTTCTCATCTCCTCTGCTCTCCTTTAAAAATGTTCAAATACAAGCCTGGCTTTTGAAACTACGAAGTTTGTGAGTGGATTTGAAATTGCTCATTCTCTAGTACTGCTATTTTTCTAGGGTATATCAGACAAGTGAGAATCCAGCCACCTCATTTGTTTTGTCCTTGTGGTCCGAATGGTTTGATGAGGTAAAATGGAGACTTTCTTTCACTTTGCAAGGTGTATGAACTGAAGCATTTAAAAAAAAAAAAAAAAAAAAAGTTTTGTCCTATATAGTCATATGCTGATTTATGAAGAGTCTACAGAAGCTTGGTGGAAACATCTTACTGGTAATAACACCATTGGATTGAACGTAAAAGGTCGAATCTCAAAGTGGAGGCTGGTTGGAGGCAGGTGTCTTAGTTTTCTCTTCCCCATGTGTTCTCTTTGGGGAGATTTGACTCCCTCTATTTGCTTTTTTCATTCACTGTGGGACAAGTCATAAAGTTTGCAAGCAGGAATCTTGGCTGTATTCATGGCTCTGCCTGCTGGGGGCAGGATTTATCAAACCGTATTTGGCTTGTTTGGCCATCTCTAAAATGGAACTGAAATAATTTCAGTATTGAAACACTCTAAAATTTACTAGCAAAAATTGTTATCTATCTGCTTTTGAATACAATATCTCTTTGGATTCTTGAACAAAGTCCCATATTGAGTCAATATGACCTGTGATAATATGATATGCTAAAGGGCTTGGTGTCCTTTAGTAGAGATCTAGAGCTTTGGGGTCTGGGTTATAAACTGACTGAAATATAATTAAAGGTTTGTGCTTAGTAACTGTGTTTACAGTACACTTGGAAAAGGTAGCTGAACTTTGATTTTTACACTGAAAACATCTCCCCTTGCTCTGCATAATGGAGTATAAAAATAATTGTAATAATGACTGGTGTTACTTGAGTGTTTAAGTCAATTGAGGTGATCTTCCACTGATGGAGTCAAATCTGGCATGATAATCCAATTCAGGAACCTCATGAACAGCAAGAGAAGGTCTAGCCACTAAAGTCCTGGTGATTATTTTGTGGTCTTTACAGGATAGGTGTCCTGAAAACCAAAATGACATATCTGTCTTTGAGTGGTCATCTCTGCCTCGGTAAGCAGCTTTTAAAGCCAGATTCTAAAAGCCAGAGGCACTCCGATATACTCCATTAGAAAACCATTCCATTTCCCTTCATGGTTGGAAGATTTAGTATCTTGAGGGGTTTTGCTCATCAATAGTAGTGGCTGATTTAAAATAAATAAAAGGGCTTTGTTTCACAGTGCAAAGAGTCAGTATGTAATATATTTAACTGTCAAGTATCTTTCCTGGCAACTAATGTGAAAGCTTTCAGATAGGAGAACTGAAGATGTGAAGTTTTTCCTTGTGAGATAGAGTTGGAAGAGATGCATCCATGCCAGGAAGTATTGGCAGGTTTCCTGAACTATATTTTCTTTATAGATGTATGAATATTGGCTTATCTGTGTTAAATTTTTGTACTAGGCATATTTTATGAAATTCTGAAAAATAAAGACAAACTCAAACTGGACCAAACTGCTAGTTTAAATGGATGGTAGGGTCCCACCACTATTTGGGGACCACCTCCTGAAAAGTTGTAGTCATTGCAAATAGACATAAGGAGTAGAATTGTCACTAAATTGTCACATAAGTCCCCAGGCACATGATTTAGAGTTGTGGAATTTATTTTCACCTCTCTTTTTAATCCTCAAATGGAACATGGTACTCTGGCTATGCAAACTTCATCCTACTGTAACCATTTTCTTTAATAATAATTAAAGAACTGCATATATTATAAACCTTTATACAGGGTTTCTTTCCTAATTTTCTCCCTAATAACATACCTTGCTAGAAAAAATGTGGGTATAACTCTAAGCCTGAAGGCTGTTATTTAGGACTAGCCTCTTTGTATATTGTAGAAATACAAATACTTAAAACGCTTGAAATTTCAGGCTCAGTGTTATTTTACTGTGTTTGGACAGTCAGTGATGAACTCTGACTTTTGATCCTGCATCTTGTGCGGTGAATAACACAGACAAAATAGTCTCCAGGTGCTTTGCCTGGCCCTTGCTCGGATTCAGTCTTTGGAACCGTGTTTCAGTCCTAGTGCAAACTGCATTATAAACACTCGTTGCTTCTGCTGACAGTAGAGAAACCACTCTGGGATAAACACTGGCATTAGCTCAAAATGTCTCTAAAGCATCACAAGTATTTCATCAAAAGATTTATCTTTGGATTTCTGTGGTTGTTTAAGGCTGTTCAATGACCCATATGCAGAAGCCGTATGATGGATAGTCCATCAGTATTTCATATCACTTCAGCAGCCATCCTCCGGAAAGACACACTGGAATTAAAAGGTTAATATTTGTTATAAACTAGATTTTTTGTAGTCTCAAAGTTCCAGTTCCTGAGGGAGAAGACAACATTTAATTTACAGGATATATTTCAGAGTTGTGGCTCAGAAAACATTTTGTTTACTTTGCCTTCTGAAAATCATAGTCTGAGAATGTTAGGATGGTTATAAGCCAACTGTGCTCCACTGAAATTAGAGAACTACTTTAGCTTTTCAGCTTACAGCCTGTACCTCCCATCCTTACCAAATGATCACCTGATTAAATGGGCTGCTAAATAAGAGGGACAAAGTTTACATTTGCATTTCAGTCAGTATTTGTGTTAATTTGATTGGCTATTGACCATACATTTACACTTATTGACAACACTATACAAGCAGAACATGTTGTTTGTGTGAAATGGACAACAAATTACTCCACCCCATAATTTCACTTTGATACTAGAAGTTCCCTGAAAAAGCTGAGACCTCGGTTATCAACTAAATAAGTATTCCTCTTATAACACGCAATAATTTCCCTGTCAGCCTTATTCTGTTGAAATCAATGGAATTCTGCCAACAGAGTAATGTCCTCAATTTTAATGCTGTATCTTGTACTGCAGTCCCCTTTTTCAGCTAATTTGAAAGAATTTTGGAAGGGGTGGTAGGGAGGGCCAGATAATTTTACCAGTTGATTTGAACATGAACTTACTATTCATTTTACTTGACTGAGGTTACTTCCTCAGTAGCTTTTGTTTGGACTAATGTAATTCATTGTTTGCATCCAGTGATATATTTATCGCTGCATTTCAATTTGAAAACTCAACTGATGTCATTTTTAAATCAACTCATTAAGGAGAAGGTAATTACTGTTGTATCAATATTGGAATCACACTTTGTGTTTGTCAGTTATCTTTCATTAGTGACCAAAAGATTGTCAAATAGTAGTTTTCAGCGTTAACTACTGTGACCTAACAGGACCTTTTTTTATTTTAAAAAAAATTTATTATAGACATAATACAGCATATTCATGTGGGCTATAATTCCACATTATTACCTTGTTTAAGGCTGGATATTGTTTAGAATTTCTGAATATCTATATAAAGGTTTCGACAGTGGCAAATTTGTTGAAATGTTGCTGATTTCTTTTCCAGTGATAGTAGGCCATTCGATCACTCTTTACAAATTAAATCAGTGTTGCAAATAGGAAATTATGGGTTTTGAACATAAAGTGTGCCTAGTAACAAAGAAATACCTAGTGGATGAAAGAAATGAAGGAAGAAAAAATGTACTATACATGTTGCTAAATCAAAGGATTTAGCAATGGTGGGCTGGGTTCTGCAATCCTTTTTCATAATTCCTTTTTTCTTACTCCTTGAGTAACCCCACTGATTTCAATAAAGATCACTCAGTGGTTAAGTATGATAGTGTGAAAGAGGGTACCAGAATCTGTCTCAGTGGGAGGTGGTAACTACTCTTGAAAGAAATAATTCTACATTTCATGAGAGTCACTACATATTATTCTTTGTTTCTCCCTATTCATACTCTTTTTCTCCCCAATATAAAGATCACTGTTTCTCATTTTGATTTGATCCCAGGGAGGTTGAGAGGATTTGCAGTCATGTTTTATGGCCAGGAAATACATAACATTTCTAGGGTGCCTCTCAACTGTATCAAAACAAAATACACAATCACATCTATCACACAAGCTGCAGGTGGCATCATGAAACACCAACATTATCATCACAGCAAAACTGATAGTGGCTAAAGCTCACCTTAAAATTGTAACTGCTTTTCATCTCAACTGGGTCGTTACTCTCTTAAAATGTATTTTTCTCTTAGATTACCTCTTTGTCAGAGGAAAGATAAATGGAAGAGGAAAATGGAAGGAATTTGGCAAAAATAGGAACCGAGAAGTTACCGAAACTTGACTGTAAAGTCTCATAGTTTGTCAGCGTGAGGTTTTCTGTAGGTAGAGGGGATGTAGAGACTACTGTTGCTCTCACTGAAGGAGTGGGTCCCTAGGAATGCAAAGCTTTGTGTTAACTCTGCTCTGCAGAAACCGTCTCCTAGCTGGCAAAGTGAACAATTCATAGTAGACTGACTCAATCCTTGGGATTTTATACTTATAGATGAGTTTTGTTGCTGTTATTCTTTGTGGGAGGAAGAAATAAAACCCAAGTATTTCGAGGTTCCACTTGGCCATTTTCCTTTTCCTGAGGGGAAAAAAAAAAAAAAAAAAAAAAAAACCAAAAAAAAAAAAAAAAACCAAAGAATTGCTCCTAAGATGCTGCTTATGATTATTTTCTTTCCCCATGACTTCAGTCTCAGACTTGCCTTATGCCTAATTTTTCTACAGTAAAGTTCCATGTAAAGTAAGAATGTGAGCAAAAGCTCCTAATATTTCATGATCGACATCTCAATTAGTATATTTTCACTGAAATTCAGGTTTTCACTTCAAGCCATTTCATATTCTTTTGGTAAATAAAATCTCTCTGCTGAGAGCCCAAAACCTATGTGAAGAAAAGATCCAACTGTTCAAAATAATTGGTATGTAACTCATGGATCTTATGGTGAAACTTTCTGGAAAGGGTAAAGGGCTGTTTATCTGACTAATAAAGCTTGTAAATAGATGGATACTCTTTCTCTTGTCCAGTCAAGAAAACAAGGGAAAAGATGGGAATAAACACAATTTACCCCTCCTTAGAGGTGATTGATTTGCTTTGGTATTACTTCTGAATTTTCTGTTTGAGTAATTTATTTGCTAAAAGGACATAAGGTTGGGGCAGAACCCAAGCTGGTTCTTGAGCAGATGAGGAGTCTGCACATACATTCCACCAAGACTTCATTAGACTAGCCAAAAACTTAGTAGACCCTATAGAGTTATAGATATTCCCAGAGAATGAACCATATTGTAGGTGAGATGGCACCAAAAAAAAAAAGTATTTATTCATGGAAAATCCTTTTCCAAAGCAGTCTGCTGTAGTGAAGAAAGTAATAACATTAGAGGTCATGAGAGCAAAAGGTTGTCCCTGGGAGGAGGAAAAAAAAAATACAAATTTTGCTTCATAATAATCTCTGAACCAAAGCTCAAAAGTAGAGGCCTGTAAAGTCTAGTGGGAATAATCTGATTCTTTGGATTTATCTGATCTTTTTTTTTTCTTCTGGAGTTTTTTATCCACTCAGAGTCATTATAGACATGGCTTGCGCCTGTGTACAGCTGCATGATGCTGATTTGCTTCCCTAATGATTTACAGGGGATTTCTACCTGATTTGTTCCTGTACTACTATTGTCCCCAGGTGTCTTTTGGAATTTTGCAAGGGAAAGCCACGATCCACAGCTCGATTACTTTTGGGGTTA
This sequence comes from Nothura maculosa, assembly GCA_032353885.1. Classification (NCBI taxonomy): domain Eukaryota; kingdom Metazoa; phylum Chordata; class Aves; order Tinamiformes; family Tinamidae; genus Nothura; species Nothura maculosa. The sequence continues at coordinate 364,515 of JAUBOD010000677.1, read as the reverse complement.
ATGCTAGAGAGATGCCACATTTTAATTAGTAGCAAATTCAAATTAAATTCTAGGATAAAATCATGTCATTCTCACATAGGTCTTTGGGGTTCAATAGTTCCATACTTTCTCAGAAATGAGAACAGTTAATGTTAACATTGATTAAAGCACTGAAGGTAAGATCATAGAATGTGTCAGAAGAAAATAGTGTTTCTTCTGGCAAGTAACTGGCTTTAGTAACTGGCTGCATACATTACATTTAGTAACTGGCTGCAGAACATGAGATAATTATGTTGCTGTCCATTATGGGGAAAAACATGCACATATATTTCTGCATACACAGAACGTTACCTTATTAGTATAGAGGATGAAACAACAGGAATAGCCGTGTCATAAATACAAAAGGAAAGAGTGAGATTGATTCTGTGTTCCAAAACATTTAGTTATTGACAGATTAGTGTTGCTTTTTCACCAGCTGACTTAGATGAAAGAAGTCGAAGTCAATGCCTCTGGGCATAAAATGAAAGAGAATGAAGGAGAAAATGAAGATGTCCAACTGTGGAGATATGTGACAGAATATCATATGTAGTAGAAGCTGCAAAGTAGTATTAAGAAGTATTGTACTTGTCTTGAGACAGTTTGGCAGCCCAAAGTATAGTGTGGTGTTTCCTTGCAACTGTTACTTTTTTTTGTTTAATGAGGCAAGATCATGCCTTTCAAAGACATTTTTTATTCAGTTCTATTTGACTTAGGCTAAACTATTGATTCAAACCTTTTTAGCTTGTAACTTGTCTGATTTTGGACGATGAGAGGAAAGGGTGGTCTGAACTGATGAAAAGACTATGCTCACCTGCTCATATTTTTTCACAATAGATCAGCTTATCTAATCAAAGGGGAGCTGATCAGCTAATCTAATCAGCTGGGGCTGTGAGGAACAGCAAGGCCAGCAAGGTAGATAGGGACCTCCCCAGACGAGGCCTGTAATCTGGCTTCAGGTATCAGGAAGTTCTGCAGGCCCTGGTGGTTGCCAGTGGGTAACATTTGGGATCAGCCAGATCCATGGCCAACACAAGGCTGTGGGAGAGCTGGAGTCTGCAGTGCTGCACAGAGAGGAGGGAAGACAGCCCCCAAATTGTGTTGACATGGGCCTAGAGAGACTCTGTGGGGCGGTGGCTCCAGGTGTGCTTAGCCGGGGACACGAGGAGCTGTGAGGGCACTCCAGGCCCTGCCACTTGTTCCAACCACTGCTTAGGGCTGGGTGTGCTTGTTGACTCAACTCTGAGTTGTTATTTCTCTAATGCTGGAGCACTTCATCCTAATTCAAGTATTTTGAAATTCTGAGTGTTCTTATAAGCTGGGGAAAATGTTTCTCAGAAAGCTTCAAAATGTTCCCCTCAACAGAAATTACAAATTATTTTTTTTAAACTAAGAAAAGTCTAATATGCTGTTCTTGCAATGGTCAATAAATGCTTTTAGGCACTCTGAAGGCTAATAAAGTAACATAATTGATCAAAACTTATATGGTATGTATCGTGTTCTAAAACCTTTTCCTTCTAGCATTGTATATTTGAAAATACTTTCTTTCATTGATAGTTTTGATATACTAGTTTTTGTTTTATTTTTACTACTCTACTGTGAAGGTTGCAGCATTGAGGAACAAATCTGTCTTGCTGCTTACTAGTTCTCATCTGCTCACACCGAAAAGGGGAAAATGGAGCTTCATTATAATTCTGAAAGTTTATGGAGGTGAGACACAACAAACCAGAATGCTCACAGTTTCAGATGGACTGTCTTAGGGATCGATACTGAAAGAGGTTAGCAGAAGGGAGAAATTGCTATGCATTTAAACCATACATGGACTTGGTGATTCCTAGAAGGAGTCTTGAAAGAGACCTATCTTAAAATTTATTATTGCTGAAGTGTTTATAACGATCTAAAGAAAAAATCACAGACAACATCAGTCATCTTAGACACTTTTCAAATGGGGATAAAAGGCTCAGCATGACTTCAGAAGGAGTTCAAGTTCAGGAATCTGCCTACTTTAGTATCAGTATATTCTTGGAGATATTTTTTGCTAATACCTCTTTGGGGAAAGAGATTTGGAAGTGAATTTCACTTTCCTTTAGGCTGGATTTATTGCTAAAAGCCCATATGAAATATTTTGATCCATTAAGAACTGCACTACTTATCACTCATAAATGCAGAAGTTTTTGAAACAACTACTGTATGATGTTTAAAAACTGCTGCTTTCTGAGCAAAAAGGAAAAGAAATTCATATCTCTATGTCCATCTACTACCTTGACTCTACACAGTATTTCATCTAGTTATTATCAGACCACAGGAGACAGAGTGCTCCATTAGAACCAGTGTCTTATCATACTATTTACAATTGCCCTTTACCAGGGGATTCTTTCATGGTAGATCATAGTATTCTCCTAAAGTAGAAATAATGATAGAGGTTAAGATCATTTTTCTTTTGTTCAATAGCTATGTTATTGGGTGATGGTGTTTAGAGATCAAACAGAGTGTCTTTGTTTCCACAGAGCCCTTTTAGAGCAACTTTACTGTGAATAGTTGGTACATGAAAGTAAAGACCAAGTTTAGCATTACAGGTGTAAGAATTAAAATGAAAGGGACTGCATTCTTTAAGAGGAGTGATTAATATTTTTTTCCCCTTGCAGCTATTATCTACATCAATTCCTTTTCTACTGTTCATTCTAGAAGGACTGTGAATAGGTTCATGTGACTCAAATGCATGTTTGTATCAGCCTGAGTTTTCACTCTCCTTGAGAACACAGCATTTTTTAATTATACTTGATTTATGTAGGTTAATGTGTCACATGTATTAGATAAATAAGAGTACTGATATAATCAGAGACAAAACAAGTAAGCCATAAACATTACCTGTTGCTGTTTCAGTTTGGTTTTATTTTCCTTTTAATGTTGTTCTTTCATGCTAATTTATAGGATGACACTGGACTTTAAATCATTTCTTGTTTAAATCAAGTTTCTTGCCTGACATACAGATTCCTTCAGGCTATAATAGTTTAGCTAGAAATTTCATGCAGGTGTGCGATTATTCAGCTCATCTGCAATGCTCTGTAAGACTCAATGTCTGTTGCAAATTAGAAGTGAGGAATTCATATTTATTCCAAGCACTAGAATAAAATCTGCTTCTCTTTACGGAATTGCATACAGAAGGATTTATTGGAAGTGGCTACTTCTGAGGTTCTGCGAGATAGTTGTGAAGTTTGGGAAATGAATCTGCAGCATGCAGAGCATTGAAGTTATCTACTGAGAGTAACTCACTTTTGATAGGATGAAAATATTTTTACATTAAGCCATTTAATTTTATTTCTTTCAAATGTGAACTGTACTTAAATCTGTTTTGTAAAATGTAGAAGTTATGAATCGGTCAAAGGATTTTGGTGAGAATTAGAGTCAGTATTTTTATTCCCAAGTGATGCATGCCATAGTGGGAAATCATGGAAACCTGCATGAGCAGGGAAGAAGTGGAAAAAATCACAACAGATTAAGGGTACAATTAGGATCATTATTAACAAGACCTGCAATAGCAAGGCAAGTATTACCTAGCTGAAGGATTTTTTTTAAACAAAACCAACCAACCAAAACAACAACAACAAAAACCCACAAGCCACAGAACTGGAAATGTTTGAAGCTGCAGTGGTTTAAACTGTAGTTCTACTTCAGGGTCAGGAAATGCACTTCCCTGAGCATTTGCATCCAATTAATAGAATTAACACTGTTAATTAAAGCCAATCATATGAAAAGTCTAGCTGTGTCTTGTTTCCTACCCTTTATTCTCTACCATGAAAGAAGTTTGAGATGGGCTTTCCAGATGCTGCAGACTGGAATTAACTTTTTCTCTAATCTTCATTAATTCACTCATTTTCCTCTGCATATGTATAGTTACATATTATGGAGAAGCAACAAATTTAGTGAAAAGATTTGAGTGAATCTGCTTTAGCACCGCAGCTTGTCCAAGAAAATTTAAATGTTCTATTTCAATCAGTACATCAGCAGTGGGAGATATTCCTGTTGCTTTTTACCAATTAGTGTTTCATATTTATCTTGGTTTTCATTTGTCTCATTTCTTGGGTGTCTTGATAGACTACTATAAACCCACTGAAATCAGTGGATTTTGGAGATCTGACCAGAAACATATTCCCACTCTTTTTTAAAGGAAAAAGAAATTGATAAAGCAGAGTGTATTATCTTTCACTGGATGACTAGTGTTGCCATACAAATGCCATACAGTTGTTCATAAGTATATAGTGCATTGGCATTTGTGAGCTTTCATTGAATAACTGCTTTATGTGACTTAAAGCTTACAGCATGACAGCAGTGATTTTAATTCTACGTGCTCTGTGCTCAATTAAAAAATTATTATAACCCTGCAGCTGGTGTTTTCATTTATCACTGAAGAACCTATTTAGTTTTTGGAATTAAATTATTCTTTAGGTAACTTGGTGCATATTGTAATTTATACATAACTGCTAGGCATCAAGCTCTCTAAATGATCCTGAATCTATAATCCAAAATATGTTACAGAAGGTGATTGTCAGT
>JAUBOD010000677.1:345866-359849 GCA_032353885.1 Nothura maculosa | reverse complement strand
ATAACTGCTAGGCATCAAGCTCTCTAAATGATCCTGAATCTATAATCCAAAATATGTTACAGAAGGTGATTGTCAGTTTTCAACTGTTGACTTGATTGCATGGTACTTTGACAAGCAGATGTTGCTAGGCAGCAATTAGCATGTTAAGATGGTTCTATAAACCTTATTTATGTGTAGATATCCTTTCCCTTGTATTTCTAAGATGCAAGACTATGAAAGAAAACATCCAGTTTCTCGCTCCCGTCTCTTTTTGTACAAAAGCTAGTTGTGTTTATTGTTGCTGTTATGCAAGATTTGAAGCAAATCTCCACATGGTGGTAATATATTCCTCTATCAGATAAATTCTTGTTAGGCTTTATCGTAACATTTCCATAGTGAAGTCAGGTTCTTTTACAAATTAAAATCCTTTGAAAGGGATGTGACAGTTAAAGGAGTGAATGCTATCTACGCTTAGTAACTGGGACATGCAAACCTTTTGCTATCCAGATAATGTTACAGTATCACTTCATTACTAAATGTCATATCAGAAAAAGCATTTCAGTTTTTGCATTCTTATTTCCTCTTTAGAGCAAAAATCTCTGTATTTTTTCAACTTTCTTCATAATGAGAGATTCAGCATAAAGAACACATTGTGCTGTGATTTGATTCTCTTATCAAGCACTTGCTATGTTCCACATATTTTTTAACAAATGTGCTAGTGTGTAATGGTTAGAGTTATTTCTGCGCAATTCCTTCAATCCACTTTCTGAGCTTTCACTGCTGTTAATATGAGATCATGTGTGGAATGAAAGCTGTAATGCAATTTGCACCTGCTGTTAGGGTCTCTGCTAATTCACAGTTTCCTAAGATGAATGAGAATTTGAAGAGAATTTCTTATATATTTCTCCTTTTTTTGCTGCAGAGATTGTGTTGGGGCAAGTTTACTGTTCTTTCTTTAGAATGCTAATTATCTGCATCTTAATTTCTGTTCTTTCACTTTGCAGCATTTTCATTGAAATTATCCTTTCTAAACACTGTCTCAATGTATTTAAGTCATCTTCAAATCTATTTAGGGTAAATATGTACTTAGAACTTTATTTTAGTACTGTAATGCACACTTTTCCTTAGTTTTTAGTCTGCTCAGTAGCTTATATTCTTAGAAGTTAGAAATGGCCTTTGGAAAACCATCGTATGTGTGTGCTGCCAAGTATCTCCATATTCAGAGGTCGCCAAAGTCCATAGAAATAACTAAGTGCAAGCAGAGTGGGATAGAAATGGACATATGTAGCTGTAGGTATATATGTAGGGTGCATATGTTGGTGGGGTGTAGGAAAGACTCCAACACCTGATGCTGCAGAGCTGTTCCTGTGAGCTGGGGTTATCACCAGCTTATCACCCCTAACTTGGGTCTTGGTGATAGGAATGACTACAGGCCCTCTGCTCCTAGGGGCAAGATTTGACACTTCCTAGTTTTGAGTTTCCTGACCTGATGTTCAGACCTGGTCCCTTGTGGACTTAGTGAGATGTTTTGGCTGTATCTGCTCTGTGGCCATGGCTGTGCTGTGGAAGTAGCAGAGTCACTCTTAGAAGCCCCAAATCACTCACAAGAAGGTGATGGGGCTTCTTCTCACCTTGCACCTTGTTGTAGAGTGACTAGAGAGACCAACCTCCACATTCCTTGTTTCAATCTGTCTTTTCCTTCCAAAGTCAGATGATGGTTTTCAGCAGTGGCTTTGATTGAGGTGAATATCTTGGTATTAAATTAGTAGGTACAGAGGAGCTGCCCCTGCTGTGGAGTCAGCATAAACAATTTTAGCCCTCAACTTAAGTTCAAGCTTCCCTGCCTTGCAGCCCTTGGAGCTGCACTCTGCTCGCTGCCAGGAGGCATTAGACATGGGAAGGATGGTTCTACCTTAAAACTTTATCAAACCAGGAATCCAGCATTTTTTCCTTCAGTCTTTCTGCTTAATGTCAGAGCTCGTTAACAAAAGCTGCCTTCTCAGAGCCGTTGTAAAGAATAATGTCAAAACAAAGTAATTATTGTTCAAACATTTTCCATATTCCATACTGTACAGTCTTTTTCATATTCATATGACGTTTCTGTTTTCATTGGACCAGGTACAATGACTTTAATATTTTTTTATTAAATTCCATTTCTAATAACCAGAAAGAATTCCATTCTCCTCTCTGCAGCGCATGCTTTAGCATTCTGCTCACTTTTGGTTTGGAGAAGAAATGCAGAGTGAACACTTGCTTCTAGAATGAACAGGAAATAAAAGGCCCTTTTTTAATTTGATACATGACATAATGTCATGAATAAAGACAGCCTGAGCATTAAGTAGTAGTGAGTGGCAACTTGGGGCATCTTTTAGCTGCAGTTTTCTCCGTGACCCTTTGTTGCCAACGTATGCTCACAAAACACCCACTTTTGGTGTTCTTCAATGGCTGGCAGGGTGTTTAGGACAAAAATATATGTTTGGAGAATAGTTACTGTATTTTGGACTCATATGCATGATGCTGTGTGAGTTGAACTCTTGAACTATAGTGTTTCCTGAACTTGTACTGGAGAACTTAGTCCCAGGGCATGAGCACTACGTATGGATTACAGCCCTCAGAATAGTGAGTGCAAACTTCAGCAAAAGTTGCATAATCCTGTATCAGTGAATCTCACCTTTTTTATCGAGTATTGCAAAATGTGGCTTTCTGTGATTAAGCATGACTGCAAAACTGAGAACATATGTAAATCACTTGTGCTTAAGTCCTGCTAATAAGAAAAAATGTATTAGGGTTAATAACAGGTCATAGATTTTAGGAATATAGAGTATATAGGTGAAATAAGATATTAATCTACTTGCAGAAGGTCTGCATACTTGAGTAGCTAGTTTACTTCATTTACTTTTTACCAGTGTAAAAATGACCCCTTTTTCTCCTGATATTTTTCCTGATCAGATTCAGAGCATGGAGGTCCCATTTTTCTGTTCTGCAATGTAAACAACTTTCTCCAAGCTTTCTTTTGTGACCCTTTGAAATACCTAATTTCACGTATTGTGTAATGAAGTCTATTCTCATCTTTTTCTTTCTAGGTGAAATTATTGAAATCTCCAGGCTTTTCCTGCCAATAAAGAATTTTTAATCCCTAGATACACCTTGTAGACTTGTTAGTATCATTTCCATTTTATTTTGAAAGAGCTTTTAATATCAGTATTTTAAAAGTAAACAACTTTCATATTGCAGATGAAAGTGTTTAATGTCTTCGTTTATGGAGAAGTTTTCCTCTTTTGCCAGTGTTTCTTTCTGAAACAAAACTGTGACATCCATCTAGTAACATAATGAAACAGTAATTGCATAAAATGGCTAAAATGGACCTGGATAAAATCCGAGCTTACTTAAAATCAGTGGCAAAGCTCTCTTGGATGTCGCTGAGGCTGAAACTCCATCCAGTGTTTTCATTGCCTTGGGAAATGCCACGCTGAGGCAGCCAGCAGCTCTCTCACTTTTGCAACAATACAGGGACATTTTGAATATCCAAATCCTATTGATATCAGACAAAATATTTCTTGTCAGATCTGCTAAGCAAATTTGAGTTTCAGGGTATTGTTTTACCATTGTTTACCATATTGTTTTACCATTATATGTAATACATATTCTGGAAACAGCAATGACCTGACAGAGATTCTAAAGCAATTTTTCATTCAGGGTAATGTCTTAAACCCTAACTTTCTTTTCCCCCAATAGTGTCTAATTGTAATTAGATAGGAGACACAAACTTGACTTGTTTGTTCACTGCGGGAAAACCCTCCTGGCAACCTCTGGTAACATGCTAGATGGTAAAGAATAAAAATAGCATCTAGATAGAGAATAAAATAATCTCATAAATTAATGATTTAATGGGAGGGGGAAAAATCTGAAGCTAGACAAGTTTGCTCTTTCAGATCATGTGAGTTAATTTCAGTGCATTTGAAGCTATTGTTGGGTCAATGATGAAATAATATCCTCATGATGTGCAAGCTGCTGTAACCTCCACTGACATCAAAAAGCAAATTTAGACAGCACATAAATTCATCTCATAAATTCCAAAAATCAGAAATAAGTCAGCACCACACCAAATAATTTCAAAAGTGAAAAGGGAGGACTGCTCAAAGTAATGTCAACCATCTGGAAGAAAGACTGCATAGAAAGAAAAAATGTCTCTGTCCAAATTATCAACTTTTCTAAAGCTTGTAACAAAAACATGAACCAGTCATTTTGGCAGCAGCTCAAGCAACAAAGCTGTGAAATGAACTGATAACTAGTCAGGGCCACACATGCTACAGCGATGAAATGCAGGCAGATAGTGCTGCTGGTAGTAAATGACAGAGTTGTAGGCAGATGGTCAAGTCAATGGGAAGAAAAGACACAGGCAAAGGCTACCACTTGATAAAGCAAGTAGCAAGAGCGAAATCTTTTTAGAATAATTGCAATTGCGGAGAGCTTTCTCTGAGTCAGTTTTGCTTCTGGGCAGCTGAGATGCTGTTTGTGGGTGTTTAGTCACTTGATTTTTGATTTTCCTTCTCGGGATTTCTGCCAACTCGTATGCACTTAGCACATTAGAAGTGACCTTGTGCTCCGTGCCTCAGGAAAAAGTTCATAGCCTGGTTAGGTACCACCTAAGAAATTAGATTGGGCTCCATTGTACCTGTTGATAGGTCGTGTTTTGTGACGTTTAGAAGGCGATGCATCCTGATGGGAGCTGTTAAAAGCCCTGGTACAGAGCCAGGCCACTCCAACTCCAGCCATGTGCCAATAACTGTCTAGCTGTGTGACACTTTGCTTGAACACAGCTACTGAAAGGGGCATTGCCAGTCATGATTTCAGCCAGATGACAGTTTAATGCATGTCCAGATAAATAAGGAAATTATTAAAGTATAGATGGAGTACTGATAGTATAGATTGGACTACCCTGAAATACAGCATGACTTCTTTCTCTTTCTGTATATTTTTTCTTCTTTCTCTCTTCATATAGAGTTAGAGGTAAAGAAACTTTTGGTATTTTTTTCCTTTGTGCACTTGTAATGGACAGGGTTTTGTGCTTCTGAAAGATGCAAACACCTGGATATTGCTGTTCAGCATCCTTGTTTATGCATTTAGTCAAACTGCTTAAGGAGTTAAAACCATCTGGATTTTTTTGTGTCAGTGTGGGTGCGCAGGTGTGTTTATAGCAGTTATATGATCCATTATGAAACAAGTATGGCAGTAGTAGGTGCTTCAATAATGGATCCATTTTCTTTATTCTAATTTCATATACCGTAGCATAGAGAAAACAATTTCTGCTTGGAACCCTCTTAAAAGCTGCTCATGCAAACATGGAGAAACCATGTAGCAATTCTGAAGCAGAGGCATAAGGCATTCAGTGTTACTTTTGGCATCCTCATGGTGTAAAAATACTTACCAGCACAGCCTCTAATTGGAAAAATCTTACCTGGCTTAGCTACATGAGGCCTTTCACAGCATATTAGCAATTATGCTTCTTCATGAGATATTTCTGAAGCTGGAAGAAACTCAACATTGACAGAAAATGCAATGAGTCAGTCATGACAGTTGCTCATAAATGATGTGACCTACGTCTAAAGTAAAAATTCTGTATAAAATTATTCATCTGAAAAAATAACTCTAAAAGTGACATTTGCCCTTTAGATATATAGATATAAACAAAGGGTGAATTAATCATAGCGAATGAGTCATTTTAAAGATTACAAGCTTTCATGGTATTCTTGTTATGAAAATTTTGTTCCCCAAAGATGCTCTACACCTGATAAGGTTTTAGAAATTTAATTGAAAAAGTTTAATAAAGAATTAAAAATTATCATGTGCCCTTTTGCTGAAATACAAAGGAAGTAAGTTTCTTTATAAAAGAGGCTAAGGCGAATAGCATGTTAGTATTCCTTTGAATACTGTATCAAATTCTTACTATTGTTAATAAAATTATGGTTGGTTTACTGGGTGAAATGACTTTAAAATAAATAGCTTCTGTGCAGATATTGCAAAGATTTCAGTATCGCTGTTTCACAGTGTTGAGATAATGGGAAAGAAGATACACTTAAAGGTCATTGCTTATGCTGTAGTTATATGTCTTACAATGCTTGAATGATGTTTTTAAAAGAGTAACTGAATACTTATAACTTGCAGGATAGATATTCTTTCAGATGCTGACAAACATGCATCTATCTAGATAATGGAAATGACTCTTTCTTTATATGTTTGTTCATATAAATACAGAATATAATGCATTCGGCTGTGACTCATGAATAAATCTTGAAGATGCATGAGGAATCAGAGCATTCAAATATGATTTTCAACTGCAGGGGAAAAAAGTTTGAATTGAATTTTAGTCCATTGGGAAGAGGTGATTTCATTTAACCCCTTCTCTGTTAAAAATACTTGCCAATCTATAAGTCTAAAGAGTTTTGATAGAGATTTTCAAAGGAGCCCAGGAGAATTAGCATTTAACTCCAACTGAAATAAGGGAGTAAAAACTCCTGAATTGCTAACAGAATTATGCTGTGAACTCCTTTGATCTTAAAGACACAGGGAAATCATATTTGGAGTTCTCTTGGCTTTTGTCCATTTTCCTATTCCATTTTATTGTACAAATAAGGAGACCTGTAGGAACATTATATTCCATCACTGACATTTTCACAATTTACCTTAATAATTCCATTGCATTTTTACCCATGTATTTCAGACATGGTGGCTGTCCCTCTTTCTCCTTTGCAAAGTACTTTACTGGAGAAGAAACCAGGTTTTGTGTGTATGATTTTAAAACCAAATTCTTAGTGCTTTGGCCTGCTTCAGATGTAGCTTTATCCTGCAGTGACTTTGGAAACTTTTGCTATTACATGACAAACACAGTTTGACATGACTTCAAACTATCAAACTTCAGGATTTACAAACTTATTTACAGACTTAAATCTACCACTACACTTTTTTATAGACTAAGCCAGTGCAGGTGCTATTGCAATATTAACAATCGACCCCCCTGCTTTTGTTCTTCACAGTAAGAATTGCTGACAAGTAAAAATACTTCAAAATAACAAATCATTTTTAGAATAGATTGAACACCCTTACTGCAGAGCATAGATCTGATTTATATGAAGTGTTAGCTGTAAGCATTTTCACTCACTGGTAGAAACTAAGCAGGAAGGCTCATTTTAAGGGATGAGGTGGTGTGGGAACTTATACTTTTTAGGGCTTAATAAAGTATAGAGCTTAGCTAAAGTAGATAATGTAGTACAGCATAGGGAATGGCATTTGGAAGATCTCATGATGTCACGGGAAGCTAGGGGCATAATTAATCACCTTTACTGATAACCCCATGCCGACTAAGTGGGCAGTAGATGAGTCTCCACACCATACTAGGAATATATATACAAATTGAAAGAAGCAATAAACACCATTTGCTGCATCTCATATTGGGGTCTGTGCTCTATGGCCCTGGGGCGAGCAGAACCCCAGGGCAGTCCAGCTGGCGAACAAGTCTTGCCAACCCCCATTTGGCAACAAGGTGGAATGAGAGGCTATTTGTAGCATCTTTAACCCTCAGTCTGTGGAGAAGTGGCATTTCCTGCACTTTTGCATGAACACATCTTGAGCAGAACATGCTCCTTGCCAGGGATAGTGGCTGGGATATTTGTTATTCCAGGGTCTAGAAGAAGTCACAAGACTGTGGTCCTGAGCTTTAGTTTCAGGTTTCATATTTCCAACGGGACCTGAATCAGGCATTGGACTCAAGGTTGCAAGCTGTATTCAGACTCTTGAGGAGTGAGCGCGTGTAGATATAGACTCATGCATGGGGACAGCCGAATCAAAAAGGGAAAAAAGACTTGGATGCTGAGGAGATATTTACAGGGTAAATCTTCAATAGTTGAACATAGGGAAGTAAGTGCTTGGGCCAGCCAACAGGCAGTGCTGGGTAACCCATGAGGAATGATGGTCCTCAGTGGGTCTTATACCCTCTGGCACCTGCAGGCTGCTGAATTTAACAGGTGCAAGTTAAAGGTGTGAGGTGCCTTGTTAAAACAGAGGTTTCACAGGGGTCCCTATAAGCTTAAGCTCGGTTGGCCTCCTGCCAGCGGCCTCTAGAAGAGGGTCCTTTATCTGCAACAGGCAAAGACACAAGCTCCTGGGCATATCTGTGCCATATCCTAATATTAAGATGCTATTTCAAAATCATTTTAACTCTCCCTGGGCCTTAATCCTTTAATAAAGGAAGACAAAAGAATGCTATATGGAAATCACGATGTGTTCATGGAATACAATATGTGAATACCATTCTATCGGCACTGGCTTTTGCTAGAGTGTTTAAGGGAAAGGGAATATGATATCTTTAATCTGTTCATTTAATCATGTTCCAATATATTAGAAAATGCAAAGACAACATTTTGTGAAAGTTGACTATTGTTTTCCATTATACATAAGTTATATCTCCCTAATTAGCTGGAAGCTCTAACTATGACCATTTAATAATGGTATAATAGTCTTATTTGGAAAGCATGCAATTATTTTATCATCATGTTAAAATGGATGTCTGGGTGGTCCTTGTAGGACTTTCACAAATTAACTTGCATTTTTACTGGAGGAGTTTTTTCTTATATCTTAAAATGTGAAAATCATAAGACATGAGAAAATGTAATCTTATAAATTTTTGAACTGCAAACACTTACGAGTTTTCTTATGAAATAGTTCTGAAATGCTTTCAAGCATTTTGCATGTTTGATTATTAAATATCACAACTAAGTCATCAAAGGGTTATGTGCGAACAATATATGTATATGTTACAAGAGCATACATATAAATGTGCCATTTATAGGCTCAGATATGGCTTAGAAATCTGTGCCTATTCCTTTATAGTGACTACATGTTCAGGCAGTAAAGATTAAAAACTAATTATACACACATTGTCAGTACTAATATTTGTACTTAATTTGATTTACAGTATACCAAATAATAAACCTGACTGAAATTAGAAAAAGTTATATGAACAGCCATTAATATGCTCTTTTAATATTGCCTTATTCATTTCTAAAAGCATATTAAATGAGTTTTAATGTTTGTAAAGCAGATGAAAGGCATGTAAAGCTAAGATAAAAAGCAGTGAATGTGATTATTTAGCCATAATATAGATTGCTTTTACACTGTTCTGTCTGAGCCCATTGTGGTATTACGCATTTCAAGAGATGAAATGAAGTCTAGCTGCAATTAATTACTGTGAATTGAAAGCATCAATTAGGAAGTATCCAGTCCCTTGTAATAGGGAACAGTGATGGGAAAGGAGCAGAAGAGGTTGGAATGTTAGTTCTCCTTTGACTGCTTCCTCTCAGCATGGTCTGACGAAGCACGTGTGTGTCTGAGGTAGCTTTACATGTCAAAAGCAACATGGGTGTCATCCCGGGCGTTATTTTGACCTCCTGTGCATGCACTGGGCATTTTCTGAACATTTTCTTCCCCAGAGATGCAACGTGAAGGGCTTTGTGGGACTAAGGACGTTTTCTTTCTCAGAAAAGCCATTTACATTAAACACCATAGAGATACTGATAGCAGCCAAGCCCTTGGCGCAGCAGTAAATTTAACACCAGCACTGAGTGCTCAACAAAGAGAATGAGAGCATAAATTTATGATTTCATATCCATTAGTGGCTATCTATAGTGCTGTACACACATAATAAAAGGTAGATTTATAAAACAAGGCGACTGCACATTTCTGAAATATATCTTTTTTGTTATCAATATGCAAACTTTATGATAGACCATCATGTAATTTCCTGAGCATGCTGTTTCTTAGCTAGAAAGCTAATAATACATCTAGCATTAATGGCAAATAAGTAAGTGTCATTTTGGCATTAGGATTCATGTCCAAGCATGATATCAGATATTTCTTTTTGTTTTTTAACTGGTAGCTCCAGTAAACTAGAATGCCGAAGGACTTTGGATGATCAGATAATACTAGAAGCATGTGGAATAAAAATCCTTTTCCTTTCAGTGTCTTACCAACATCTGCTCTATTTTTTAGAGTGGTATTATTTCTAGAGACTATTAATGGGAGCTATACAGCAGCTTGAGTTGTTTCTATATAATTACCTTCAAAAGTCATATTATTGTCCATATATTTGATAGGTTTTTTTAAAACCTACTGAGACTGAAATTGTCTTCAGTCTTCCTTTTTTTATCTTCTCTATATAGTGATATTTCCAGCTACTGTGTTAGTTTCATTAAAAAAAAAGAAAAAGAAAAAACCCACAGCTATGGTATTATATGGTAATACATTTTTAAAGGATGATGAATTTTTGCTTTTCTATTAGATTATTTGATTGTCTGTGCTTAGCATGGTACTGCTGTTAAAAATGTTTGCTCTTTAAATAGTTTTCTCTTCATTTTAAACCACCCATATTTTTGTGAGAATGGTTAGGAAGGCCTAATACTTGGTCAGTATTTTCAAATATGTGTGTGTGTGTGTGTGTGTGTGTGTGTGTGTGTGTGTATTAAAAACCTTTAGAGCTGTTATTCGAGTTACTGATAAATTACTTTTTATTCTTCATATTTTAGTCTTTTATTCTAAATCATTTAGTGGTGTAGCCATGTGGTCGGGCTTGTTTTTTTTATATTGAGATAGATTTGACAAATTATTTTTTAACTTAGACGTATATTTCTAAAGTGTTGATTGAAGATTATGTGCTTATGCATGTGAATCAGTTTCCTGTGATTCCATTTCTTCAGAGATTAACTTTTATATATTTTATAAATATTTATATAGCATGTTGCTAAAATGTATGAGTGGAATGACAGGGGCATTGTTGATCTTTTTAAAAATAAGGTCTGCATGTTTATGGCCTTTTATTTTAAAAGCATCACCATGCAAATGAGCCAGCTCCTCTAATGCATCTTTGAAGCAATTCTAGTTTCTATTAACGCTTAATAATTCTTTCATACTCCCTACCAACCTTGTCTAATAAATACAAGTATTAAAAAATAATAAACCCTAGAAATTCACTACAGCATCAAAACCCAGATATAAATTAACCAATAAAGACCACTTTTTGCTCTTACAGGAATATTATCTTTTAATCAGCTTTGCGTATTATAGTCAGTGCTCCCATTGACGTCAAGTATTACACTCCATAGTAATGATCCGAGTCCTCCATTACTCATAAAAAAATCAGTGTCCAAGCTGTTGAAACAATTATCCCACTACAGAAGCTTTCTGTGTTCCCAGAGAATCTTTTAAGAGATGGTTGTTAGGAAAGCAAACAAAGACAGTTTCACATGCTCGTGGAAAGCCATAGAGCTGGCAGAGATATTAACAGCTCAGCATGATTCATTTGTCCTTCTTGAGTGCTCCAAATCCATCACTCCACATGACAGAATTCACATTTTTATTGGATTCCCACTTCTCAGAGAAAAGCTATATTTCCATTTTTAATAGATTTCCAACTTCTAGAATAATACTTAACTTTCTCGTTATTGCCAATCTCGCAGCAATTCTGCACAGAAAATGTAAAGCTTATTAGTTTATTTCTGTAGCAGCCTGTACATGCACATGCTCGCAGGTTGCTGAGCAAAGAAATAGAGATCTAATTAAGCAGACAGTTAATTACTAGGACAACACCAATCTTTTGTTTGGAGCAATAACATTTACATAATACAGCAGTTCCAATGTTGGGTCTGAAAGGAATAGTGGAGGCAGAGCTATTAAATGGGGAAGCCAGAGGGGTTCATCCTATGCGCATTTTCATCAAGGTAGATATAACAATATTTGAGCAAAATCTGAATCCAATAGGAGCACTTATGGTTACTATTAGGATGCTGATAGGCAGAGCTCTATTGCCAAAGCTGTAAAAAGTGTTTTTTATTAATATAAATTGCAGTTTTGTCAGTATAATTGAATTCTCTCTTCCTGTGACTCTTTCCAGAGATTGTTACTCTTTAACCCCCTGATCAGCCCAGTTAACATGGTGTAAATCTGTTTTTTTTAAACCACATCTAATTCAGTAGACTTATGCCTAAAAAAAAGTTCTTACCCGTCTCAGCAAATTCCTAACTCATACTTGGGTCCTCTGTTGATGCAGAAGAATAAAACACTCTCAGCTTTCTAAAATGAGACATCTAATCATGGGTCCTTCCATAAGCAATTGAAGAGTCTCTATACTGACTATTAAGAGAGTCTAGACAACAAACTCCTGAAAAATTTTTTTTCAGAGTCCTTCTCCAGGACTCCTTCCACAATCCTATCTCCAGTGCAGTGGTGACTGAAGAGAATGAGGTCTATTCCTGCAAGAGCTCCAAGAGTTCTTCCAAGAGGTTCCCTCTTTGGATTAGGACCATCATCAACAACAGAGGCTACAAACTTGTGTTTTCAATCAAGAATTGGTTCTAATTTCCCTTTTCTACTTATTTAAAAACCTTCTGAGCACTCTTTAGGCACATGTTTTGCCTATTTTGGTTTTCCCCACATTGATTGGATCATACCCTGAAGCTCACATTTTGATTCTGATCCATAACCTCCAACAGAGATTTTTTTCAGGTATTCTGTTTTGCATCTTTTTCTAGTATGAGTTATGTTGTAATTCCCTTAATAGTGTTTTATTCATATGTTGATTTCACAGAATTGGTTGGTCTTTATGCAAATTCTAGTGGGCACACCGGTCAGATGAAACCGCTCATGCTAAACATGTTGTTCCTATCTTGTTCCTATTAAGATACTCCTGACTTAAAGCAGACCCGAGTCCGTGCATTTCCGACCTGATTTATGTCCGAGCACCATCACCCTCCATGTGTTTGCACATTTCTGTGGTTGAGGCCTGTCATCTGAATGTTACCTTTTATCCCACCCGTAGCTTCTACACTTGTTGTCGTCCTGTGATCTACTGAGTATTAACATTTTGCAAAGAACTATGGGGAGTTGTGCTTTGCTGAGCACATTTTCACCTGAAAGCACGTTTTTAATATAAATATTTGCTTAATGTTCTGTACATTGAGAGCATTTTATCTGCATCAGTGCGTTACTGAGTAATTTAAATTCAAAGGGAACTGATTGTGCATAAAGAATCAACCTTTTTCATGGTAGTTTTGATAAGTTGCATATAGGTTATAAAACTAATATACCTGATTAGAAGAACATGTTATGTGGACAGATCCCTGTTTTAGCATTTTTTCTAATTTTATGAGAATACTGGGGTTTATATTTAAAACAAACTCTTCTAAACAACTTTGTGCAGCTTTTAAAAGGTTAGTTGTGAGGCATCCTCTTCATAATAATTATTTTTATTATAATAGAATCTTGTTAAAATAATTTCTGGAAGGAACTATTATAGCTCATAGTAGCTGGAGTAAACAAGCAGTTGGGTGGGAGGCACAACCTCATGCAGTCTTTGAGGAGTTTTGTTTTGGTGGCAACCTGGTCTCACAATTCAGGATATATTAGCCCATATTGCTTTGATCTGATGTTCTGCTCAAGGGGTTGTTGTCCATGCCTTGCACTGCATTACTTTTATCTCGTAGCTTACGGATAACTGCTTTAATCTTTTGGTCTACTTTGCCTTCCCGCCTAGATCAAATGCACCTCTTGATTTACACCTCTTTGGGGCATTAAATGCACTTCTTGGGAATTTTCCAAGCTCTGAAATCATCTTTTGGTCCCTGTTGACTATGTGTGTGTGTATATATATTTTAGATAGCTAACTTGAAGTGGATACCTGAGAGTCTAGAGGGCTGAAGGTCTGATGTGAATCATGCCTCGTGACCGCTGTTGTGTGACAGTTTAACCACAATCAGTGCATGTCCTACCTTGGTGTGTGCTTCTGGGCTGCTGTGCTGCAGCTGGACTCCTGAAGCCCTGTCTGGAGCTCCTGATACCCTCGTCTTCACATGTGCTGCAACCTTAAGATTTCAGCTAAGATGTCTTAATTTCAAGTGGTATTATTGCATCTCAGAGACTTCTGAAGATAGTGTAAATATGCATATTTTGGTAGTTAAA
>JAUBOD010000677.1:316476-338442 GCA_032353885.1 Nothura maculosa | reverse complement strand
AGTACTTGGAATATTAGAGGGTACAAAGTGTCTGTAGGCTTTGTGCTTGGGTTCCTAGTAACATAGAATGTGGAAATTTATGCATCTGACTTCTACTCACTGTAAGTAGACAGAGCTAATTGGTTTGAAGCAGCAGGTTTCACTTGACTTAGCCATGACAGCAGTACTTGGTACCAGTCAGCCACTTTTTGTGCAATCTACTTTTCCTCCCCCCCCAAAAAAGCTTTGATCGTCCATATTGCCGCACAAAATTGCAGGCCTAATGGCAAGTGCAAATAAGAGTGAATTTCCAAATCTCAGAGTGCATCTAACCATCAGGTAATAAGACATCGAAATAATTTTTTTTTTTAAATTTGTTGTTATTGTTGTGCCTTCCAAATTAGGGGTTAGGCAATAATCTTTTGAAAATGTCTCTGTAGTTCCTGGTACCTTTAGTTAATCTCTGGTTGTTAGCCTAAAAATTGACAAATGGAGATTTTATTGTTTAATTTTTAATTAACTTTCCTATCTGTTTAAGCCCTTAATATGTTTTGGAGGATAATATCCAGGAGATCAGGTAAAATGGAGACAACTTCATAGTAATTAATGCAGATTTGGCTCTTCTGGGGTGTAATAGCTTTGAAGCATATCAAGGTCTCCTGAAGAAAACTGTGTTGATGTATCCTAATAGAAGGTAATGACTGCTTTCAAGCTATTATAGCTCATCATGTTAGGAACTCTTTATGTTTGATATCTGTATCAATGGTACTTTCAGTGAGAAAATATGCTGTAGTTTGGTGGTACTTTTTTTCTTAATTTTCAAATCAAAAATATTTCTTTCAAAATAGCTGTTAGCTCTTTGCACGTCTTTAGTCTTGTCACTATGAGGGTAAAATGTGACTTAAATTTTCACTAAAAATTCTGGCCCAGTGCAAAAGAAGCCTCTAGCTGTGCGTTTTTAGGGTAGATCAAATAGCTCACAGATAAGAGCTATGTGAGCTTCTCCTCATAGCATGATTTGCTTATTGGCTGTGTGAAACCCTTGTGCAGATGGATCTGAATATGTTTGTAGCCAGAGACAGGCCAGCTGAAGCTCTCTGGGCTCTGGAAGTTCTTGGGTGTCTATTTTCTTTCCCTCTTGCATATAACTAGGTAGTATAGGGAAATCTTTGTTGTGTTTTAAATTTTACCCATAGCCAATTGGGAAGTATTGAGTACGGGAATGACTTGGAAATAGAAATCTCAGACTGGGGCCTTTATAGCTCCAGTAGAAGTGGAGAAGCAAACTACAGCTGGGTTCACCATGCCCTGAAGAAGGTAGTTGGTCAGCCCCAGGAGACATGCATGCAGCTGGGCAGGAATGGGTCGCTCTGCTTCCCTAGCATGGATAAAAGAGTTCCCCTCCTGTCCCACCAGCCTGTTTCCTTCCCACTGGGAAAAGAAGCACTTGTCCCTGCCAGGATGAAGTCAGGGCAACATCCACCTCTCAGGGTCCATCCCACAGGTGTGATATTCCAAATGACTAGAAGGTCTCAAGTGTATTTTCAATTCTTGTCAAGGGAAGATGTGGTAGTGGGGGGTACTTGGCTTGAGGATCTCCCTCCTAGATGTAATGGCCAGGCTGATTTTGAGGCTCAGTTGTCATGTCCTGGTAAAAGCCTGGGGTTGTGATTAAAATGCTGACAGATCCTTTAACTTCAGCTGTGGGAGTGGTACTGCTGTAAAATACAGATCCTGTAAATTAGAGATATAAAGTATGTTTAAGTAGAACCAATATGTGCCTAGATAGTCTATTGCTTTTATGCCCTTTCTGTCCTGTTAATTTTACTTTACAGTGTGACAGTGATGAATTGATGTCTAGCATTTCCAACTGCCAGGTAGACTGTGTACACATTTATTAAGATTAATTAAAAAGTAACAAATTGTGAAGTAATAACATTAACAACTAGTGGAAAAAGTGTAGACATTTTGACAGTCTTTTTGAATTTCATTAAAAGATGGTAGTGACAAAAACCCAAGAGACTATTTCTACTTTACTAAAGAAATAGGTCACAGATTCAATTACAGTCACTGAAGCATGGACTCAATCTATCATGGCAAATTAAGTACATTTTAGCAACCTACTTTCCTTTAAAAATTTTATAGACACTTTCACTGAAAGAAGAAAGACTATAGAAAAAGAAATTGCAAACTGAAGGGCTTTTTTTCTCCCTATTGCTACTGAGTGCTTGGCTTATTTACCATGGGCGTACGGCACAGGAAAAAATCATTATGGGATGCCAAGATATGTAATCATCATTTCTCTTCTCATTTTTGGTCTTTAATTAATGATATACTGTTTGGTCTTTGACTGGGAAGCTGGCCTCAGACAGAGCCTGCAGTACATGCGTTAGAGGCTTTGTTCTCTCACTGAAATCAAAGGACCCATTTACTCAGAAAAAATCACTGCACAACCTTTATGCAATGCAATTTTGCCACTGATCTGTAGTGCCAGACTGAAAATGTGTTGTACTCCCAGTTCCAAATAAATAAATAAATGAAGACACACACAGCCTGTGGATATGATTTAGCTGACTGCAAATATTGGAATGATGAAACACTCTTTTGCCCATAGCGGAATTGATTTCATGTTGACAACTGGAATTTATAAAGATCCTCTTTCAACAGAGTAGCAGTGGCCATATTTGCTGCATTACCACAGCTGCAACAAAATAGCAGCAAGCAGGAGAACTGATAAGTGAGATGTAATCTATTTCCTCTTTAAATGTGACCCCAGATTTGCAGGAGTACCCCTAGGAGATTTGTGCACTTTCATATATTAGTGTATTCTGTGACCTTTAGATAAGAGAGGCAGATTAGAATTTTTTTAATATATAACATTTGAACATGCAAAAAAATCTACATCTCTCATAAAAGTGGAGTAGAGTGGTGTTGGTTAAAAGTAAGACAATGCTTTTTGAGGCAATGTTGATTAGATGTTTGATCTTCTCTAGGTACACCAGGGACCCAAGGCTCTCCATTTGCAGATATGGCCCTTTCCAAAGAGATTTTTTGCTGCTCAACAAATGCACTGGTTAAATGTTCACAGCCAGATTTGCCACTGCACTATCTTCACGTAACAAATGCCAGTAAGACAAAAGCCATGAGAGCAGCACAAAGCTAGGCCTGCGAATCAGGCTTGCAGTATAAGGAGTTTTTGAGCACAAAAATATATGTCTATGTATGTGTCTGTTACTTATTGATAGATCAAGTCTAACAGTCATCATAAGCTCAGGAAAGATGTTTCTAACCACAAGCACGAGTAAAGCATAAGAAATTGTGAAAGGTTGAAGAATACCCACCACACTGATTAGTTGTCAATTTCTGCTGCATTGCTGGTACCTCAACAATCATGGGAATATTAGGTAACAAAAAGCAGACCTCCTTTACCCTGTCATGTTTAATATACTTGTTTTCAGAATTGCATTTCCTTTTGAACAATTCCACTTGATTTCTATATTAAGTGCGTAACATTTAAGTACCTCCTGTCCTGGGTTTTCATGTACCCTGGCTGCAATCCATTATGTTGAGAAGTGATTGTGATGTCAGCTACAGAAATGATAAATGTTTTACAGAAAAAGCAAACCTACATAAAATTCTCCTTCTTTACATTATGTTCTAAGCTCACTACTTACCATCATTTTCCAGGAAGCTTTTTGCTTGCTTTTCCATTGATGAGCATAATACTTTTTAGTACCACTAGAAGAAAAAATACCCAGCAACATTCCTATTGAGATATAATAAGCTTAATGGAATACATAAACCTTCAACAATAGAGCAAAAAAATAAAACAACAAAATGTTAGGAACTATGAATAAACACCAGGTTTAGCGATGGTGATTGCCTCAGAGTTCATGAAAATCTCAGAGGAAAGAATATGATTTGAGGTGAGAGGGGAGAAGTGTTGACTTGGTTCAGGTGCAGTGTGGCTCTACCCTTGAGAGCGGCATAGAAGATAAAGCTACATCTGCGATAATGAGAGGGGGATGGCAGGAGATTAGTAATTTTAAAAGCAAAGAGAAAATTAGAGGAGAAGATGGACCACAAGAGAAAGACATCTTAAATACCAGAGAGCTGTGCAGTGAATGAAAATTAAAATAGCAATTTTGAAATTCTGGCACCCAAAGAGTTATGCATTAAAATTTTTCCAGCTGGATCCTCCAGTGCTCATAATATTTAGATTAAAAGCCTTGCATTACTCTAAAAAAAATCCTTTTAGAAGAAAATGGAAAGTTCTTAAGTTCTTTATTGCTTTTAATACAGCTCATTCCATCAAAATGACCCAAGATGAAATAGAATTATGTTCATTTTGATATATTCCGCTAAGTACATTAATAAAAAGTATAGATACTCTAATGTAATTATCAGTGCTTGTTAATTGAACAGAAAAATAGAGTTCTCTCTGATTCTAATATACTCTGTGTGTTCCATGGACAGTGTAGGAAATGTTAAACAAACTGAAAAATGTGGACAGACCAATTTTCTGCTCCAATCCGTTATACCTATGTAAATGGGATGACATGTGCTGACAGTAAAGCTTAATAAAGTTATGAGAGAGTGCTTCACGCTCTGGGCTGGTTGGTCCTTCGTGGTGCTGCTTGTTGCAAGGTTGAGCTTGACTCCTGCCTTGTGGTTGGCAGGTTGCTTGGCAGGTTGATTGCAGTCAGTCTGGAAACTGAGGAAGGAGACAGGCTTATCAGAGTTCCAGTTAAGTCATTTATTTAAGGTTTTCTACTTTTATTGCTGTTAAAAGGTATCTAAGGCTGGGAATGAAGGTTGGCTACACATTTGTTTTAAATGGAAAAAAAAATGAATAGATATGTATTATGCAAAGCATCTCTAAAAATATTTTCTCTCCTAAACTATCTTCGCTCTTTTTTTGCATCTCATTTGAATATGTTTAATAGACCTTTGCCTATTGCACCTTTTACTATCATATAGAAACTTTGAATGTTCCTGTTATGATAAATCATGTTGATTTTAACGTGCTGCAAAGAACATAAAGATTTGGGGAAAAAAAAACAGCTTGGCAAAGAACACCAGATTTAGACCCACGTTCATGTGGGATCAGATCTATGCAGTTTTAACCACAGTTAATAGCCTTGATACGATTTATGTTCTTGTCCTTAGACTGAATCATAAGATCTAAGAGAGCTCTGTCATGCTCACCACATCTCGGTTGGGATCCAAACTTTTTACAGAAATCTTTATCACCACTTCCAAGGAATTTTTGGAAATGGGAGAAAAGCTGGAGCATTTAGCAGACCAGGAATAACAGCTGGCCCCATCTTAGCAAAAAATGGTCTTGTAATGTCTCATATATCAGAAGAACTTACAGTCATTGCTTTTAGTCCTGACTCTTCCATCTTCTTTGTGATTTCATATTTGGTACTCTAGATTATTCTGCTAGTATCTAAAATACCATCTGGTTGGAGGGCTCACTGAGGTTGAAGCTTGAGTTTAAAGTACTTTGTCTCTATGTTGGAACCGCTGAAAGACAGGAATACATCTGATGTTAAACTGTGAGGAGAACATCCAGAAGTCACTTACATGTAACAGTGATTGGTGCACAGAGAGACCTGATTAAAATATACGTAACAAGAAAATGCTCCCTAATGACTGGGGAAAATCCTCTTTGTTCTAAAGAGGGAGTGGGAAGTCGTACATGCTATAATGAAAGAAAAAGCTCCCTCCTGCAAATGAAAGTTCCCTTTGATCCTAGGCTGTGATAACTCCCAACCAGGATGCAAGGGAAGGATTTCTCCCCAACAGACAGGACTGACCCGTAGCTGTTCACAGCCATCCTTTGGTGTGATTTCCAAGGCAGTAGGGCATTCTGCACAAATGATCCTGCTTACAGTAAAATAGGAACTCCTGGAGAAAGGTAACTTCAGAGCAGTAAGTGTATTGTTTACTCCAGGGGATAGAAAGAGGCCTGCTACAAGCACATCCATATTCAGTGCTGCTAGACACCTTTCACACTTTACTCGAGTGAATCGGTGATGCATCTACTCTTCAAAATGCAACTGCTCAGTTTCTGGCTTCTTGTTAATGCTAGACTTGTGAGATAGCATTCCAAAGAGGAAACAAGGTTTAATGAATTAGAAAAGCATCTGTTTTGTTTTTAAAGTGAGCCAATATCCTAAGTAAATAATGCATGCACGTTCTTAATCAACAAATCCATAGATAAAGTTTTCAAGATACTGGAATAATTGACTAATTCCTCACTTCTGGAAATCTGAGAGAAAATTTAGTTCCAATACCATCAATCTGCTTTCTCAGCTAAGTTAGCGCTCTAACTCCATAAATAACTACATGATTTAGCATAAATTTATTTTACACTTTGTGCATTGCCCTCATCACTAGAATTCTTGGCATGTATACGAAGATAACAACAAAACAAAAACATATTGACTAGTTTCAACTAAGTGAACTCCTTCAACATGTCCTCAATAAATGTATATAAATCATGAAGAGTATCTCCAAGCAAAGACATCAATAAATATATAAGCCTTAGACATCATCCTGAAAGTCAATGAACTAGAGAGTGTAGGGAATCAGCAGGGCAGCAATTTCCAGAGTTACAGACACCCCAACAAGACCTCTTTTGCTCAGCCTCACAATTTGAATCCATCAGGTGATGTATTTACAGCAACCATTACCATTACCTCTGGTAGATTCGATGTCCATGGTGATATATAGGGGAAGTGTTTCACTCGCACATAGGTCTGACCCAAAGCCTGCACTATTATATTGGCTGAAATCCCTCAGCCGAAGCTCCTGAGCTGGAGAGAAGGCTAAAGTAAAATAAAGATAGTGATCTCATTTGGGGCTTGAGTTGGAGAAGCAAAGACATAGCAGCCAGTCAAATCTACCTCTCAAAGACCCAGAAGACTTTTTTAACTGTATGTTTGGTTGCTTCCTGATAGCAGATAGAACTGGGCCAAATAGTGGATAATTTGCAGTAAGTAAAAACTTAAAGTAGCTTCTGAGTTATTAGAAGCAATTATTATCAACAGACTCTCCACAAATTTAGGAGACAGCACCGCAGAAGCTCACTTTTCTAACTTCAGCTTTGCAATAATGTTGTCAGTTAATGATTTGTTAATGTAGTGGAAGCTGAGAGCAATGCTGAAGCATGACCAAATTGTGAATCAGCAATATATAAAACCTCTGGCTTGTACCATCCTGCCTTGGCACTCCTTGTCTCCAATTGCACACCCCAGGCCTTACCATGTTCTCTGAGGAGAAAAAATGGAATGAAGTTTAGCTGGAAAAAGATTGTTACATTTACTGCTTCTGGACTATCTGTTGCCAGGGAAGTGGCTGATCCATCTTAATTCCAATTAGTTTTATTCACAAGGCATATGGAAATTTCATGATAACATGAGAATATTCCAGGAGACAGAAAAGGGAAGCAGTTTAAACTCTCCAAGCTTTTGGGCTTGCAAAAACTTCCAAAGGCTTGCAAAGACCTTTAGGGCTCTGCAGATGCTGTTGAAGAAAAGGAGTAATATATGTCATTTGTGCCGTAGCCTGGGAATTAAAACTCTCCAGAGAGCAATTATAGAGATTGGGCACTACCAGCCTCCCAAGCTCCACCCGAGATGCTCCTTCTTTCAGAAATCCTTGTATGCTTCTCTAATGCTTTCATGCAAGACAACTCTTTCCAGAGGATAAATGACACAACTTCTGTGCCTCATTTGTTCAATAAATGGATTCCCCTATTGATAATGCTGAGATTAGCCCCATATCATACTGGAGAAATATCCTTAAAACCTTTTTCCTGTTAAACCTACTGATTTGATAACTCTTCAAAGCCCTTTGGTAATACATTTCACACATCGCCAGTGGGTTCCTCTTGAGGGCAGTGATGTTTCTGGTCTATTTTATGGTGCTTTTTCTCGCTTAGAGAGTATGTAAAGTTTTGCCCATACTTTTACTGTGGCATCCCACAGTGCAGCTGGGATACAGCTAATTGATAGCAGATGGGTATAAAATTCACTCTTGCATCTGTAAAAGCGAGACCTCAATATTACTTGGGTAACTGCCTGTTTGTAGAGCAACGTGCAGCAGAGTGATAACATGCCTATATATGCACACAAATTCACCTCCATACAGAACTCACAATAGCTTCAATTAGCTGGGTGCTGTATTAGAGCTAAATCCTAAAATCTTGCCCTTCTCCACAGCTTAGCTCCAGCAAATAGAAAAAAATATAAACCTTTACTTGATTTTTTTTCCTGTATTTGACAAGGTAAGGTTGGTAAATGGTTACTTTTATTTCTACTCCAACTCCTAAGATGTGTCTACTTACTTGATCCCAGGATGATATTTGTGTGTATGGGAGAGGAACATAATTAGACTTTGAGTTCTGTACAACATAATCCGTGGTGAGTATGAATGACATGAAAGGCAGCAGAAATTGCCTGGGAGGAGGCTGTTTTTGTTTGTTTTGGGGGAAAAAAAAGGTTGAAAAGATTCTTTCTGTGGCTGATGCAATCTGGCTGTGTTTGCTCTGAGCTAGAGACACTTGTGCATCACAGGGAGGCAGCGGCAGGGGTGGGAAGAGGAGAGAGTCAAGGGGTAAATTCCACTTGCTGTAATACCTGCTTTTGATCTAAGCTTTAATTGGATGTGATTTAGAAAACTGCTGGCATCACAGGGGATATTAATACTCTCCTCTTATTCTCTGCGCTGCCTGTCCCTGAGGGATTTGTTATATTTCTGTCTGTGTTCAGGCTTCTCTTGCCCCTTCCTTTCTCAGTTTAAAAAAAAAAAAAAAGAGAGAAAATGTTAAAGATGCCTCAATCTCTTTTCCCAGTGGCAGGATGACTTGGGGTGTTTCTCACAAGCCTGCTCGTCCTGTGTCTCCAGATGGTTACAGTGGGGTTACATAACAAGGCTGCTCTCCATCCCTTTATTCTCCTCTCCCAACCAGACAATGGACAACAAGTGTCTTGTGCTTCTTTTTCTCATCGAGTCACCGGTCAGTCACCTTGGGGCTAGCAAGATTTGAATATGCCGCCCTTCATTCCAAATATTAGAGCTGAGTATTGCTGCTGACTGACCTGCATGGTGCATCTGCATGAAAGTCAGGCTGTGGTCACTCTCTTCCTTGTCACTTGTCATTTCAGGGAACAGCACCCCGTTATGTAAGGGAGTTCAAAAGAAGTTCTCTCGTGTCAGCTTATACTTTTGAATTATATCTAATCAGGATAGAAATAATTTTAGTTACCAAATAAATGAGCTTGTTTGGCAGCTAAGATCTTACTACTCCATCTTGTGGAAGAAGCCAAAAACAGCACGAGTGACGTTTATCCAGCATGTGTCACACTGTGTACAGTTGCCTAATGACCTAAAATACCAAGACTTCATAGGGCTTATGTAGCACTAGCTAATGTCTTCTCAAATCTGAAAGTTTTTAAGACCTAGATTCAAAAAATATTTCAGCAGTTGAATAGCACGGCATTGATTTCTGTACATATTGAATAGGGGCTCTGACAGAAAACAAGGGGAAGATCTGCTTTTTCCTTATTTTAGAAATAAGCTGTGAAAGCTCACAGAGGCCCAAGCCCTTGTACAAAAGACAAGTCAACAGGCATTACTCGCAGGCTATAGGAATAAGATGTATACTATGTGGCCCATGACATACTCCTTCCATTTTGCTGCTGTCGTGATCTGGTGGATTCTCTGGGCATGGACTGAGCCCTCTGCTCCGTGGGCTGACATGTTCTTGTTTGCTCTCATCTTTCCCTAGTTGCACCGAGTGCTTTTTCATTGCAGAGACCTCTGCCCAAAGCAGTGCTGCAGCTGTGCAGAAAACTAGAGCAGCTCTGTGCAACAGATCCTTCCAGCAAGACCATTTATTATAGCGTATTACATCTGCATTTAACGAATATCAGAGAAATTCCTTGCTTGCCCCTCTCCTATTCTATTCTTCTGTGAAAATGGAGGAAAATATGCACAAACTAACTATAATACTTTATATGCTAGGGAAAGGAGAATGTGTGTATGAAATCACACCCAAACCGGAATGCTTCAGCTTGTACTGGCGTGTCTGTTGCTGCAGCAAGTCAGGTCCCTTTTTAAAGATGGACTTAGGAAATAGATGATGGTACTTAAAAGGGTACTTAAAAGATTCTGAAATCCTTTGTTTTAGTCATGAAATTTTGATAGGGGAAGGAACAAGGCATCTTCCACCCAGGCGTGTGCAATATAAGCACAACACTGACATCTGGTGTTTAAGACTGGCTTCATTCTGGGCGTATATTTGTCATGTCTAGGAATATTTAGTGCCGCCAGGTGTTCAGGCATCCTCTGAGGGTGGCGTTTAGGGAGAAGAGGTTAGTGAGACGCCGTTAGCAGCCTTGTGTTGTACATTAGCCCCAGGGCAAGGCAATGTGTTTCCTCGGCTACAAAGCATTTTCAGAAGCCTTGTCCTCAAGTGTCCTGTGCAGCTCTGCACGGAGCTGGCCCTGCTCCTGCCCCGGCACCAGTGCAGGTGCCCCTTCTATGTGACACGCAGAGGGAGGCCACGCAGCCTTGCACATCCTCTGGGGTGGTCCCGGCCTCACAGGGTCATTCCATCACATAGGTATTAGTAAAATGCTCCTAATGCACTTCTGTTAATAGGTTAACTTGTCAGCATTGCAGTGTTACACTTGCTTTGGGCTGCTTTTGCAAGAAGAAACTCAAGTTTCTATGCAAAGTTCATTGCTGATAATATAGTGCAACATCATAAGAAAGAGTAAGTCTTCAGTATTGCCACATTAAAACATGAAAAATTCCAAAGATTTGGATCCAGAAGTATAGAGTTTATAAGAAGAAAGTATTTAACATATCTTTTATTTTGGAAACATTGTGTTCCAGGTTTTTCCAACCAAGTAATTAAAAACCCAATTTTGCTTTCAAGCATAGTTAAGGATATCATATTTTTCCAGTAATTATTAGAAAATCAAATGATTGACCTGAGGAGTTTGTGTGTATGTGTAATTAGTCTTTTTTTGCAGTAATATTTATTCAAAGCTTTATAATAATCTCTTTTATTTAGGTGTCAGTTTAACACAGGCAAATTCAATACTTGCTGTATTTTCAGGCACTGGCACTTTATGAAAAGTAATACTAAATATAAAAGTGTGGTTCAGGGGGAAAATACATCATCAATAATATATCAACTGAAATTCTTGGTTTTGTTTTACCAAAATGAATCCTAGACAGAATTTAAAGGACATAAAAAGATGATTTCTCTACAGACATATCCAATAAACCTTTATAAAGATGTCACACAATTCTCTTTTTAATCTGACTGCAGATTGGAATATTTGTTCCTTGGCCTTTGGCAAGATTAAAACACCTGGATTGAAAGTAACAACAGCCCAAACCAAGGCAGATACTTTATGTAAAAACTTTCATGAGCAGCAGGTTCGAGAGAGAACATTTTCTAGCACCAGAATGTGGAATGTGGATTGTATGAGTTAAAGAGCAGTATATTTGCACCAGGTGATCCTTGTAGTTCACTTGCTGAGAGTGGGGAACACCTTATAACTGTCTTCACAATCAGAAAGAAATTCAGGCTAAGGTAGATGTTACAAGGTCCTCAAATTAATGCTTGATGTACCTATTGCTTTGACGTGTTTGTATAGGGTGGAAAAAGGAGAAACAATAAGAGAATCTGCTTGTGTGATTCTAGGAAACCCATTCCAAGCCAGGATCAGCCACTCAGGAACCAGGGTATAAATGTTCATTTCTAATCGATATCTTATCCTATTACTTCTGAAGAAGTCAATGTACTATTATCAAGTACTTATGGAAATTAAACCTCCAGCTTGGTCAACATATGCCCTGCTTGCGTAAGCTAAATGCACCCAGAGATGCATGTGGGTGCTGAGACATCCCACCGGTCCCAGCCTGCAGGACTGACCACTCTTCTCGCCAGGGCAGCAGAGATGTTCACTTATCAGTACAGGACGTAACTTCAGGAGATCTTTTCCTTGTCTCAGGCGTCTGAATAGAGTTGAGATAACTTACCGGGGTATCAGCATCCTTAAGCATATGAATTCCTTTGGAGAAGGGCATTTTTATCACTTCACATGCAAATGGTGCAGAGGAAGTTGTTGTTTACTGGCTTTTGTTTTTAATCTACTTGTCACAAAATGTTCGAAGATCTGAGCTGAAAACATTACGATACATAATTTTAGACAGGCAAAAATATTTTTCATCTATTGTATACTAGGAACGTGAAGTGCCATTTGAAGTAATAGATCACAGTCTCGGTGTTATACAGATGCATTACAAAAAGCATCGCTTGTTTCTCATCAATGTGACAAGAAAAGGTAACAATACGATTTTGTCTCTGTAGAATTTAAAGACAACAAGTACTAGTACTGTCTCTCTGTTCCCAGCGTACTTGAGTTGAAAATTAGATGTTCTGGGACTAAAAATGATGCCAAAGGTAATGAGAGCTTCACAGGTAGATACTGTATTCAGTGTTTAAGGGATGAGACAGGAATCTGCATAGGAAGAGCAGAAGGAAGGGAGTGAGGTAGAGCGACTCCCCTTTTTGTTTGAAAAGCAGCTTCCAATTTGTTTTTTCCTTGTCTCAGGAAGGGAATGTTTATTTTAACATACAGAAAAGCACAGATATATAAATTCCCAACTTTTCCAGATTCCCTCGCTAGTGGTAAATGATTGAACAGATAACTTTTTATAGGAAAAGTTAATAGAGAAACTTGTCCTGGAGCACAAGAGGGTCTTTGCTCTTGGATGTTACCTCAATACAAACACTGAGTGCTCATGGTAAGAAGAAAAGGAAGAGAAAATTAGAAAGGGCAGGGGTATTAGTTACTAATAGCCCATTCCTTAACTGCAGGAGAAATAATTGATGTTATTGAGGGTGTATAGGAAGGTCCCAGGTTCTGTTGCTATTAAAAAAAGTTAACATTCAGCTTTAGTGAGGCACTAGAAAGAGCATTGGTGTTGAAAAATTCCTCACATCGGATTCCAATCATGAGATAACAGCATAAAAGCATGGACTTTTTAGCTTTATTTCTTGGTTATATTTTTCTATTTAGCCTTCTCCTCACAGTATAATCCCGCACCAGGAGCGGTCTCGGACAGGTGTGTGTCCTGGCACCACTGCGGATGCGGGGAGCTCCTGGCAAGGCCATCGTGGTGGACGCGGTGGCTCCCGGGGGTCCCACCAGCCGCCGACCACGGGCTGCCCGGTGTCGGGCAGGAATTGCGGGCAGAACAGCTGGGGCACGGCTGAGGTTTGGGTTCCTTTGAGGGTTAGCAGGAGGGTGTTAGCATTAGCATTCAGCAAAATGAAGAAAGGAGATTAATGCATTCTTAGCTGGATTTTTTTTAGCGGATTAGAAAGGAGGTGAAAGCAGGTCATTTAGAATAGCTGTTCTCTGCTAGATCCTTTGACAGCTTTCTTCAGGCCTTAGTCTTCTCTTTCACTGTGTTAAAATGTTCTTGTAGTGACTTCTACAAAATATTGTATCCTCAGAGCTATTGGGGCTATTACTGCTGTAGGAAGGGAACAGGTTGTTGCCTAAAGCACAGAAGATTTTTTCTTTTCTTTTCCTCCTCCTGTTTTTTCTTACCTGTTTTTGGTTAGGAAAACAAAAGCAGAGACCTAGTGTTTAATTCAGTACATAAGCCAGATATTGATGTTCAGTTTAGGGCTCACGTGCAAGGCCCGCTAAGCTCTGGGGAAATTAATATTTGTTCAATATTTTAAAAGAGTTGCTTTGCTGAACATCTGCTTCATATAAATATTCTAGTAAATGAATTTACTACCTGAAACATTTGGGTAAACAGTGAGCCTTAAGCAACTACTAAAACATGTCTATGGAAAGGTGGATTTCAAACGTAGTCTTATTTATGCCTGAAATATAACTCCAGTATTTATGTTCATCCAACTGGGAGTCAGTATGCTTAATCTAAACAGCTACGTATTGAGTACTCGTAATTCATATTGCAAAACAAAATAGGAAGTGCCTTTTTTGTGGATATTGCTTGGCAGATCCATTGCATCACAGTGTATGGCAGGAGAGCAGTGGGCGCATAAGGCACCTAGTATGTGTTGCAGCTTATAAAATATCTTTTATACTCGGTAGGCACAAACACGATGTATGTGTGTGTTTTGCAGTGCATTTACATAGCGTATGAATATATCCAATAGTAAAAGCAGGCCTGTGTTCTTTCGTCATATTGATAATAACTTCAGATTTATATTAATACTGTCTATCTTTAATGGATTTGTGATGGCAGGGAACTGGCATGAAGCACCGAAGCAGCTTAATTGATTCCTAGGCTATATGTGTTCTAGCTTCAGATACTGCCTCACTTCCTCCCTTTAAGGTGAAAGACCTGTTTTTCACCTGTAGATACTTCTCATCTTGCTATTTATATTGAAAGGGGTTTTTTTGTATTGCTTTTGCAGGGCATAAAAATGAGGTGGTGGCAAAAAGTTGAAACCCTTGTGTAGCACCAGCTCTTTTTGCATCATCGAGACCTCCTTGAACGTGCTAAAAGTGCAGGACATTTTTCTTCTGTGATGAGGTTGAAAACTCTCATGGATTTCTGTATTCTTTTCCCAAATTCACATGCAGCTGCCATAGCATTCACTGTTCACAAGTATTTTTGAAACTCATCCTGCTAAACTATCTTGTAATTAGTTGCTTCATTAATCCTCATCCCCTGTTGTTCTTATTTATTCAATTTAGAAATACTAAATTCTCATCTCCTTTATGTAAATTATTTTTGAACAAAGTTGCTTTTTTCCTCTGATGAAAATTGGGAGTTTCCTTCAAGTTACTGACTAATTATATGTTGATCTGCTTCCTTACTTTGTGTTTTTTAATATTTATAGCACAAATTGAAGTCTTCTTGGTTAAGTGCATGAGGTACCTTTACATAAAGTATAGGATCAATAAAAAAAGAATCTGCAGACTATTTTCAGCTTATATTTCACAAATAAAACATTGATGCTCCCTTTTAAGCTGGCCATCACTCATGCAGCGGGTTTCGCAGACAGTAACAGTTCGTTAGTAATTTCGGGAAGGAAGATGTATGATGTTGTAAATATTTAAAATCAAATTTGAAAAAAAGGGACAGAGATGAATGCGATCAGAGCAACATAATGCTGAAGGCAACGTTTTCAGAGCAATGTGGTAGGTGCTGCTTTCCCTTTTAGGTGGCAGTGTTGAGAAGGAAGTTGAGCTGGATCTACTGAGGAGAAGCAAAAACCTTGCAGAAAGTGGCATGGGAAGGCACAGAGGAACAGAGGCAGATTTAGATGAGTTTGAGGCAGTTTGGGTGATAGATTAGCACTTGAGATGCTAATCTCAAATGCTAATTTGAGATGAAGGTGTATTTTCTTAATTTAGAAAACTTGTTTAATTTGAGCGCGTTGCAGTGAGTGTAGCCATACACACATTGTCTGCATTGGACATCTGTGGGGATGGGTGGAAGTTGTCAGTTCAACCAAATAGCAAATTCCCCTCTCAACTAAATATCAAATTCCCCTCTTTTAGCTAAAACCTAACTTGGATACTTCTCTCAGCATTCAGCTGGTTGCACATTTGAGTGGCAATGAGTAGTGGGCCACCTCCTGCAGGGCTTGGGTCCAACTCCACTCTTCATTTATTGCCAGGAGATGCCATGCCTGGGGGGCTTTGCTGCTATTTATAATTTCACATGAAATTAATAAATGAAGAAGCGCAAACTTTTAGTCCATTTATCAACTCAGTAAGTGTTTGCAGTCAACTAATTAAAAATTGGATTGCTAGGGTACCTCAAACCCCTTTAGTCATACCTCAGTAAAACGCTGATCAGGTTGGAGGGGCGGGAGAACTTTATGCATCTTAGGCACTGCACTTCATTAATGGTGGAAAAATATTGAAGAAATTTATGGTATGTCCTGACTTGATTATGGGCTAGAAAGAAATAGGCTGCGAGGCAGAAGGAGCAGGGAGTGCTCTGAGGGTCCTGGGCAGCTCTGGCTGCCTTGGCCAGCACGACCTGTTGCCTCATGCACCACGAACCCAAGCCCTCTCCTGTAGACCTGCAACCTGGCTGGACAGTGCCCGGCCTTAACTGCTCTTTAGCAATTCTCTGGACTTTAGGATGCTTAAGAGATAGTGCCATGTTCTACTTTGAATATCAATATATCAGTTTCTGCTTTTACATAAAAAGAAGAGTTTGAGTGCTATTGATTTGTTACAAAATGTCAGTCTTCCTATTAGTCTGAATACAGTCTGACTATTTTTTAGCTGACCTGTCCTTTACTGTTGCACTTCAAAATAAAAGAAGAAATCCAAATAAGGTGTGTTCATCACCAGTCTTTTGCTTTATTATTTGTCATATATTTTTAATACATAGGTGACATCTGATGTATTACTTAATCAAGAGAAAAAGAATTATACCTTGCACATAATCAGTTATTTTTGCCATATCAAAAAAAATTAGACTAACAGATGAGGAAAATAAATAAGATGAACTTTAAAAATGAAAATGCTTAGCCTTTGGAATTTTAGTTGACAGCTTTTGAAAATTAAATTATAAGTCAAGTACTGATAGGTTTGATATCTTCTTTGCAGCTTTGCAGATGATGTATTGCAGCTTTAATGGAATATCATTTATCATCTGATAATAACAAATGTAGTATTTCTGAGCTTGTCATCTCTTCTGTGATGACAAATAGTCCAACTTGTAGCAGTGATAATGGGATTTTATAATGATCTCTCCAAACTGACTCTGCTGTAGTGCAAGCTATTTTTCTTTAAATCTCAAAATACCTGTTAAATGTAGATTACCATAGTCAAGCTTTTGGGACCTGGTTATGTCCGTCTGTGTGTCTGTCTAACAAAAGCTGCATTTACTTCAGTTGTATTAAAGTCCCTTTGCATTCTGTTGTCTCTGTAATAGGTTGTCTAGGTTTACTAAGCAATATGTTTATCACAGGTTTCTTTGTAGCAAGACTCCTAAGAAATACTCCAGAGAAAGGCTTTAATTAATAATTAAAACTTAAATAACATTGATTTCTACTACTAGATTTTATTTGTACTTTTCTTTATAAGTAATTGTTAAGTTTCCAAAAGGATGATATTAGGGAGATGATCAGAATTTCTCAAGAAAAAGGGCACTGGAATGCAACCAATTGCTTTTTAAAATTCTTAAAACTATGGAAAAGAAATGCTTTAATATCAACAGAGCTTGTTGTCTACGAGCAAACAGTGCAATCCAATAAAGTTGAATAAGTCAGGAACATCTTTAATCTGGTGACTTCTTTCCAATTCCTTGCACACTTCTTGTGGAAAAGATCATGTAGCTTGATCATTTCGATGTCTAAGTGACCAAGAATGGAGATAATATGTGTAGTATCAACTATTTGTGCCCAGAAATTTAATTTGCATTTTAGTTTAAACTGAAATAAATAGAACCTACAAACCAATCTGTAAAATAAAATATCACTTCATAAGGAGAAAATAAATCACTTGGCACAATTTGCAATTTTATTTAGACTTTATATTGGTTAAATATGCACATGCTCAAAAGCTATGTGTGGAATTAAACAAACAAATATCACCCAATATTTCTTGTGAGTAGATGAAAATTTAAGGCATAGGATTTTCATGTAGTATCTAAATAGTGACATAAAATCTGAAGACTAGAGGAACTGACTTGAAGATAACAGATAAAAATGCTGAAAGTGTAGAGCTTGCCTTAGTGGTGATAAAGCGAGGGTATGATAACCATCTACAAGTATATGAAAAGTGTTAACAGCAAGGCAGGAGAGAAATTACTCAGCAAGCCAGAGTATAGCTAGAAGTTACAGGAAGATATTAAAAAGGTAAAGTTTTGGTTGATTATCGGCAAGGAGCTTGTGACAGCGTTATATATCAGTTGTGGGAAAGTGGCCGAAGCTCTTCCCTTGGGATACTGTAACTAGAGCGGACGAACCACAGCAAATCTGAAATAATTTTGTTCTGGCAGTTGGACATTAGACCAAATAGCGATGCAAGTTTGGCATTTCTGACTTCTGAATCTGTGTTTCTAAATAAAATCGTTGCTAATGCAGAAAATGTGTAACTTTATATCCAAACAAACAGGTTGGTTATCTAAGAGCCGATATATCGGCCCATGAGAAATCGTGCGGGTGCCAATGCCCAGCACTTCCCACCCTCCTGCAGCCTTGGGAGGAATGACTGATGTCCGGAGCTAATCACCCACCTTCTGTCACTTCAACTGCACGTTCCCCACTTAATGCGATCTAACCCCCTGCAGCAAGCGCGATAGGAACATGGGTGCTGCCTGCGCCACCATTCATCACCGCCGCCGCTCGCGGGTGCTCCGGCCAGCCTAGGAGGACAAGATTGGAATTAATAACAGCAACTGAAAGTCTTTTTCCTTCTTGATATATTTTTTTCTTTGATTGTAACTCTTGGAGTTGTAGCTCTTTGGCATTGGGACTTTGGGAGGTTAAAAGAGCAGTAATTGGAATATTGCATGGATTCTGAGTGTAGTTGCACTTCTAGTTCTGTTGACTTTAGTAACATCTTCATGCCAGCTATGAACCTGGCTCAGAAACCTGTTTTTAATTTACTCACCCAAGTGGCGACTAGGAAAACAAGCACGTGTTTTATAGGAACAAGCACATGAGTTTTTACTCACGTAAATGAGTAATGCAAATGAAATGAGCAAGCAAATGAAAAAGAAAGGCATGAAGCAAATATTTGGTAAAAAAGAATACAGTGATTATGCACAAAATTCTTTCTGTACATGGTCAGCATCCTCACCTAGGTAAATGTAGTAGAGTGCAAATATTTTTTTGAAAATATCTTAGCAAAGTCTATTGACCTCTCAAAATCTACAGATTGGATCCTGCTTACAAGTAAACCTATATGAGCACCACAGAGAAACTGAACTGGAATCTTAATTAATTTCCAGATCCTTTTCTAGCAATATCAGAAAAAAATAGGTAGCAAATAGTCAACTTTTTTTAAACAACCTTCTGTCTTGATGGGTGCAACATGTTTTATAAGGGCCATGCTTTATTTTACTCAGTTGTGCTTTCATTTGCTAGGAATTCCACTATAGATGCTTTTAAAATACTATGAGCTCTGTTTTCTTATTCTTATTATGTTCATAATAAGTTGTGACCAATGAAAAAAAAAGTTAAAAATTAGTAATGTTTTTAAGTCATATGCAGCTAAAAGGCAAATTATGCTTTAATGTCTTTGAGGGTAAGTGTTCCTACAGCTTAATATCCAGCTTAACTACCACAATATCATGGTGTTCCAGGCTGTAGAATTTTTGTGTGTGTGCCACAGTAAGCTCTTCTGAATGAGAGGACTGATGCAGACAACTTTCCCTCCATAATTTTGTGAGATCTTTTTTAGAGCTTAACTATCTGTTAAGAAATTATTGGATAAATTAATCAAAATGAAATGGCAGATTTGTGTAAGTGACAGGCTCTATGAAGGATTATGCCTTAAACTGCAATTTGCGATTTGACAAGCTCTATTAAACATAAAATTGAATGTCATACGTAATGGACATATGATTACACTTTACTATTAAAATTATCTTTCTTACAGAAAATGAAATTTCTTTTAACTGAAATATATACAAAATTAAATACTAGCTGGCTTGATTAAAATAAGTCTATGCAAAAGCCTTTCCATATCTTATCATAGGTGAATTTCTGTGCATATAGATGCTTAGAGCTGTTGAGTAATGATAAGAATCACTAATAAAATATAAGACGTATTAAAATTGTCACGCTTCTGTGTCTATACCCATTTTATCATTTTTGATGAAAACATTTAAATATAGTTTTGCTAATAAACTTGATTGTAAATGCAACTTCTTTTTTCTCCCAAGTCTGCATTTCCTCAGTTAAGTTGTTTCTCTATGTTTTATCTAATTTGGAAGCAGAAGGAATTTATAATATTAGTTAATTCAACCAATAAACAAATTATACTGCATGATCAATTACACTGCCTAAAAATCAAATATGCAAAATATGTGTCTGCTGGCAGTTTGCAATCAATCCATAGGCAGGAAATCATTTTTCCAACCAATGGTGCAGCTTTTAATAGAGAATAATTAATTAAAACTGTTTAAGTGAAATATGAATAGGAAATTATGGTGTTGATTTTTCCATGCAAGTTATTATGAACTGCTTGCCCATGTTATCGGGGGCACTACAGTGAGATTGTTCATCCCAGCTCGCTCTGCAGGTCCCCAAAGTGAAATATTCTTATCTCTTTATGAACAAGCTTCTGTAGCTATGTTGTTGCTACAAATATCTATCCATCTGTCTGTCCTATCCATCAATCATCTGTCTCTCCTACTGTCTGTGACTGTCTACTTCTATTCCTTGAGCTACTTCCTGAGTGGGGTTCATCAGTACTGTGAGAATGGAGTGGATGAAAGGGTCATCTAAGTAATTTCCTAGTACATTTTAAAGAGAACCTCAAAATTCCTCTGAATTTGCTTTGTGCAGTTGCAGATTTCTTGATTTCTTTGTGGAATATGTGATTCTCTTGCACACTCTCAATGTGCAAAAGCACTGTAATTCTCTGAACTAACGAGAGATGATGTAACATGTGGCGAACAATGATTCTTGCAAATTTTGTTTCTAAAATAAAATTATTCAAAAGTGGCAAGTTAAAGGAATCTTTTCACTGGGAACAGTGGGGGATTTTTAGCTCTCCTTAAGAATGAATAGAGAATAAACTAGATTCATATCATAGTTCACACTGTTTGCTCATCTTTCTATTAACCGCTATATTATAGACTCTGTAGTAGATGCAATGTCTCTGATTTATATTCCTGTACACCTTAAATAAGCTCACAGAGTCCAAAGGTCGTGCTCGCGTATGTACAAGAGCAGAACTTTCCAGGCAGATGATGCTTGTACTACACAGAGCAAACTGCTATTATTTGTGTGAATCATACCTATGACTCTTGGATACCTCTAGACTATGCATTCCTAGTGCATTTATGCATTCAAAGGTTTCATAAAACACATTTGAGCAAACAAGCTACCTACTGTTCTTGCTCATCATGCACCTTATCTTAATAAGTAATGAAGGTGTCATGGGCTGACAATGAAATATTTTGAAAATATTTTTAATGTATAGCTGGCAAACGACCTGTTGGACATTGATAAATTACACGAGTGGAGAGGATGAGAATTCTGTAAAATATTAATGGTCTGCTTCTGTAGGCAGTAAAGACGACACCTGTCTTAGGGCATATGTTGTCTTACCTGCCCCTGGTAGGCAAGTGTGAACGATGCTGCCCTGACCCAGGTGTTGGTGCATCACAGGTGGGCTCAGTGATAGGAAGATGGTCAAATGCTGGAGAAGTGAAGGGTGCAGTGCCCATGAGCTGTAGTGCCTGGTGATTCTTCTGAAACCAAGGTGGGTCAGAGTCCTTCTCCTTCCCTGTCTTCTGTGCAGTGACTTGGCAATTTTCTCTTTTAAAACCTCTAGTTTTGGGAAGAGCTCTCCCACCAAACTGGTGGTGGTTTGGATCTCAGAAGGGAGCGTTTGCAGTGAAGTTGCAGTCAAGAAAGTTACTGAGCAGAATATTTTGGCTGGGAAAGGGGATATGGATTAGTGACATAGTGTGGCAAGCTAGTAGCATGATTCCTGCTCACTTGTGATGGTGATTTTTATTTCATTTCAAGGTGATTTTGAAGCCTAATTAAGTCTACTAAGGCTAGTTTTTGTTAAAAGAATAAGTATAAATATCAGAAGTACCGATTGCTGAAGAGTTGGACTTGCTGTCAGTAGCTATGTTCAGCACAAACAGCAGTGCTGCTGTAGCAGGGGCACACGTGTGCAAGATGGGTCGCAGCTGAGGCTGGCAATGAGCTGCACACCTCGTCCATCAGAGACAACTGCTCTGAGTGCACAGATAAAA
>JAUBOD010000677.1:227860-309842 GCA_032353885.1 Nothura maculosa | reverse complement strand
TTTCTCTTCCTTGTGTCTATCTAAATCTCAGGCCTTTTGTAAGCCAAGGCTGGATTAGTGCACAGCTGGATTAGTGCACAATCTGTGGGGCTGAGGCTGCCAGAAAACTGTTCCCTTTTATCTTCTCAGCCTCCTTTAGGAAGTTCTTTCAGTCAAGCAAGGGGACGAAGACCTGGCAGGTGGGACCACCCAGCCAGGAGTGGGAGAAGGGGCACGTGAAGAGGCTGGTGGGTGGAGGGGACTGTCCTGCAGCCCAGCCCCGATACCTCCCGAGGCCTCGCGAGAGATTATGTTTTCAGGGCTTATGAAACTCAAACTTCCCATAGATATTTCTGCTACTGCTGCAGCTTTGTGTAGCTGTGGCCATTACTGCTGCGTTTGTCTTTGTTCTCAGGAATGTTTAAGAGAGTTGTGCACATGCTGTTTAACGAGATTTATTTGGCCTGCAAGCACAGATGGGCAGAAATCAAAGGAGGTGGAAGTGGACATTGACATGACCTCCAGCATGTTGTTTATGGAGAACATCCTTCCAGTGATGTATGACAAGTCCGAGGTCAATGATTAGTATCTATTAGCTCTTTGAAAAATGGGGAAAGCAATAGTTCCTGATGGTGCATGTTTTAGATCTGGATAAAATGGCTAAGCCTGATGTGAGAAGAAAAAAATGCTCGAGCGTCTATGTATGCAATTACCACACATCACCAGGACTTCTTAACACTCAAAATACTTACATATTGGATTATGTTAGTAGGAAGAACTGTGGTCTAGATTCCTTCTCCCCTGCCTCCCCCTGAAACAGCTGGATTCGATTATTTATTATTATTCACTTCTTCCTCCTTTTCCCTCTAAATTCTCTTCATTTCTTTGTGTTTGTGTTGGAAAGCTAAATCAAAGAGGAGCTTTCCGTTGAGCTTGGAGCACAGTGAGTGCTGTAGGACTCATCTGTCTGTGGAAAGGAGCTGCAAGATCTTGTACAAGCCACCTTGGACCAGCTCTGCTCCCAGCTCTCCTTCAGTTTGGCCACGTGGCTCAGAAATGGGCAGACTTTCCAAGGATTTGGGCAAACTCCAATATAACATTAGGGCAAAGATTTGCTGCAGTTGTCTAGTGTAGCTGGTAAAGTGATTTCTAACCTTCTAATCTAAGCACTAACATTAAGTGCTTTTGTTAAGATACTGGCACAGTTTCCCTTGGCATTCAGCAGTCTTTTAATAGCTTCACAGTGTTCCATGTAAGACTGCAATGCAAGAGACTGGTCATACACACCTGGACAGCTGTTGGCAAATCCATGCCAACCTGAAAATGAACAGTCAGAGCTGGCAAAATACATGTATATATGTTCAGGTTAATCAGTAGGACAAAAATGCTTTTCTTAATTTAAAAGAGTGGCTGTTCTTCAGAAAAGAAAAAAAAATTATTTCTCAAATTTAGAACAAAAATTAGAAAAAAACAATAGAAAATATTCTCCTCTGGACTAAGTACCTTCTTGAGTGGAAAGGGCTTGAGTTTGCTGCACAGTTGTATTTGGAAAGGCTCCTCTTTTGCAATCGTTTTCCGTCCTTCAGTAGTTTCCTTTCTCATTCATAACTTGGAGTCTCATCTATTTCTATTTTGCTTGTTCCTTTTTCATGGATGTTCAATGGCAGTGGCTGGCTCCTATCTGCACGTTCTCTCTCTGCTCCATTTCTGCCTCAAAGTTCGCTGTCTCTTTTATCTGCACAGCTGTTTTTAATGGGCTGTTGGGAGAGGGAACTGATAATGGGCACTTTGTGCTGTTTGGATTAGTGCTAGTTTGGGGTTGGCAGCCAGTGCTGCCAATATGTTCTTCTTTAGGCAGCGTTTTTGCTAGCTGGACAGCAACCCAGTGACACTAGAGAGAGACAGGCAGACTGAATGCCATCGTCTCACTGTATGAGCTGATACCCTGTGGCCATCAACCTGGGAAATTTTGTATTTTATTTTAATTTCCTCTGCTTTTAATATGTTTTATTCTCGTGGGAAGCTAAGGGTGAAGTTGATATTCATTAAGATGCACAAGAAGGAAACACGAAGTAGCGGGGGAAAGACGTATTAACAGACACTGTGTTTGGGTGATAGGACTGGGCAGTAGGAGGGTGTGTAAAGTTAGGGGAGTTTCTAAAGTCTCATTTGAAAACACCCTGGCTTGTCCCCAAATTATCAGTAAGTCTTGTGCCTTCTAACACAATATTGTGAAAATGTAAACGTGCAGATGGCGTGTTGAGTAGTAGCCTGTGATCGCTTGGTTTAGCCTCTATAGCTGCAAGTGGCAACTAGAAATAACCTCTTCAATTTTAATACTCTCCAGTCGCCCTCCCTCCGATAGTTTTCTCTTTTAATCTGGGTGTCACTGGGATTCTCTAGAGCAAAAAGAAAGAATATATTAAGGGAAGAGCATGAAGTATAAATTCCCTAAATAATGTTCTTTGTTCTCCCCATCATTAATATTGGCTGCAGACTTGCAACAAGGATACGTGAGGATGAGTGCAGGGATATTATTTCAGCCCTGCATGGAGACTATCATCATTTTCAGAATCACTCTGCTCTTAAGATCAGGCCAGATGTAGAGTCTCTACTCAGCCCGCTTTGTTGCAACATAAAGCAGTTTATTCATCTTACTGAGTAGCTTTTTTAAGCTACTAAGCCCATTAATTTTGTTATGGTTTAAAAAAAAAAAAGTTAGATACTAGTTTTGGAGTGGTTTCATGGGGTCAGCAACTATACAGTGTGTCTTCAGTTGCCAGGGATTTCTAAGAGCTGTTTCTTCTCTGTAGTGTGTACTCTAGTTCAAGTACCAAGGAATTTTATTCGCACAAACAGAGTGAGTATCTTGATGGTTTCTGAAAACCTACTATATTATGTGCAAGATGGCAATGTGTCTGATTTCTGTATTGCCTGGTAATTTAGTTTTCATTTTTATTATTTTAAAAGTGGGATATATATGCACACACAAAAAGTCAATATAGTCAGCTTGTCAAAGCTGCAGCTGTAAGGAAAATTATGTAGCAATATTTCATGGTACTAAATACAGGTTTGCAAAAGCTTCTCTTTATTTTCCAGCACAAACATTATGCCTGCTTGAAAATAGGAAAAAAGGTTTAAACTGTTTGTTCAAAAAAATATTCAAATAAATTTATTCCTAGGAGGCAGCAACACCACTGAATAACAAATGTTGCTGCTGGTGTAGTGATTGTTCTCTTCTTGAAATATCAGAAGAAAAGAAATAAATACATCCTTTTTTGCTTTTTCTTAAGAAATTACCTTTTTTGTGGTGAGGAAATAAAAATAGCAAAATAAGAAGTGAGAGGAGCCTAAAGATGAAAATACTCAAGTAAATCAAAAGGCTTTGGAACATAAGAGAGAAGAATTGTAACAAAACTGCTAAAAATGGAGTAAAGTCATCTGATTCATCATTGAGATTATCTTGATATCAGACATCTAACACATAGTGCAATAATATAAATCCACAAGGAAGTGTGTTTATTTTGCCAAAAGAAGTTCTTCTATGAATTTGATGTATCCTGGTGGTCCTTAAAATGAGTGTGAAATTACCAGAAATTTGAATTTCTACAAAATTGTTCATACAGTTTTGCATGTGTTCATGCAAGCCCAGAATTCCTTGAATATAATATTTTAACATTTTCATCATGCATTCCATCTCTTGAATCACATTGTAAAATTAATTGTCTTGACATCCTCTGTGAGTTAAGTAACAGTGTTAGTGAAGTAAATAATTCACAATGAAGGATTTATCTCAAGAACTTAGTCCTTTAGTTCAAAGTTCAAAGTATGATGAAAATCTAATCAAAAGTACCTAAATTTACATGGAAGAGCTTCAATGAAATCATGAGCTACATTCGCTGTTGCAGGACAGAGCAAGACACAGTGAATATGATCACTGGATTTCATAATAAGTTTAGGAATCTTTTCCTCTGGTTTAAAAAGTGTGCACTGACAAAACTTTAGGCATTTATAACCCCCATTTTATGGTCTAGAGGAAAGTTTTCCACAACAACTCAACTACAATGTGTGTGTTTATATTAATTACACTATATTGTATTGTCAGCTTCAGTAAACTGGTGTTATTATACACCTCATGTATGGAAAGTGTCATGAAAGAGCCCGCACAAGGGCATACACTATCCAACCAGGGGAAAAAAAGGAAAGAAAAAAGTTATTTAACTTTTAGGAACACTAAAAACACAAACTGTGTCACATAAAATTAGAAATCA
Source organism: Nothura maculosa (assembly GCA_032353885.1). Classification (NCBI taxonomy): domain Eukaryota; kingdom Metazoa; phylum Chordata; class Aves; order Tinamiformes; family Tinamidae; genus Nothura; species Nothura maculosa. Next base: position 305,592 of record JAUBOD010000677.1, on the reverse strand, counting down.
GTTCATAAACTAGTAATAACTGACCTGCACAATGTAAATTTCCTGAAATGTGCACTCATGTTGGCAGCAAGTAACAGCTAATGAAGGGAGTTTACAGAGCTGATTAACAAGGCCCTATGCTTTTTATTAGACTCATTTTGTTAATCCCTAAAATTAAGGAATTCCAGGTGTATGGAGCCAAGTATGCAAATGATTTCCTTCCGTCTAGCTGCTGATTTCATAAAAGCTGCTCCAAACAGTGAAATAAAACATGCAGAGCATGGGCAGCTTTACTGCGAAGGGCAGCGCGGCCTGGCTCGGCCGAGGGAAGCACAGGGTGCTGTAAACTCGCCACAGATACAAATTTGAACAAAGCTGTAAAATAAGTACAAATAAGTAAATTAGGAATGAATAAAGCAAAAGGGGGGAAAAAAAGAAGAAAAAACATGCCTTCAGTTTACTGGTTGTCAGCTCTGTTGTTGATACAGCTGAAAACAATATACCTAAATTTCAGCTTATCAGCCTCCAGTGTAAGGCCTGTGGATCTTTGCTGAAGCAGAAACAGATGTAAAATGATATAGGGAGCCATCATAATCTCCTAAAGATGTACTGATTAGTCTGGTGGTGCTATGATGTCCGTGTTGCCTGTGTACAATTATACTTTGCAACTGGCAAATTAACCTATAACGTATGCAAGTACCTAACTCGCTGCTTAATTTTGGGGATAGTGGGCTGGCATTATTCAAGGTAATGATGAAACTTCTCTGACTGAGAAACAAAAACACACCCTCAAGCTGCTCATTACTTTCACCTCCTTTCATCTTGCCTCAGTTTGGCAAAGTACTTTAGCATGTGAGGAGTCCCAGTGACTCCTAACATTAATGCTAGCTTTGAAATTCAACAGGCTATAAAATACTCACTGCTTTTTGGGATGGACTTAGTTGCTTCTGTGCAATATTGTATAGACAAATGATTTCCCCATGAAAATATTACAGCTTACCATGTTTCACAGTCCAATGTTTTGTGTTTTAGGGTGCTCATTTGGCTATGCACAAGCCCTACACGTTCAGTTAGTTGTCCTTATTTGCCTTGAGGGATAATCAGGACTACGAAGAAACTATAGTAAATAGAGGGATTTCCAGGCTTGGGGAACTGTGGGTTCAATGACTTTGTGATTCACAAGACCAAAACCTGAGAACACAAGGTTCAATAAGGAGTGGGCTGCAGGAGGCAGCAGGCAGTTGGTGAAGACTCTCTTCATATGATATAGTCTTGGAGCCCGAGATGAGGTGGATGGTGGCTTTGGCTATGGGATGAGAAAGGCACTAATTCCCCATAAACAAGTCAAGTGTCAGCTTCTGATTTCTAGAGTTCTTGTTAATAGGAGAGAATAAGAAAGACTTACACAGCTTCACTGTTTATTTTACTTTCTTATTATGATGTGAGCACCCTTTAGGATTTGGCTGTAGGAGGCATCCTTACTTGGATACATGGATGAAGTCCATAAGCACAACCTTATAACCTGAACCTACTCAGCTCATAGGAACAGGCTTTTTAGGGGGGTGACGTCTAGTAAATCTTCTGCAGAATGCAGCATCATGAACTGACAGTGTTTGACCTCCCCAAAAGCAGAAGGAAAGAATTATATTTACTTATAATTGCAGCTACTTTGCTATAATGATAGCAGTGATGTAAATAATAGTATGGGCACATATGCTTTAAACACTTGGACTCTCCACATGGTTGGTTATGATTCGTCATAAGAGATTAGAATGTTTCTGTTGTTTCTGTGAACTGGCTGTACTTGGAGTATATGCAGTTACTCATAAAAATAAAAAAAGAAAATAGTAAGAATTAGATGTCAGTAATTGCAATTGACTGTCCAGTTTGTGGACACAGACAGACTGGTCACTTTCACTGAATGTGAAAGTCTTGACGGGTCCTGGAAATAAGGAATTGCCCACGTACTGTAGAAACAGCATCTCCAGCTACCCCTTGCTGACCTGCTAGAGACCCTTCCAGGTTGCAACTGAAACATTCTTAAATAAAACTCACAGCTAGAAAAATCCTTCCATTAAATGGAACCGTTACATACATTAGTCAGCCAACCCGAAATACAAAAGCAGCAAGATTTGAGCATTTGTCATAAATACGTGGCCAAACTAGCATAAAGCAAACCTTTTACAGCTGTAAGTGCGTCACTCATCCGACACAGTGGTAACAAGAGCAAATACAGCCAGAATTGTATTATCCAATGTGCCAAACAAAGAATTCTTTCATAAATTCTCCTAATTAGTTGAACCCATGTACATGTTCAAAGTCTAAGCATTAACCAGCTATACGTGTACTTTATATTCTAAGAATTTTGCTGAAGAATGATTTTTTCGGGGGGGAGGTTGTTTGTGGGTTTTTTTTTTCCTTTCTTCTAAAGAAAGAAATTAAATATAAGACCTATATGCTTGTCGTTGTCATTTTGTTTTTATTTTGGAAGTTTGCAAACAAAAGCCCAGTCCTTTATTACTTTATTGCTGCTGATTGTAAGTGAAGTCAAACTGTTTATGGGAGTGTGTAAGGTACCAAAACGTGGTCACTATAGTGAGTGTACTTTTAGTGCGAATCATACAGCTCAAATAGAAATAATTCCATTCCGAGTTATGGCAGTGAAAGCTTCAGGGCAACTCGTGTCTAACAAGAAGTCTGAGTCGCACCCACATTAACGTGACTGTGGCAGCTGGGTGAATAGGTGCTTTTCTGTCCTCTCTAGCTCTCAATAAGCGTCTCGTGCTGCAGGCGTTTCTGGCACTCCAGCTTGGTGCTTCATAATGAAGTGTAGGTCCTGCTTTTTCCCCAAACTGCAGTCATTTGTGCATTTGGAATTGCTCAGGTCTGCACTTTTTGTTAACTGTTCATCAAAAGGACCTTTAGAAACTTAGCATCTCACTCTTGAAGACATGGAAACAAATTATTAGCTGTCATGTACTGCTTTTTCAAACTTCTCTGCAGCTTGGTGCTTTGTTCTAGTCCATTTTATTTATGAACATGCTGTAGCAATGAAACTGAAGGGGTTTATTTTGTCTTTTAAAATATAGAAACTTCCCAATTTTATGTAGGATCGTAGTTGTAGAGTCAGAAACTTAAAAGTTCATGGTACAAATCGTAGAGGAAAAGACAAAGCATCATTTTGCATGCACAGAGAACTGCATTTATCGTATAAAGAACTAGAAGCAGCCTTATTAACAGCAAATATTTCAAAAAGTTATTCCAATATATAGAAGAGAAAATACTGGGCAATAATGTAAATCTACTAGCTCTTAAAAGTGTTGCAGGAGTGGACTAGGCACAGACTTTGGTCTCCTTTCATGTTAAACTTTCCTATTATATTCTCTTAGAGATACTAAAGCATATATTCAATCAAACTCACTGCACTAAATCTACTGTATGGCTTATCTTGAGCTTAAACTTCAAAGTGTTTTTACCTATTAAGAAACTGATTGTTCCTCTGTAATTGAAAGAGGAAGAAACTATTTTCATGGTTTAAAGATAACAAAACTATTTTACTGTAACATGACATCTTTGTTATAATTTATATGCATTGGCTCAGGTTCTCCTGCTTACCTGGTCTGATGCACTTTTCTTGGATGCACATGAACTAGAGATGGTTGGGAAATGCTTTGTAAAAGGAGGACAAACTGCATTATTCCAGAGGGGGAAAAGAAAGTCCATAGATATGATAGTGTGATTCAGAGGTTAAATTTGGTTTCTGTCTTTCATGTGATATGACACATTCATCCACAAATCTTGTAGTTCATGAGGATGTGGGAAATTATCTCAAATGGGAGTTGAAAGTAAGTTGAAATGCAGTTAATGGGGATGTTTTTATGTTTTGGTTTCTAATTTTCCAACTAAGACTTTACTTTATATCCTAAACAACTTTTCTTGGGTTTTATTTTACTGTTTGTATGGGTTGGAAACAGTGTTTTGAACTGGTTTAGAGCAACCAATTATCTCTATTCCTTCTCATTGTAAGCCTGGAGAATTAAGCTGCTGCCTTGCAGCTCCTTCCAGCAAACCAAAATAAAACTATGCACAGCATGTAGGTGGCAGAGAAGCCTTGGTGTACAAAATGAAGTGCCTATTTTAAGAACAGGTTGTTTTTCTGCTCAAGAAGAGACGCTAGATGCCTATGAAACAGCACTCTTCAGAATGGGTTTGATTGGGCCTTTTTTTTTTTTTTTTTTTCCTGGTTCTTCTGTCGGCAGAGATTGATTCATGTTGCACCTCCCTGCTCAAAAGTCATGAGAAAATCTCTGCCGATGGCAGCTGGAATTGCAGCCTGCCACAAACTGCCCTGTGCTCGGTCAGGTTCTCGTGTGCCGTCAGGATCCTTCAGCCTGGGCAGACCTCCTGAGCGTCTCAAAAATGTTTGTGACCTTCCTTGAAAGCAACTTGGGGACTTGAGGATTCACAGAAGTGGTGTGAGCATCTTATAGCTGCTCTGTGGGATGGACACAGTCTGATTAGGAATAAGCATGAGACAATGGTATTGAAGATTTTGTTCTATTTTTCCCTTTTTAGTAAGGAAAAAAAACCTTGGATATTTTTTGAGTCGGCGTTAGCTGCCTGGTATTGCTGAATGTATTGCTGGCTTTAACCTTGTTCTGAAGTGGCAGGAGGTGAAATATGTCATCCCTAAAAGCACCTAGCTGGCAAAGTGTTCCATACTGAGAAATAGGAAGTAAATTTAGGAAAAGTTTTGTAGGAAAACCAAATTCCCATGAGCTGCCCAAGCCACAGTCCAGATCATTGTCCAGAGACGTCATGTCCCTGCATTCATAGGGAAGCTGGACCTGGACATGCTTCTTTGTCCCATTGGGAATTGGGCTGCAATAATGTGTGCAGCTATTTGAGTTATTAGCGTGTATTCAGGTTACACAAAGTCTCAAATGAGGTTATGAAAAATTATTTTAGCACCTACTGTGTAAGTGTATGTGACTATTCTAATTAGGGAGATGTTAAATTATCTTTTAAATTTAGCCACTTAATATGAAAACTATTATTAAGGAACGTTTCTTCATGTTCTAAATGAATGATTGAGTGTGTCATTAATTTATTTTATGGCAGGAACGTGACTAGGGAAAGAAATTCTTGGTGACTGTTTGGATAGTAAGTACAGAGATTTAAGATTTGATTGACAATCAAAATTTGTGTTAACCAGAAAGAGCTGAAGGAGTCTAATCAGTGATGGAGAGAATTCATTTGCCTTAAGGTATTAAATAACTGTTTCTTTCTTATAAAAAGGAACATTTTGTTGTTTTTTAAACTATTCAAAATAGGCCTTACAGAATGTAGCAGTTTTTTAATGTTTGTGCACCACAAAATAGGATATTCTAACTGTCCAGTGTATTTAATTGTGTGAGCAGCTAAACACAAGCTTTTAGCTCTATACATTTAGCTGAATTACTTACATGTGCACAGTTACAATTTTCCTCTGCCGTGAAAAGCTATCAAAACTGAAATGTATTTACTCATCCTTTTAGAGCAAAATGGCATTCAGCATGAACACTTCATCATAATTGTTATTTTGAGTCAGAAAAGACCCTGATCTTTGCTTTAAGGTTGAAATATTAGCCACATCTTCCTCTGAAAAAGGCATGAATTCCAATGAATGCTATCAAGTACTACCAATACTCTGCAAACTGCCAGAACTCTGATTACAAAATCAAACTATTTACTTTTGATCTTTGCATATTTGGGACTTATAGATGGGGAATTGGATATGTTTATAACATGTCACCTAATTTCAACTCTATAGCTTATAAAACTTTTGTTCTCTTCCTTATGTGTCCAGCATTGATTTTAATTTCATTTTTCCCGCTGGAGTGCTGTTCCAGCTCAGGAATTGTAACGTTGTGGCAGTCAATGAGGCTTACAAAGGGGTGAGTGCAGGGAGCAGCTTTAGTACTGCTCTGTTATGATTTAATCTCTTAGGGACTCACTACTCGGCAACCCTGATTACTTGAGGAATGACTCATCTGCGGACCTTCAAGTATTTCTGATTTAACCTAATATTGATGAGAAGAGAATTTCATCTTTTATTTTGGTGAACGTCAAGGGTCAAAAGCTTTTTTGTTGGTGGTGTTTTAATAGTGTAATAAAATTGAAGATAACAGAAATTTTAAAGACCATCTTCTGGCTGAGATCTCTTTAAGATGTGTCAGAAAAAGCTAAGAGCTGGAGCTAAGCTAAGTCTGTAAGGAAGGATGCTGGCACGTGCTTTAATAATGATTTTTGTGGTGTGCAGTCACCCTGGACACGGTGCAAAACCCGTGAGTCAGCAGCAGTACAAGTGTCCGACAGCGTTAACCGTATCCAGCAGCAGAGCGAAATCCAGCGTGTGCCAGGGGTCAGCACAACCTACTCACCCCTTAATTCCCACTTAAGCTCTGCTTTGAAGGCTTAGGTGATGCACGGTCCTTGTGCTAACATCCCGCCCTTGGGAAATCCTCCCGTGCTGATGTTGGAAGCCCCTTGCAGCTGATTTTGATCTGCCAGAAGACAGCCTGAAATCCCTCCTGGTGCCACCAACAGGCACAGCAGGGCTTAGGGCAGAGGCAGAAGTGGAGCGATCCATGTGCCTTGTGGTGCAGCACTGGGCGACGTGGACTTTGCTCCACTTCAGCGCTAACATCTGGCCACCAGTTGGAGAGCGCTCAGGCATTTAAATGTAATCTACTGCACTAATAGCACTATTATAGCCCAAACATCACCACCTGCATCTGTGGAATCTTGTCAGGAAATGTTGGAAAAGGAGCCCTCTGGAGCAATGTCCCCTGGGCACTTTGCTCAGCTGGAAAGGGCATGGCAGAGGTAGGAGAGGTCTCTAAGAACAGCCCTGACCTTCCCAAATCCCTGGGAAGGGATTACATGGCCCTGCCATAGGTAAATGGATTCTGTAGGTGATTCCTGTCGCTAGGAAAGTTCTGTGGCAACAGCTGAAGCCACTGAGAGGTGCTAAGTTACCTGGTGTGGGGAAGTCAAGTGCCTTGATGCAATAGTGTTCATTTGTCAGAAATTATTATAATACCACCAGTGGAAATTCATTAGAATGCTGTGTGGCTATCAGCAATATTCTAGCAAGTTTAATTATATTTCTCTAAGATTGTTTCTATGCAATTATACATCTGACATAAACTGTGTTATATTTGCATGATACTGAGGCATGTTTCTCTGTGTTGAGTGTTTTAACATAATTGTACCACGTATTCTTGAGAAGTTAACATCACTGTGAGTAGATTAAAAATGCTGACAAAAAAAAATTCAGGTTAAAGATGCAGAAGTGTAAATATGCAAGCAAAGCTGACATTATCGCACTCAAAAGGATATGCTAAAAATAGTGCATTGCGGGGTTCAAAGCTGTGTAAAGGTGATAATCTATTCCTCCAGGATCTATATGCAAGACCATAGATGAAAATATAGCATTAGTTATAGGTTAATACAATATAGGCTAATGCTATAGCATTACCTTACCTTACTGGAACACTTCCGGACATGATGGCTTATGTGCAGGGCAAGCAGATGCTCCGGAGGGCAAAACGTGGCACGTCTTGTAACTGGCAAGTCTCTTGTCGTGACCTTCGTCACTCCTTTCCTAAGGTGCTGGGAAACATCATTAAGAAACAGCTAGACTGCAGGAGATGCAATTGATAAACTCCCTTGAACTATTTCAAGCTACATTTTAAAGTTAATTTATAAGAGCGAGTTAATTAAAATACAATTGGAGCATATCCCTCCTTGAGCATGTAAGATCCTAGACTTTAATCTGAGCCACTGCAACAAGATCATCATCTTCCCTCGTACACTAGAGGGAAAGGGATAAATTTCCTTCAAATCTATAGTCATGGGGACTTCTAAATAATATCACAAAGTAAAACTTCCCACTGTCTTCAAAGGGAAGGATCCTAATTGCTTTGAAACCCTTTAAAACAATATTGAAATATGCTTAGATGGTGTAAAGCATAATTGTTCTTCAGAGGAATAATAGTTTATGATGTTATAGGAAAAGTTTAGCAGTCATTAACAGGGCATGTAAGTGTCACTAAGCTGGTTCTGGTGGTTTAAAGAAGTCCTTGAACCAACACAGAATAATATTTGCCACTACTGATTCCAAGTTGTGTTTTAACACTCAGTGCTTATTTCAACATGGCTAATGGGTATCTTGAACCTGTCTTCATCCTGGAGGCGACTACTGAATGCACCCGAAACTTCCATTGGTTGGTTACAGTTTGCCTCATCAAAGAGTGAAATATTATTTGTGTAAGCGTGTTTGTTAGAGTAGTTATTTCTTTGCCTGGCAAGGGACAATAACTTTGGACTTGGAAGTCTCCTTTGCAAAGGGACTTTGCCCCTTTCATAGGTTTTGGTAAGTCTCTCTTTACCAAAGCCTGTCCTTTTTGTAAATGCCTTGCTCAAAACTCATTAGAGCATGCTGTTGCCAAAGCAGTTTTGTATTGTAAACCAAATCACTGCAATGTCTGATTAGGTTGGTAGGAAATAAAACACAGGTTCAATATCAGCTCTAGTCATCAGGCAATCTAATCACCTTAGCAGATGAATGGATTAATTGAACATTGCATAAAACACTGAACACTTTCTCCTGTTAATCGTTCACTGATTCACCTTGAGGGTAGGATAAGTGGTGGATTAACCTAAACTTAATTTGTGCCTCCTTGGGCCCCATGCTTGCAGAGCGCCATGGTGGCTCACTCAGCAGCACCCTGACCGACAGCTCATCCTTGCAAAGTACCGTCTGACTTTCAGTATTTGTAAAAGTGTCTGCTGGGTTGTATAGAGCTCTATATGCTGCAGGTGATAACACGGCTCAGTGGTGTAAACTCGCTTTACAGCTTCTCGTTTGATGTAAGACTTCTTTAAAGTCACAAGACTATTTGTTATTAGGGGAAGCTTGGGATTAAGTATTTGCAAAAACTTTCTGGACTATATTGTCTCAGTGGAAAAAAAAAAAAAGGAATCTGCAACTTTAGTGTCTCTAAAGGTAATTTCAATGAACCTGCTAAGTTTTGCATTTCAGCAAGAGGAAGGAGCCACAGCTGGCTATTTTATCTCATTTTACAAATCAGTGACTTAACTTTCTCATTTACTAGAGTGGCCAAAGCAAATAAATACCAGCCATGCTGTGAAACATTATGCTTTAAAGTCACTGGCACTTGATGCCGAGGGTCTCTCAGCCACTCTCCCCAAGAGAAAGGTATTGTCCAGTGTACGGGGGGTTACGCTTGGAGATCCACATAGTGTGTGGGATGAGCAGGAAGCCTTTGTGTTAACAAGGGATTCAAGTGACATCCATTTATTTTTATCTATATTTGAAGGGTTTTTTTAAAGAGATTTGCCATCATTGCAAAGACTGCTCAGTGAATATAATCATGCTATATTCCATCATTCCAGTCATACATAACTGCGATGTATTCTCCAGGCTTGTATGAACAGTTAACTACTCTGTGCTTATGGTGGAAATCTCAGTTGACCACTTGCTATTTTCTGAAAAAATAATCCATGGCTGCACCTTCTTCTTTTGAAAGTTATAAATTAAAATCAGTGGACCCTGCTAAGTGCAGCTTCACAAATTAATATGAAATATAGTGCTTTTTCATAAGGTTTGAGAACCAGATTTAAAAGCATATTGGTGTTTGTGCACAGCAGGCAATAATGATCCATTATCCTGCAAGCAGAGGAGCTAGCAGCAACACATAAATAAGAAGCAATTGGACCATCTGCTTTGATTTCTGTAGCATCCCCAGAGGATGTGAGCAGGAGCTGACACTTCTCTCCATCTGCCCTTACATTATCAATTACAGTTAAATTATGCTGCATGCTACAGGGCTGGCAGATATGGATTGTAGATTGTGGCACCTGAAAAATATAGAAGAAAATACATATGTTGCAAGCCAGCTGTTTATTTACAAGTTCTTGACATTTTTCCTCACTTTCTCTGCTAGTGCCTTTTTTAATGTTTCTAAGAGACATCTCAGTTTAGCGTGAACTCGAGAAGAAATTAGGTATAACAGTATAGCACCATGCACATAATATTTCAGTACCATGTCTTACAGCTGAACCTTGCACGCAGCAAAAAGCAGCAGGTAGAACAGATTTTAAATGAAGAAAAAATGAGTCCCAAATACATCTGGGTCAGCTGCTTTCGCCTCTGCTTATAAAGCAAGTTGATGTGGGAGGGATGATGCCCCCGCACACTGTTTGTAGCTTAGAAATCATGTGCAAAACTAACTTTTATGAATTGTGAGGTGTTTATGCAAGGTCTGCGAGAGGGGGAAGCTGGAGATGTGTTCCCAGATTGCATGGGAGAGCTCCGGGCTCAGGGCTCTTCCGGCAGCCCGTCGGAACACGGCTCCCTCTCCAGCAGCGGATAATTCTGTTGCAAGTTCATTCAATTTGCAGCCTGCTTGATGGATGGCTACGAGCGCTGCTGAATGGCGCTTTGGGTTTGTGGTGTGGCATTGTGGCCGTGCAGGCTGATGTATGAACAACACTCCTGAGCAACTTTGCCCGAATCCAGCCAGGAGCTGGGCACATCCATCAGCCCCTTGCTGTTCATCCATGGGGTGCTCGGAGGCTCTGAGAAGACCTGGAAGATGAGCTGGGATGCGGGAATACAGCGTAGCAAGCAGGACACAGCAAAGGAGAGGGAGGGATCCCTCTGCATTACATATGGCAGTGGTAATACGCAATTTAATGGGGGTCTCCATCTTGAAATTCTAGGAAAGGATTATTGTTGGGGAGCATACAGAGCTCCAGAAAGGAAGGAGAGGCTATTTTGCAAATATTCTCATGTTCTTATGTATAATTGCATATATTCTTTGTATTTGGTGTTTGCTCACTGTTAGGATATGGCATGAGCCAGAGTCTAGATACCTTAGAAAAGCTGATTACCTGGCCGATGAAACTGGCCCAAAATCGAATGAAATGTGCTAAGTTCCAGGCCTATACTGTTGTTATTGAGCAGTTCTTTTTGCTACTTTGTGGATATGAAAACTATCCATGTTTATTTTCTCCTTTGCAGAAAAAAAAACTCTTTATTGCTATATATGAGTTGAATGCTATTGCTCTCCAGCCTATTTCTGCATCTTGGTAGCAAATTGACAGTCACTTAGAGCTGTTCATTTTTCCAGGGAAGCAGTGATAACTATGAGAAACCTGTAATGTAAAAATAAATAAACAGTTAACAGATCAGAAGTAAACACATCTTGCATTGTGGATATAGTTCACAATAATAAGCCCACAATACAAAAATCTGTCAAATCACTAAGAAAAATTTTATTTTAATATAAAGGCATTTTTCTGCTGATTCTATAAAGTAGTCTTTTAATTTTCATACTTTCATATTGCAGATAACTGTGTGAAAACATTAATCTTCTAGTATATGTACATGGACCATAAAACTAGAGTTATTAGCTCAGTGGGTAATTATTTCTATGAAATTATTATAATAGCTTTGAACAAGGATTTACATTACTAGGGTAAAATAACTAACAGTTATGTGTATTACATTTCATTTTTCAGCAGCATTTGTGTTTTGAAAGATTGTCCCTGAGATACTGTATATCATTTGGGCAGGGAGGTGCAATAAATGAATGTGCGTGTTTGCACACTTGCTTTACAAAGAACAATGCAAGTTAGGAATGTGTAACTTAGCTAAAAACTAAGACAAGGCAATGAGTATACTGGATTTTAAAGAGATTTTGATGAGATGCTTCAATCAGGTTATAAATTATAAAGTCTTGAAATAGGTATTTTGCTTCATATATTATATTTTCTGAAATATGGAAGGTGAATTCTGTAGCTCTCTGTATAAGCCCAGAATCCAGAATCAAATGTTATGAATAGTCTTGCTGTATGATAGGAGTAGAAGTAAAAACTCTTAAGAAAGGATTCAAAGCTCCCTTACTAAACCTCAATAAAAACAAGACTTTTAAGGTAAAAGCAATCCAGGCACATAAAAGGCACATAAGCCCCTTGAGGCCCTTCTACACCATTAACCCCCAATGATAAAATGGAAGTTATGTAAATCTAGATACTCTAAGTTCACTGGTAGCCTCAAGCTTGGAATTGATGACCTTAGAAATCAGGTTGCCTCTTTTGATAGCAATGGCCCCTTGCCAGCCACTGCTTGAGGATCCATGGAACAGGAATGGAAAGGTTGGAAGAGCTTGAAGATGGAATCTGAAAAAGTCCAAGTTGACAAATGTCAGTATAAAAATACTCTGTGAAAGATTCTAAGTAGGCCATTTCCATAGGGAATTGTAGATGCTTATAGACCTTGGCAACCAGACTGGTTAGGGAAGGGCACAGAGGAAACCACCACATGGGTAACTCCGAAGGGGAGGTCTGAGAGCAGGTTGAGGCCTCCCCACATACACCTAGTGATTTTCGAGATGTAGCTCCTAATAAATTTGGCAGAGAACTGTAAATCCCTTTCCCAGACAACTCCAAAATGGTTTTGGTTGGACTGGAATGTCACAAAATGTCAGAATCTCACATTCACCATAAAATGGAAATAGCATTGCCCTCATATTCTTGAGGTGGGGCTCAAGGAATGATAAAATGTGGTTTAGTAAAAGATTTAAGTTTTTAACTCCTGCTTACTATCTCCCTATTTTTTTTTTTTTACATAAGTGGAAATTAATTTGAAGACTGCATATATTTCTAATAACTTTTGATACAGTGAATGGCAGAAAAGGTGATTTCTCTCTTTTTTTGTCAAACTTGCATACCTAAAGGAGACTATATTAAATTAATTTTAAAGATGCTAATCATTTTCTTTCAATTTAACAAGCTCCCAATGCATTTTTGAGGAAAGAGCAGAACTTCTAAACCTGTGCTAATGGCAGCAATACTGCCTTTTGTATTTCTATTGCTCTGAATTCTCTCTCATGTCAACAGCATATTTTTTAAAATGCCTCCTGATTAAGTAAAAATCTTGTAGCATGCAAAAGTCTTAGTATTTAATTTGATGAGATGGGAAGCTGCATCTCCCCCTTAAAGTCTAATTAACATGGAGACTATCTTCTCTGATGAGTTCATAAGCTGTTCACAGACAGTCGGGATGTAGCAACTTTGCAAGACACTGTTTAAAGATCTCTGACATCTGAGAAAGCCACAAAATCCAATAATCCTACTTTCAGAACTCCAGGGTGTCCTCTGAGATCAATCTCATATCTAAACATCACATAAAGGGAGTGCATTGCGTTATAGACTGCTTTTTATTGAACACCAACTAAGAAGCAGCATTAGACATTCTCCAAGAAGAGCTCTTACCAGGGGAATGGAAAAGGTTGTCAAATTTTGAAAAACTTACCCATGATTAAAGCTGCAGTATAAATATTGTTACATTTTTAACAAAGGTCTGCTTATCCTCTGTGTGTCTCTCGAGAGCATCCAGCCATTTACATATCGGGAATAAAGTTGAGCAGCTTTCATGTTTATCTGCGTGCAGGAGCAGAGCTGGCATTAATTCTCTCGTCTCTAATCACGGTGCTATCATGTCAAATATCCTTTCAAGTAGTCTTGGGTTCTGGTTTCAGTTGTGCTTTTTGTCTGCATAAATTAAAATTTCAAGGCAACTTAAAGTACAGGGGAAACTGTCTGGAAAGAGGTCACGTTGTATTAGAACTGTTTTGGCATTTTCCTTATCGTTGTGCATGTATATTTGTACATATTTGTACATATTCCAATCTGCTATGCTGGTGTTTCGCAGCTGTGAGTAATTTTTCAGTGTTTTAGTGGATTTGGACAGTAATGTTGATCAAAATTGCTCCAAATAAAACTAAAACTGAAAATAATGATGCTGTAAGTTTAAATTGGGCTGCTTTTGCCTATATCCTGGCCAAGGTGTGAAGTTATGCAAGGATATGTCAGGGAAATACCCTTCAGGAGCGGGGTTTGCGTTGCTGCCGCTGTGCAAGGTGTCTCATGGCTCACGGGCTGCCATGGAACTCAGCCTCCCAACTGTCATTGGGTTTTTCTTTGTTTTGTTACAAATGTGAATCAAGTTCATGCAGATAATATTTGAAAATTTCTAACTTCATTCTATATTTGAGTGAAGATAAAACCAACCTGACTTTTTTGTGATGTAGTCCACACAATTTTGCTGCTTTTATTATGTCGTTATGTCTCCCCACATCATGTTTTTTGGTATTATGTCTGCTCGCTGATTTTGGCAAAATTTCTTTTGTGCTTTGAGTTGTTGCATTCACTGCATAAAAATTTTACATTGAAAACATGGGAGGTGCTCAAATATGTAACAATGAAAATTTCCTTCTGAATTTCTAATGCTTACTTCTAAGAAATAAGAGAAGCTTGTTTGAAAATGACATTTGAGGTTTTGGTTTCTCCCCTCAATGTTTCTATATTTTACTTGGCTCCACAGCCATCTCTTCCCTGCTTTCTGGTACCCCTCTGTTCTCAGAGAGAGAAGTGTCCATGTAGACAGACTCAACGTTTATGAGGAATAGGAATGCAGTAGTAATAGATGCAGTAAACTGAGCAGGAATATTTTGTATAGTGCCAAGAATGGCAAGTATTGTAAACCAGCTGTGGCAGACTTGGGGGAAAAAACCTATTTAACTTGTCTCCTGGGAAATAATTAGAATAAATATGATTTATATGCCTAAACTGGCAGGTAGTACCTGATAGCTGTTCCTGTTGCAGTGTCACTCTGCTGTTCTGTTGAACAGGCAGACAAGCATTTGAACCACCCAGAAACAGTGTCTCTAACACCCCACCTTTGACCATGCACTGCCATTGTCATCCGTCACGCGAGTATCATCTATGGTGACTTTGCTTCTCCTACAGCTATCATCAAGTCTCATCAGATCAGTCACAAGATGATTCCCAAGGAATCTGCTGGTGGTCAGGAAATTCTAATGAAGTGGGATGTCTTGCTTTAATAAGCAAGTACCTCATTCTAATATGTTTAATATTAATAGCGTGTACATATTTAGTTTTTTGCACAAACTTAACCACTTGCTGCCTGGAGCTTAGAATTCTGAAATGCAAGTAAAATATCTGGATGGTAACATGTAAGTACTTGCTAATAAGTGTAGCTATACATTGTTGGTTTTTTTAAGGGTCCTTTGGTTTTGGAAAAACTAAATATGACATTCGCTTGAACTTGCAGAGGAAGAGAGTAAAATAAGGCTGTAAAACATATTCCAAAATTCATTTTCATTTTAACTGTTTATGTGTGTATTGCATTTTCTACTTTATTCTCTGAGTTGAGTCAATAGGCATCCAATGTAACTGTAGCTCATTTATACATAAATTGATATTCTGTCTCTCATTACCTATATTTTGAATGGATTCTGATACATGAGTAAATAGACTTGTCTGATTAATCATTAGCACATGAAAAGAATTAGCTGTCGACTGCCAAATGGAATTATTGACAATGATAATAAGACCAGCTACGGTATCATTGGGAAGCTCAAGCTTTACAGGAAGGCTGGAAATGGGTGGTTTCCATTTGTACCATGAATCTGAATGACACAAGTCATCTGTCTGTGTAGAAGAAAAATAATAATTTCTCTATATGCCTTCATGGATTTCTACCACTAAAATACAATAATGCCTTTGTGGCACTTGTATTGATTGGGCTGCTTTCATGCCATCTTCAGTTATCCAGACTGAGGGGAAAGAAAAAGTGAAACGTATTTTTGCCCAAAGCAACATACGTAAGTTTCCAGAAAAATGTTAAAAAGGATGATAAAAGAAAAAAAGCAAGTGTACTCTGTTAGTGTACTCTGTTTTGAATATTGTTTCATCTTGCAGTTACAAGGCTCATCATCCTCTTATTTGAGAAGAGTCAGGTGATTTTTTTCCCTTTATACCATTTAAAAGCACTGCAATACGAGAGCCACAAATATGCAAGTATGATAAAAGCAGCAACTTAAATTACCCAAACCTTATGAATCATTTTATTATGGCTTGTACAGTATATCCATTGTATGGTGAAGACTTGCTGCGAGTGATGCAAACCTGCCTGCCCTGCTTGCCACCTTTCTCATGGGCCCAGAAATTCACACGGCGGGGAAAAACACTTTTGAAATGCAGACGACAAAGCTGAACGGGGCTTTTTTTAACACATCATCAGCCTGCCGGTATGTTCAAATAATATACCGTTACCGAGGGGAGAAAGGTGTTAACCATATTCTAAGCATCTTTATTAAAGCCGGTATACATTTAATCATAACCGCAGCACGCTCGGGCTCCCCAAGGGCTCCCCAGGGCTGCTGCAACTCCGGCTTCTTGAAAATGGGAGATGCCAAGTGAAGAAAAAACACTCGCCCCTCCCTCCATGAGGAAATCTGCCACTCAAAGACTCCTTTCTTTGTACCCTGATGCACTCCAGCAGGTAGCTGGGCAAGGAGATACCAGAATTTCTTACCTGGACAGGGAAATGAGATTCCCTGGTATCCTGCACACTACATGAATACACCCTATCCTTAGATAATCAGCTATTACCCAGACTTTATGCAAATGTGTAAATACATGTAACTGTGCTAGGTAGGCAGAATAATTGCAGGCACTGTTAATAATGGACTTCGTAGCATGCTTGTGTGAAAGTAAAGGGGACATGTAGCAAGTGAAATAGTAAAAGCAGTAATATTTGCAAACCTGAAATATCTAATATGCATGGAATCAAAATATAGATATAGTAATTGGTATATTATTATATATAAGATATGAATTAAGAGGAAAAAGGCAACAGAAAAACACAACCTGTAAGGAAAATATGAAAAATGTGATGATGTGTATGTGTATGTCTGCGGGAGGAAGTGGCAGTCTGCTCCCCATAAGTCAAATATAATTTGCCAAGGAGCTATTTTCAGGTCTTTTTAAAATTCAGTTGAGGAGAATACATCCACATACCCGATTTAGGCAAATTCAAAAGCCTAAGTTCAATTTGTTCAGATTCAAGACCTAATCTGCAATCTTTTTAACCATTCCCATATTTATAACTCAGGCTATGACTAAGGCCATTTACGTTAATACAGATCCGCAGGATGGTGCTGTGAAGTTTGCTGTATTGAGCTTTGTTGCTACCGTATTTATAGTGTTTAGATTACACAGTATCAGTGCTTCCGAGGTTCACTTAGTAGTGTTTTTGAGACTCTGTCCAGGGACCTAATTAGTGCTTGAATTTGCAGTTCTCTTGTAAGAAAAGTGCTACATTTAACATAAGTCAATGGGACTTTTACTTGCGCAAATGCTGTTGGATCAGGCTCTTACTGTATGCAAGAAATATTTCAGCTCAATGACCTTCTCTTTGCCATATTTGAGACTGAAGGAAAAAGAAGGTCATTGTTTTATGAAAAATATTAAAAATTCATGATATGTTTGGGTTTCTGCACTTGGATTCCTGGAGTAAATAATACTAATGGTCTATTTTCAACATGTCTCTTAGCAATTACTGTATATTATGTAAATACTAGCAGGTAGCATACAGTAAATCTGCGACTGAAGAAATATTGACTTGAAACAAACTCATTTTAATTGAGGAACACTGAACTTCTTGTGCCTTTTTACTGGTCTCAAATTCATGGTGTAACAAATCCTTAATTTCCTAAGACAGTGCACAGTGAAACTGTAAAATGCCCTTTTCGGTGTTAAGGGAATAAAGAAAGCAGAAAGATATTTTTACTAAAATAAACAACTACACTAAAACCAAATTTGTAAAGTACAAGTGTGAAAATCCCAAGTAAACTGTGGAGGGGAACAAAAGCCTCCTCCCTATGGAGAGACACCATCAGCTACAGGTATGGAAGGGAGCAGAGTCAAGAGATCCCACAGCCAGATCTATCTGCTGTTTTCCCCAACCAATGTGCTAGCCTTTCACATCTCTGTATCAGTCCTACCTGCTCAATATCTTATTCGGTCAAAGAAGGAGATACAGGTGAAATGAAAGAGTCTATTTTTTCCAGAAACTTTGCTTTGCAGCTGTTTCTTTGCCAAATTTCCCATCACTGCAGTGATGTAGATTTAAGCCTCAATTCTCATCAGAGAATGTCGTGCAGAGGTTTGTAAGAAAGCAAGTGGTATAGTTCAAAGCTGGTATTTTCCATATAAGTTTTATGTATGTATACATTGTGGCTAAACAGGGGCACAAGTTCTGTTCTCAGATGAGCAGGTCAAAATTCGGCATTTAGCCCCACTAAAGCAAATGACAAAATGATTTTTTTTTCTACTGAATGTAGTTTCAACTCCTGTATTTTCTTAAAGCAAAAGTTAGTTTAGTGTAGAAATATTCATTCTGCTTCTGTTTTCCAAGCAGCTGGTAATGAAAAGTTTAATGGAAATGGTCTAATGAGATTGTTGAGAAGAAAGTGTAACCGTGTGGACAGACTTGGACTGAGTGCTGGATTTCTGCCCAGCACACCTTGTACGTGCAAAAGCAGTAGAAGTCTACATAGAAAATTGGTATATTTTGTTTTCCTTTTTGTCTTTTTCATTTTCCCCTTAGTGGAAACAGACAAGGCCTGAGATGAGATTCTATTTGCAGGAAGAAACGGTAGATTATAAAAGGATTAGATAAGTAATAGTCTTATATAAATTGTCTCAATATAGAAATAGCTATATTTTTCCTCAAAGCAATTAATAAGAGAAAAATATTTATCCCTAAAAACTGAAACCTGATGTTCAGTTACAATTTGAGAGATAATAGAGAATTTCTGATGGGTTCTGGTGGGTCAGTGGGGACATGATCATAGATTACCCGAGAGCTTCTGGATCTGCTTCTGGAGAGGAAGGGCAGCTGAGTGATGGGAGGAAAGACCAGAATAATGACAGTGGTTAAGTTTCAAACACAGATGGAAGGTGAAGGGACTCAGGGGGCAAACTGACCAAGGAGACATCCATCATAGCCAGCATACATGCTGGGGAAATGATATGAAGCACAAAATCAGAGTGTGTGGCCTTGGGCAAAGTTCTGTGCTGTGGGAAACAGAATCATTTTTGTCCTAATGTCATGGGCGAAGTGCTAGGATGGAGGAGTAATAATATCTGAAATGATTGAAGACACAAAGCGTTACTGCAAAGAGAAAGGGGCAGAGTGTGCAACTGACAGAGCTAAGGCTAGTGCATGTAAAGCACTAAGTGGCACGTGGAGGCTTCCAACTAGTCCCATTATGAGTACGTATATGGACTCAGATCTAGCTGGATTACAGTATCCTAGCTATGACACTGATGAACCCAACAGGGATTTAATAGAAAAATCTGACTGAGTTCTGTTAAAACATCTTTATGAGGCTCCTGGACAAGTTGGAAGTTGGGGAAAATGAAGGCATTAAGATTTAGAGGAGACACAATAGAGGACATGCAGGTAAGGGCAAACAAGGTTTATTTCAGATCACAAACACTCAGCATTCTGGTTCAAGCACAATACACCTGCTTATTTTTCAGTTCTGAGTCGAGGGGGGTGAGGGAGGAGCATGGGATTAGGTAGTACAGGAATGAGATGTCTGTTTGGGTTATTACCATCTTTTTGCAACTTTTGCAAATGCTCGGCAGCTTTATTCTTTTGCTCAATTACTGAGCATGAGTAGCAACTACAACTGTACCTGTATCTTTCCTGTCCCTGTCATTGGTGCTTTTCACTGTGGCTTCATATATTCTCTTCCTAGAAGACAAAGCAGGGAGTTAAAAGTATTCAGTCTTTGTACTGCATTCTGTAGTGCACAGCAGAGTAGACACCTCTTAGACACCAGCAGATTTTTTTTTTCCTAATTCATGTATTATTAGTTATTTAAGATAAGGGTGATTCTTCAGTCAGGCCCAGAGAATAGCCAAGCTGTGGCAAGGTTTCCTTCCTGCATCTTGTTCCTGCAGGTGGGTGCACATTTCTTATTCCTTCTTCAGGAACTGAGCTTCTCACTTGCATGCTCACATCTGCTTTCTGTGCATGCTAACACAACTGAAATGCATATCAGATTTTATAAATGTTTGTGTGGATATTAGATATGATACCAGTATCTCATGAGTCAATTAACAATAGTGGAAGAGTGAATAATGTAAAGGAATTTCAATATTGTAGATCAATTGCAATTTTTTTCTAAAACTGAATCATTTGTATGAATATTCCTCTGTCATTTATAGTTGAAAAATGTGAGGAGAAAGGATTGCAGCTTTCCAGTGACTGCAGGTTTTGTATGGCAAAGAGGCAGGTATGGAGAAACCAGACCAACTCACCAGCCATGCCTCCCTGCTAAAAAATGTGATACAAAGATTTTTCTGCAGCCAGTACTACATGGGAAAAACTCCTAATATTTCCATCTTGTTTGTTTTAGTTTAAATTTTCTTGAAGTTTTTATTTACATTAATTCATTCTGTTAGGAATTCTGTTTCTGATAGATTATTTTTTCCTGTCTCTATTAGTTCTTTTTTATCTAAAAGAAAAAGAGGAATGAACAAAACATACTCCCATCGCTTTTTGAAAAATTGTAGCAAGACATTGAAAGACCAGATGCTATAGTCTTATAAATTAAAAAGACATTATATACAGCCAGCTGTACCATATAAACTCAGATTTTTATACCACATTGTGGTGTTCTGTGTCCTCATTTGTTTTCAACATCTGCTCAGACCTGTCCATACTTCCCATATATTAGTTGTAATTAATCATATGCTAGGACATACTTTAATGTTTATGAGGTTTGACCCAAGAAGCAAACTATTACAGTATACTTACAGGGGGTTTGCTATAAAGAAAATGGTGTTCTGTTTTTGCTTTTCCTAATTAACATAAACTGCTTTACTTGTTAGTGTATTTCCTAGCTTTGAAAATTCCATCATTGTAGGATAATTTCTTCAAAAACATTACGGAGAATAAATACTATAAAGATATCGAGTGTTTCTCAGTTTTAGTGGATTATTCATTTCATTAGTCATTCACCTTCCAGTCTACGATTTGAATTTTCAGTGGGAACTTGATAGATCCTATCCTCCTCTCAGCAGCTTTTAATGAGACTTTAAATAAGGCTTTCACCAGATCCCCAGAACTAATTCCTGCTATGTAAGGTGACACAATGTATTAAAAATAATGGAAAGTCAGATTTATTAAGTGTTCCAGCTGAGTCTGCATTTTCCAGCATAGACCCTGCGGAGTTCCTAAGTTCAAACAGAAAATCCAAGGATGAATCCAACCCAAGAGCTGTGAGCAGAGCAAGGGCAGGTTGCCCCAAGGCAGGAGGCAATACCCTCACAGGCCCTCAGACCAGGGAGGGCAACAGAGCTGTCGTTGGGCAAGACCATCTTCTCTTCCAGGGTATGTTATTACCAAGGGATCCACAGGATCTTATTTTGAATATCCTGCATCCAGCTCTGGTTCCCCAAAGTGAAGAAAGAGAAGCTGAGATTAGGACAAGCCCAGGGAAGGGCTGCTTGTGAGCCTGGGAGAGCAGGGAGTTTTCTTGCAAGCAGAACGACTGAATTTGGCTCGGCCAACCTAGCAAAACAGGGGCTAGGTAGAGATACAGAGCTGGCATTGTGGCTGCGGAACCAGGAGCTGCTATAAACTGACCTGGAATAGATTTAGGTGGAAATATAAGGGCTTTATCACATGATGCGGAGCAGGTCTCCCGCGGGATCACGACCCCCTTTTTTCCTGGCCTGATGAGGCTGTGAGGTTTATTGGTCTTTGGAGGCTCTGGGGTTTCCTGCCTGCCCATAGTTCACCAAGAGGACGTGAGCTCCCAGACTAGGGCTCTATTGCACAGGAGCTGGTCATTTCCAAACCTTCTTCACCAAGGATCTGATATCCTATTTCTCTGAAAGCCAAAAGAGGTGATAGGGATTTTCCCCCCTCCCCTATATTTGGCTACCACTGATGTATAAATAGTAGATAAAAGAAAGTATGTGGCAAGAATTTCTAAGAATCAAATGTGCCTAAAGAGCGTAGGTTTTTCCATCCTTCATTCACTTCATTAAAAGTAAAGCAAGCAAAGTTTTAAAATAACTTTAAGTGTTTAATAGTTCCTAACACATTTGAATGGAAATAGCTGTATTATCTTTTCCATGTAGGAGATACTATTGGGCAATGATTTTAAACTGAATATTTGCAGAATTATATCTACCATATAAACACTTAAACTTTTCAAATTTAAACACATTTGGGGGTTTTAAGAGCCTGATTTTTAAAATACACATTTCCAGTTTGTGAAAGTTTTCACTGCACTTTGAAACATATATGCAGTGGGCTTAGAGGCAAAAGGAAGCAATGAGTGGTAAATTACTGGTGGCTGAAATAAAACAGTGTTTCAGGATCAAAGTGTGGACCAGCATTAACACAAGCCTCTCTACATTTTGTATGTTTTCAATTCTAGATCTAAAATTGATGCCAGAAGAGTTAGATTATATTTATTTAATTTCCCCCTTTTTATCATCACAAATGCACTGAAATAAATAGCATATAACATTCTGCTTGCATTTTGTTGGGATGTATATGTAGTCTTAAGGCTACTGAGCGTATGTGAGTCAGAGCAAAACTTTGTCTTCAAAAGTGTGAACTGAATATACCTGGTGACCATGAGAAGCTTAAAACAGATTACATGAAGTTGTCCAATATGGTGTCACTGATTAATAATGACTGAGGCTGTAATAACCATGCAAATGTAAACTATTCATTTATTCCAAATACATATGAATTAGGATAATGATATCTCATATAATCTGGTGTTAGTCTATTCACTGCATCATAAAAATTAATTTGTCTAATTAATGACGTTAGTCTTTTTATAC
Organism: Nothura maculosa; assembly: GCA_032353885.1. Taxonomy (NCBI): domain Eukaryota; kingdom Metazoa; phylum Chordata; class Aves; order Tinamiformes; family Tinamidae; genus Nothura; species Nothura maculosa. Next base: position 282,792 of record JAUBOD010000677.1, on the reverse strand, counting down.
ATGCATAATTCATATTAATTGATAGGTCTGCCTAAAAAGAGTACCTTTTGGAAGAAAAATGATCCTATTAGTGCAAGTTTAATCCAAATCAGGGTTGACAAAGCATGGTGCTTTCAAGGCTTATCTCCAGCTTTGTTAATTGTCATAAGCATTCTAAATTGATTATTCTTACATTAGCATGGGACATTTCATTCATCAATGCTTTGCTATAAAGAATATTTGTCTAATGGATTTGGGTAGCAGCACTAAATAAGTGTGTTGGTCCATTTTTCCACAGTAGCTAGAGGGGTATTCAAAGCATATTAATTCACTAATACTGAAAAAAATTAACTATTAAAACGTATAGAAATATCATACAAAATTAGATTTCTGACGTTGAATAATTTTTGTGATATTTCAATAGTAATTGAGTGCTTGCACTAACACTTTTATTGCTTTTCTGTTTCGCAGACGCCTTGATAAACAGCTAACGTTAATATTTCTTATGAGGGATGGTGCTTCACCTTCCAGGGCCACAGGGCCACAAAGTATAGGATAAATTAGTTAAATATGCATTTTAAGGAGCTGCTTGGAGGAATAGAAATTATAAAGTAGTCAAGGTTTATAATGAACAACTTTATAGTTAACATTTTAAAAATTCATTTGCAGCAGAATCAAGTTCACTTTTGGTCAAGGGAAAGATTTAGGCAGCCCGAGACGTTAGTGAAGCAAGTGAATTTTAGCATGTGTGGCTTCCTCTGCCAGTGAGGGAAGTTACAGCTCTGTTTCTTATTAATTTGTTCATAAACAGGCAAAATACAATCTCAAAACAGTCTTTACCCATGCGCATGGTTTCTGTGCAGAAAGGAGAGGACGGACTTTCCAAAACTGCGCTCCTTTTATAAGCATTGACTCTGCTGGCAAATGGCACGCGCTTTATGTGCGCTTTTTATGGCGCCCTCGTTTCTTTTCCCCGTTCACCTGATCGTTGTTTGTCTTGCACTTTCTCGCGTTCTGTTAATCACTGGAAGCCGCTGTGGAATCAAATCTGAGGCAGTGCCAAGAATTTCAGGAAGCTTTTTATAGCGCTTTGCAATTGGAAGCATGCGTCGTAAAACATGAGGGGAGGAAGGGGAAGATGCTGTTCAGTTGAAATTTAAGGTCTCTTCTCTCTAACTCTGCAATCGACGTGTGTTTTTCCACTTTGTTGAGCCTGTCGTCGAACAGTATCCCATGAAATGGGTCCGTGCTCGGCCTCCGTTGCCTCTGCTGCCGTGCGAGCGGGAGCAGGAATGGAAGCACTTCTTGGTTTTTGTAGGCCCAGCGCTGCTCAGCTTGGCCTGTGTGTGTTGAGGTTCCTCCAGCCCATGTATGGGGCAGGTTGGATTGTTCTGTTTCAGCTAGGCTGGTTGGAGATGGTTCCATTTGGGTTGTTATTTAGTATACGACAAATGAGAGGTCTAAGTTTTGACTCTGTTGTATGATCTGATTTTCCCTCAGTGAGAGCTACAGATGATAAGCACAGCTGAGCAGCCAGTGAGGCTGTTTTCCCTTCCTCAGACACAAAAGTTAGGAAAAAAGAAAATGTGCTGTTGGTTAGAACTCAGCCCTATGGGAAGGATTCTACTCTTCCTCTTGGTTTTGTTGGGGAAGCACTGCTGCTCTGTAATAATTATCCAACAGATAATATTTCTATACTACAGAATATATTTAAATAATACAGAATAAGGTGGTCCTTGACTTTGCATCAAGCCAGCAATCCATACAATCTTAAGCCTGATTTTACGAGCATTAAAACACAGACACTTGGCAGCAGCTTTCTTGCAGAGAAATGCAAGGACAAGGGCCTCCTTTTTGCATTCCTTTCTATTAGTCTGATTTGTTTCAGAAGTAAATATTACATCTTCAGTTATCATATTTGTAGGCTTATATGTGTTTGACTCCTATCTAAAGCTGTAATTAGAATCCAGAGAAAATATGTTCTTCCCCTTCCTACTATCACTTATAAATGTACTGTCTCCATTTATCACCTTTGATTTTGATCCTGTCCTGATTTCTAAATTACATATCCTAATAGCTGAAGCTAGGATGGATTGCACCTTCAAGTTTATATCCATTCCTGTGGTCTAAAAAAAATTCCTTTGTTCCAATCCTGACTACTTTTTCACATTCATTTTTAATCCATATGCCAAGCATTCTCCATAGGTTTCATATTTCAGTGAAAAAGGAACACTTCCGAAAGTTGTTCAGTTTGGTTTACAGTAGACAATGTTTGGGAAAGACAGAGATATTCCATATCCCAAAACTAAAATATACCAGATGTGCAGCTTTATTCTGGTTAAAAACAGATCAGAAAAAAAACATATATAATATTCTTTGTTTCCTAAAAGTAATTCAATATTGCTTTCAACAGAGAATATGATACTCCAATTTTATATAGTAAAAATGGAAAAGTTATATATCTATGATAAAGAAGGAAATGAAAACAAATGACCTGTATTTAAAATCCAATAAAATTCAACAAATACCTTCATGTCTGATATTAGTTAAATATATATTTCCAAGTCACATAAGAATTAATTACTTTTTAAGTAACGTCATTTAGCAGATTGCTCAGGTAGACATGGGAGTCTGGTAATTTTTATTATTTTAAAATAAATGGAACTAACAGGTTTTTACTGGTCATTCAAGGAAGGATTATTGGTTCCAGTGTGCCTCTCATTTGCTCTGAGTTTGAAGGATAAAAAGCAAATGGGTAGTTTTTCTCATTAAAACACAACTGTGAAATGAGATACTCCTGTCGTCTTCCTCTACACCACAAGAAGCAGAACACAATATTTCCTCCAAATGCTTTTGTTTGCTAGGGGTTTCCTGGAGTTTGATCGTTTTAGGAGACGGGAGAAAGGAGGAGGAGCTGAACTTGTTGGATGATGTTTAATGATCTTATAGTTATTACCTAGAAAGTGTTTGCAAAAAATTTTCTTCCCATGCTGACTAGAAGATGCTTTTAAGACTCATTCACCTTTAAATAGGCATTGTTGCATGATTGAAGTACAGGAACCTCACACAATAAAAATACGTAACCTACTAAGAAATAAATTGATTATGCTTGTCTGTCTCTCTTCATAGAGTGAGTTCAGGCTGTTTGAGCTACCATCTATGTTCTCTACCAGCTCAATTTCTTGCGTATGAGACCTACATGTATAAGTGTAGGTATAATTTACATTCTTAGATTTCTAACTGTGATATAGGATTTTGGAAACTGTTAGATTTTAAATTTAGGGGAGCTGAAATTCTGAATCAGTTGGTTAAAACTCTGAAATCTCAGCAATGAAATTCAAAGCCGTTTACAGATTCTGACTTCAGTGTTTATGGGTGCCCATATCTGTTTTTTAATTTTAGGATTTTTTGTGGATTACGATTTAATAGCAGGAACTGAGATGATGCACATGGATTTTCCTGAGGCTCTCCACTGGATAAAACTAAAGCCCGACTCACAAGGCTTGTGTTCCAGATGGATGCAGAGTAGGAAAAAAAAAGTGAATTTACTTAAAAACTGATCCCTTATTGGATAAATCTATGCTCCAAATGTCAGTTCTGCACAACATCTGCCTGGCAGAGTGTGCTGGATTTGCATGAGGTGCTCTTCCCTGAGCAAATTTAGCAATATTATTTGCAGGCAGGTACCTGCTATTGGCTGAAACAAGAAGTTAAATTGGCTTGTGCTTCCCAGGGACACATAGACATGGGGCCCAGCCTCTCAGATTCCTCACTTGATCAGCCAATGGAGGATCCAAGCATGGTGCCATTTGGGCAGAGAGGCACTGAGTAGGATAATACCGAGTAGGATAATGACAGAGAACAGGCTTGGAGAGGAAAACACTGGTGAAGTCATCTGCTCCTATATTTAGAAAGCGTTTGTCTCCAAAAACCTGTAGCTACTCATTTTATTTGAGTGCAGGAAGAGAAAAGCCCAAGCGTTGTTCACATTCTGCAATCTGTTCTGCAGAATCGAATCCAGGTGAAATCTTCGAAGATCACCTGGATTTATCCCCTACACAAACTTCAGAGTATCTGTATCCATTTTCACATGGCAGCTTTCTGGGAGGCCCTGGTTTAGTAAGACTTGGCTCAGGTTTTGAATGAGGAGTCTGCTGTGGAAGGCCCAGCTCCTGCCTTCCTCCCAGGTTTTGTTTAGTCATGTTTTTCCCAAAATAAATCATCTATAATCTGGCGAGAGGAAGGTGGCTGAGCAGCCATGTATAGAATATCTTCCCTCTCAACAGCATCATAGATTGTCTAAATATAAGATTCTCTATATAGAATTATTGACATTTTCAAAACTAAGCTGAAATATTGGTGCTAAGAAATAAATTATACTGACTAATTACATTAAGTTGGCTTTATTCCAGTAACCTTTCAGATTCCAACCAGGTAATCTTGATGGTATTCCTGGGGAAAGGAGATTGGAAATTCTAGGAGAGGCCTGTGGAGTATTTGGGCATTTTCTTAGCATGTCATTTCACTGCAATCTTAATTTTGAGCCATCGGAACAGAATGAAAACTACTTGTCAGAAATACAGCAGGGCTGGGCAAAGCAATGCAGCAGCGTTCCTGCGTGTCAGAAGACGTGACAGGACAATGACACCCTTCTCTGATAGAATTAGCTCACCCTGTGAGCAATATTATGAAATGATGCTGCAGATAAAGGGCATAAAGTGGCCAAATGTTTCTGATCATCCATGAGATGATAAAGGTTTTCTTTATCCACGAAAAAATCAGGTTTTCTATGTCCCATGCCTAAATGGTAAAACAATTTTTAAATATTACTAAAAAAGAAAAAAAATAGTTTCCCGTGTTTCCCTTCCTCCCCATTCCTTTGTGAAGCAATTTCAAAGTAAACAAAGCCCTGCCACCAAATAAGAGTTTACTAAGAATAAAAATTGAATTTAGTCTGCCTGTTGACAAGCTGATTGATTTGTGAGCTCTTATGACTGAATCCTCTCCTAAATGTGCTCCCATTTATCATGTGTAAGATTGTTTCAGAATCAATAGCAGCCTAACACAGAAGCATTTCTGCCATGGACATTTTGAAAACAACTTGCCTTCTCAATATTGCTGATAATTTCTTTTCAGACAGAATTATCGGAAGAGTTTAATTGTGCTTTGCAAGTTAGCACATACTTACACTAGGTTCTGCTTTGAAAGGATGATTTTCAAAGTAACTTCTATATATCATCTTTTTAAGGGAACAAAAATAGATTAAAATTGGATTTCCCTTCCACTTCTAATGGGGAAATCAGATCGAACTTTCTCTAGTTGTTAAATGTGCCCTTTGAAAACCCATTTTCCAAAAATTGGATTTCTTAAATTAGCTTTTTAACATAATTATTAACATTCTATTGGAATAAGTACCAGCAAGCTGTCTGGGAGAAAGCCTGCTTGTGTCTGTTCTTCCTTTCTCTGCAGTGCTTGGAGGAGTTTTAAGTTACTTTTCTTGATTAAACACTCATAAGTTAGATTTTAAAATCAAATATAGGACAAGGAATGAAGGAATTAGGCAGGAAGGGAGAGGTAAAAGGTTCAGAGCTTTTTGAGGAGATGTTATCTCCACCATAGGTGAGGAAGAATTCTTGCTGCCAAGTGTCTTCCACCTGCCTTCCACAATCACTGCCTTTTTGGGGGATGTTTTTACACTTCCATTAAAATCTGTATAACATTGTGGGTAGGGCAGGACCTTTTGGGGAAAGTGAAGTTAAGTTCATACTGTTAACTTTTTTTTTTTTTTTTTGAAGGACTTGTGGTGTCTTACTCAAGGTCAGGAGTGTCTTATTCGTACAGCCTTACACTTAACGTCTGTCACAGTTTGATAATTTATTTTTATTACATTTTTTTTGTGCTCTTCTATCATGTTATCCTGCTCACCTGAAAAGGAAGATAAATCAGAAATTTTAGTTTGAAATGTGTAATTGCTCAAAAATACTTTCAGCTTGCACCTTGGTTTTTAATGTTTGTTAAGTTGATGTAAAATATTAAATCTTAAATGCAATAGGCCTATGCTCTCATCCCACTTAAATCAAAGGAACTTCTTCTGTAGCAGTAAGGTTAAGTAGGGCTAAGATTAAACAATTTTAAGGAACTGCTTTATTTTAAGCATTTGAAAAGTGCTTTTTTTTTCACATGATTCTAGATTTTTTTTGCTAAGTGTCTACACATTGTGCTAGGTATCAGCACAATATATGTTCAGGTATCTTTCTCAAAATAAAGAAAAAGCAGCATTTTTTATGGAATACCTGTAATGTAACAACCTAATTTTATGCTGCAAAGTGCTATTAGGGCTTACCTTGCAGTGGGGGCTGATGATAATGTATACATGCAGACAGATAAATGATTCAATTCTTTTGTACAAGAGCAGCTGACAGTGATTGCTTATGCTCATTTCCTGTATGCACACTATGTAGACCAGGAAACTCCAGGTTTTGTGGCCTTTCATGTTCTCCAAAGTAAATCAGTCATTCACATAATAATAATTATTAATTATTTCATGGGGGCAGATTGTTGTACTGCTTTATGACAGCTAAAAGTACCATACAAAATGCAAGAAAATGCAGTGACTGATAAAATGCATTATAATTTCAATGAACAGCATAAGTAATTACCAGCTGTTTGTAAATAACTAAGTAGGTAAACAGAGATGTTTGCTGGGGCTCATCTGACTGCAGTCTAAACCTTTAGCTTGGTAGATTCTGAGGCTGAAGGTGCACAACAAAGGTTCGAGCTCATATTACTGTGGATTTATCCAGGTTATATCTGAGTCTTTACCCTGAATATTAAGAACACATGTGGTTACACTTTTATTATGCAAGATATACACTGGTTGGTTGTGAATTTCTTGCATTGTGCTGACTCCAATATTTAATTTCAACTTCAGCCCTCTTGGAGCTGTGGTGTTTGGAATATTTCTGATTTTTATCTGAGCTTTTTATCCTGCTGTGCTTTCAAACTGGACTCCTAATCACCTAGCTGAGTCGAACCTTTCATCTGGGGAATGCCGTAAGGTATTCTAACCAAAGATCAAATATTGTCAACTGCTGTGTAGGGTGGAAGTGGGCCCAAGCGATCACCAAATGAGCTGGAAAGAAGCAGGCAAAGCTGTGATGTTCTTCAAACTTTTTGACTTAGGAAGCTCCTCTGTAGTTGCAGAGGGATGGAGCAAGGTAGGGAGTTCTGAGAATGAACATGATCCAGAGCAGATCGCTGCTGTCTGGGGCTTGTGTCCTCTCTTCAGCAGCAGCAGAGAGTAAATAGGCAAGTAAGGGACATGTAGACACACTGCCAGACCAGGAGGTCTTTGAGACCTCACCCTGCCCCATCTTGATTCTTAGGGTCTGCACTACATACCAGGTATTCCCACCACTCAGTTCTCGTCTCACAAGTTGATCACGGCAGGAAGAAATGTGTGGATAAGGCACTTAGGGTCATGGTTTAGCAGGCATGGTGGTGATAGGTTTACAGTTGGCTTGATGATCTTCAAGGTCTTTTTCAACCGTCATGATTCTGTGAGTGGAGGGATGGGAAAGTATTTGTTCTCTGCTTGTATGTGTAGACGAGGAGGTTGCTTCCACACTTAACTCCTTATTTGACTTGCTAGAAGAGTAATTTTCCTTTGGAGACTGCTTTATTGGAGGTTGTGTGAACAGTGAGAAATGGCAAATAGCTGTATTCTTATTTTGGACTTAAATCCCCTTTTCAGTTTCTTTTAGTAACTCTTTTAAAGCATGGTGCCATGTCTTTATGATCCTGGTGCCTAAGCGGGCGTGCTGAGCGCTCGTGCTAGCTCTGTGGTTGGGCTTGCAGGCAATGTGCACACAACGTTGCAAAGTTTATTTAGTGCTTCTGCGTGGTCAGCTAGCCACAAGCTGCTGGTGCTTGTCTACTTAGAAAGGGTCTACAGAGAATAAATGAATTGTGTTATGAATCATACAGACATTGTGTGACTCCTCCATCATTACTGTTAATTGAAAGGTTGCTACAATCTTTTTCTTTCCATTTTACCATAATACATCACTATAATCAGGAAGTTTATTCATTTCTAAACATGTCTTATCTTTAGCATCTCAGTCATAGGCAACTGCGTTATCATTGTTTATATTATGTAGATGACTCATTTCCCTTTCAAGGATGTGCAAATCATATGTCATATACAATATCTGACCTTTCCTCTTCCAGCATCTGCAGGCCACCATTTGATTATTCAAAGCAATGCTAACGGTAATGATAACAATGTCAAGAAAAACAGGGCGGAATAAAAGAATTGTCCCTCAAGGGTGGCTGATATTGAATGTCTGAGTTACTAAAATATTACTGTAAAAGCTGTTCTGAGAAAAGTTTAGAATAATACTAGTAGATATCAGTTGGCAATGAAAAACAGGATGGGAAACAGCAGTGTGCATCAAACTAACAACTTCAAGGTTTTCCAGATGAATTGCCAAACATGAATTGAAGGGACTACCTTTACGAAAATGTGAAAATAGACAAGGAATCTGTAGCCTGGAATCCAGACCCTATTCCTGTAATATAAATTAGCTCTAGCTCTAGTTTTGTAAATCACAGTGTCACGGTGCTTTCCAAAATGATCTCCTCTCTTGCAGGCAACTTACTATGTACTGATATTAGTTTTTAGTAACCCTCTGGTAATATCTCTGAAGAGAAAGTTATTGGATATGAGGAGTCCTTGGTAGTTAGCATTTTTTGGTTTTTACGCACTGCTATTGAGCTATTGAAACATGCCTTTCAATTAAGCATGCTTTTTAGAGGTGCCTGAGATTATTGCAAAGGTAACACAACATCCGTTGAGGTGTCAAGTGTTTGGCCAAGAGTAGCAGCAGCCAGGAGAGAAGGCTCTGCAGCCTGTCAGTTTTGGCAACACATGCCTCAATAGAATAATCATTTTGTTTGGGTACTCTAAGGTGCACAGAGTATCCTACTGAAGCCTCCCTCAGTAGAGACGAGTGGTTAGAGATGGATTTTATAGACTCAATGCTAACCATGAGTGAAGAGAGCTTAGGGGAGGGGCTTTAGCCCAACCAGACTGGGCGTGGGAGAGCTCATGAGCTTGGTTCTGCATCTCACACAGCAGCTGCTTTGCTTCCAAGCATGAGCTGACCCTTCTGGTGGCCCCATGGCCTGTGTTGGGCAAATTCAATCTGCTGGCCTTGGGCTGGCCCTGCATAGAGCTGCCCTCAGCATCTGGGTACCGTGTGGCTGGGCCACCACCTCCCTACCTGAGGTCCTAGACCTTGTCCATGGCTTTATGGCGTGCTCTTGATCCCTTCTCTTTTTTTTCCAAGCAGCTCTTTTTTAATAGAACTTCATTTCCATTACTCTGACTCATTTTGTTTTGGTGGAAAATCTGTATTCTTTTTTGTATAAAATTTGTTTATGACATGTGTCAAGATAACATATAAACTACTGCTGAATCCCACCTGTATTTTTAATCTTCTTGGAACTGAGCATGCTAAGCGTTTTACTAGCAATGAATGTTATTGCAGTGATTTTAGTGTGTGGTTTCCTAATTTGCTAACCTTACTATTAAAATTAATATTTAGGTTTTATATCTTTCAAATGGGAATAATGATGTTAGTTATCTGATGTTTATGTCTTTTAGTCACGAAAATGTTCCTATTTAGGCTGTAACAGGCCACACACATGTAATCACAATAAATAGCATTTAATATGTTTACAGTAATGGAAGGATGAGGTTAACTTCTGTTTTTATATTGATGGACTCAGCTGGACTTGGAATACTATTGTTTACAATTAGCTACATTTTTGTTGTTGTGCTTTACCCTCAAATTAAATCTTTATTTCATCAACTAACCCTAGGGATTCCCTGTTATAATCAATGTAATAAACAGCATTAGTTGATAGCCTATAGCTGATGTTCATTTGTAATTAGGCTTGTGTTTAAAATAGAATAATTTTCTAAATTTTACTGCAATAATTTTCTCTCAGATTTATTTATGAAAGGCAGGATTAAAAGTTGACTATGGTTTGTCTTGTCTGCACATGTCTTTAAAGTAAGGTCACTTGAATGGGGACAGTATTTTTTCAGTGTATTTTAAAAGTATAATTTTACAAGGAAAACTACTAACAGTCAGCATAAGCTGGGCACCTCTCTGCCAATTACCTGTTCAAAACTCTGCTTTACTGCTTTGTCATGTTAAAGGCATGGCTGACATACTGACTACATGCATAATATTGGAGCATATGGCAAGTATCATTGACACTCTACTAAGCACATACACACAAAAGTAGAAGTAATATGCAGGGCATCCTCCAGTTTATATTTTACGTGCTGAAAAAAAAAAGAGAGGAAAAAACAAGGATCCAACAGAACTATGAACCTATAACAGTAACCTTCAAAGGGCAGGTCACCTCCAAAGACTTTGTGGGCAACCAGCAAAAGATCTTGTGAAAGCTGTTTCCGAGTTGTCCTTAACCTTACCCACTGCAACCTAAAGTTATGTTTTGTTTCATAATTTTTGTAAATTTGGACATGCCCACTCATGCAATGTTATTTTCCATACTGTTAGATTGAAAATATTTTTGTGCAAATAGGATTTGCATGTCAAATTGAATCACTGGTATCTAGGGAGAGAACAAAAGGAGAACGAAGCTGATGAGAAGCTGGTAGTTTACTTGGATAGCGTCTGTTTAAAACATTCAGCTCTGTGAAACCCAAGACTGTCCTGAGCAAGCTGGTCTTCATCCAGCCTGAACCATTAGTATCATACTTTATTCTGAGTCAGCTTGGTGCCATGTAGATTTACTCTTTGAAACAAGATGATTTCAGAAAATATTAATATTAATTTTGTGAGGTGATATTATCTTGTGTATTAGGAGACTGTATAAGAGCTGCCTCATATATTCATATACATATGAATGGCATGTGGGCTGAAGAAGAAAATTCTGGAAAGCACATCAATAATGTCAAGAAAGTGCAAGTAAGCATTATATATTCTTTTCTTTTTCCTCATAAAATATTTGGAAAAGACATAGTCTGGACCAAAAAAATATAGATAAGAATCCCCCCATGCTTTCATTGGGGTTTTTGAAAGGGCAGCATTAATCAGCTACAAAAACTTGGTTTTGCAGCCTGCAGACAATTTTCTTTTTAGACTCGCTGATACCCCAGTGAGAGTTGTGTGGCAGAAGGAGGAAGACAAGACAGTTGAAAGGACAAAGAGACAAAATCCACCCACTCATTTGCATGTATGTTCTACAGACAATCACCCATAACCTGACAGATTCAATGGCAAAATCCTTAATGATCAACTTGTATCTATTGAGAAACTCTCAGCAGCTTTTCTGTTGTACATGGAGCAGCCCTTGGGGCAGTAGGACCTTCCTAGTGAGGTTTAAATGCAAAAAAATAAAGAAGTAAAAGATTTGAAAAAAAACATTTATTAAAAGATCATGCAAGTTAAACAGAAGACCATATGGTTGCTATTTAGGCATTTATTTGCCTCTGTCTATAAGAGCTAAGATCCAGGTCTGACTAACTGATTTTCAATAGGATTATGTATAAAAATACAAGTGAGGGAAGTGAAAGGCTGAAATACCTTTGGGAATCTGGATTGAGTTGTTTATGGATGTGTGTATAAATACAGTTGTTTTGGATTTGTTTGTGGATATTGTGCTAATGCTGGTTTTCACACTTGTCTTCCTGAATTCTTCTCAGAAAAAGATTACCTTCAGTGAAGAGATAGAGAAAAACAGGGGGGATTAATTTTCCTGTGAAGAAGCAAGGGATGAAAAAGGTATCTTTTCTGCCCAATAACATACAACCCTTTATAGGAAGTCATATTTTTTAATTCCAGCCATGCGTGGTGTTGTCTTATTATTTCAAATTATTAGCCATTAGTTCTGGAGGACAGTCTGTCACAATATTATGGTTATTAGCAGAATATGAAACTCCTATTTGTGCTGACTAGTATTAACTCTATGAATAGCTGCAGTGAAGCCAGTAAGGGATAGGTCATGACTTACCTTTTGAGTAGTTATTCACCCCAAATTCCTGCAAAGTCAATGGAGCTACACATGTGAGTGGCTGCTCACCAATGTATTGGAGGGACTCAAACTGACCCTCTATGACAAAGTGCATTAGAATTTGGATTTGACATTTCAGGAAACTTTTAAGTGAGAATAAATTAATTTATGCTAGACATCCCCAGCAGGCCATGGAGATCATATGATCATGTGAGGAAGTGTGACTCTCAGTATGGGAGATTTAAATAAAAATAATTTCATTTGTATTCAGGTAGCATTTTTATAGCATCAATTTTATGATAAACACAACAGCTGCAGCAAGATTTTTTTTCTTGCTGCAAGGCATAGTAGGGAGTGTTTGCCAATTTTCTATCTCAAGAAAGGTGTCTTCACATCTTGATTTAGCCCTGAATAATTCAGCAGAATCTTTAATAACAGACTTGCATGTTATAAGATACCAAAACATGTTAGAGCTTAAAGAGGCAGGAAGAAATTGGATGTCATCATAGGACTGTGATTTATAAAGAGCAGTTTTAAGGATATATTGCATTTTATTTGGTTTATCATGACTAGCCTTTGCTTGGCTTAAACTTGAATCTGTGACCCTGAAACAAAATTTATTCCTTTGATGAACCTTATAAAGGGAATATATACAATCACATGCTTGTCTAAGATATTTATCTTGTTCTCAGACAAATATATTCATTTCTCAGCTGTCTTCATAGGTTGGAAGAAAAAGAATGTAGGTGAGCCAATGTCCTTATATACCATTTCCTATTTAGTTAGAAGAAGAGCCATTTTGCAAAGGCATGTTTGCGTGGTAAGGTAAAAAAGCAGGTAGAGAAGTTCTAGTTCTGTATTTTCTATTAGGTTTGTTAAATATAATTGAGCATTGTTTGGAATTAAAGTATTAAGGGCTGAAATAAAAGATGAAGATTACCGTCAAGATGGAAATAATAGATATTTTTCTATTTTCCAAAGCTTCCTATTTCCAATAAAAAAAAATTGTCCCAATAAGGCCAAATCAGCTGGAACAGCAATGGCATTTTTTTCTGTGAGATGGCGAAATCCTCAGTTAGCTGAGAAGCAGAAGATGTACCAAATATCAGGAAAGAGTAGAATCCTGGAAGATTGTGTAGTGGTTTATATAGTGTAGCCTAGATAAAGTTGCTTCTAAGAGAGTGCTGCTCTAAGGAAGATGGTTTGAGCTTTAAATTTTGTCTTAAGGTGCCCAGGCTCACCATCTTTTACAGATGAAAATGCGCAGTTGCATTGTAGTGCAGCTGACAGCCATGTTAGTGCTTGGGAATTACACAAAATTTAGAAGCCACCCATTGGCCACCTTTGATTCAGGACACACAAAATCACATGAATTCCCTTAATACCTTAACAAGAATTATTTTTAAAGTGCCCCTACTGTTTTAGTAAGCAAGCTGGGGAGACAAAGTAAGTTTTGAAGAGGATACATTTTCCTGAACAACACTCTTGATGTCTGAAGAGCAGAATCAGTCCTGGCTTACAGCTTGGTCTTGGCTTAGCATGGCGTTTTCCTAAAAGAAAATGGTTGCACAGTGAGTAAAGTAATGGAAAAGCTTTTCACAAACTTGCACAAAAGGGTACGTTACATGTTAATCAAACTTAGGGCAGCTGCTACAAGGGTTTGTCAGCTCCATCTATGACGAAAATCCACATGGGGCCAATTCCCGACACTAGCCAAGTTACAGGTGTCGCATGTATAAAACATGTAGTGGGTTTAAGATTTAATTAGGATTTTCTTCTCTGATCATAACACTTTAAAGAATAAATACACTTAGGATTTCATTTTCTTTGAGAGTGGTTATTAATTTGCTGTGATTGATGTTAAATGGGAATTAAATCATAAATGTGATTATGCTTGTGGTTGGATGTTGTCTCAGCAGATTGTTTCAGCTTGTCACTTTTGAGTGACTGGTGGCGTGATATGGCATGTTGATTTTTATTATTGCTTAAAGATTTCACTTTATCATCATTTGTCAGGAAACTGATTTTCCGTTTAGTCCCATTAATATTAAACCAGTCATAATTGGGTTAGGAGAGAATTGTTATCTACTGAACCTATGAGCCCTTAGGCTAAATTTTATTCAAAAAAAAGAGAAAAAAAAAAGACGTAATAGCACAGAGGAGACCTTGCTTTTGGCTAAGGTGCTTGGGAAGCATGTTGTCCCTCTGTGCTGCTCCCTTTTCTCCAGACATTTAGCAAGGACTAATGGGTGCTGCACACCCTTGTCCTATCAGCCTGGTCTGCAGCCTGCTAGGTCAATTAAATGGACTTCTGTGGTCTCACATTGAGCCCTTACATTTGTTGCTCATTTGCTCTAAGCAGTATTCTTTCTGGTACTTATTTGATGGTCATTGCTATGATATCTGAGAACAAAGATCATTGAGAACAGATACTCCCTTCCACTAGAAAGTGAGATCCAGTATTGTTGGAGGAGCAGAAGAATCCCATTAGTCCACAGAGCACATCAGAGCGTGTTGCACGCAATGCAAGCCATGTGCACGTTGTATGTCACCACTGCTCTCAGAGATACTTGTGGCAGATCCCTATAGCTAAAAAAAGAATAATTTTTTTCCTTAAAATTCTGAAAACAAAGCAGGTTTTGGGCAAAATTTAATTTATTTTTTCTGCATTATACTTGGTTATGGAAATAAATGTAAGCTTGAAAAAACATTAGGGTTTTACACATTGTCCTATTTTTATTAGTCTCAAACCTAGTATCTGACTAGTTAAAATCATTTTCATCATAGATAAAATTATAGGATTTAGATACCACCTTCTTGCCACCTTTTTTCTGGACATAGGATCGAAGTGAGCAGCTGCAATCCTCTTTCTTTTTTTTCTGAAAGTAAATTCTACAGTGAAAACAGGAAGAAAAAGTTTCAAAAAATTCCATAAAAAAAATATCTATGGAAAGGCAGATTCAAAACTGGTTTAAAACATGTAGTTTTAAAAGTTTGAAATTACTCCTTTTGTCAGTGCAAAAAAAAGTTTTTTAAAGTGCAAATATTCAGAGTTTGAAAGTTTAACTTTCCAAATTCATAAAATGACTTTTTAAGAGTGTCAACAAATTGCAGGGTTTTTAAAATGATTTTTAGACCTGAAAAATATTTTAAAATGAAAGTCTTCTTGCAAAGACTTCTTGCAAAGACTTTTTGTAAAATAATAATAATAAATTAAAAAAAACCTGTTTTAGAAACAAAATTTCATTTCAGAAGTTCTTCTTCAGTGTTAATGACTAGTAACAAGAAAATTCAAGGGTGGTGAACTTTGGCAATAAGCAAAGGAAAGTAATAGTCTAAACATATTAATTATCTCGATTACAAGTTGTCTGGTTATTCAAGGACCTTTCCCATGAGAGAACCCATTTTAAAGTCAGTCTTTTAGTATGATACAATGCAACTGAAATTCAACATCAGTCATAGCAGAATACAGTTTTCTTTTGTTTAGAGGACACACAATTTCAGCATACTGAAGAAGCCTCTGCTAGCATTTATTAACTATATTACAGAAACCTACGGAAAGGAAGGAGTTGTATTCTGCACTGCAAGTAAAAACAGGGAAAAAATGCAACTGAAATAAGTGGAGTTACATAGGAGTAAAACAAGTCAGAGATCAGAATTGGTTTAAAATAGAAAGCTTATGATGTTGAATATTAAATTAATCTAATTTGCACTGTCTGATGGTGGCCATTAGTGCCTGAAGTAGAGGCAATGAAATGCTAATGTGATTACTTAGGAACACTAAAAACAACCAGTACATTTTTCCTTTGATTGTCTGTGTGTTTAAGAATATTTCATTACTTCTGCTCCCTTTGAAATAAGGGTAAGATATAAATCATAGGCACAGATATAACTAGCAGTTGTGACATTTTGTTACGGAGTTTAATTACATGAATCATAAAATATTGCTACAGTTTTCCAAACTGTTAAACCTTAATTAATATGAACCCACAGGGACCACCTTGATGGTTCATAATACTCTAGAATCTCTCCTACAGTAGTAGTTCATGTGGTCTAGGAGTGCTTTATAATTTGCAAAGAGTGATCAATTATTAGAAATGACGCCAGACAAATTAATTTAATATAAATGGGGTTGTACGGAGTTTGACTAATTCTTTTTAATTACCTATATGTTATTTTTTCAATAGCCTAACAAAGGGAACCATTATTCTTCCCGATGTACAAATTCATTAATCTCATTACTGTGCAGTATTAATATAATTTTATCACACATTCCAGAAGTGGGGCACATTGACAAACTGTAATGAATCACAGCATTAGTGTACTATCACTACATTAATTTCAGGACATGCCTAGCTCATCTGCAATTTACGTTCAGACTTAGTATAAAATGAGCTGAATAAGCATGTAATTATGACATCTGCTTCTTTTCAGGTACCTCTTTGTAAATCAGTGACAAAGGAATAACAGGTTTAAATATGTGTTAACACTCTGATAGCATGTATAATTGCAATATGGCAATGTGTAATGAAGATTAAATTAGACTGTAGTGTACCTGACATATGCAAGAGCATAATTGAGCAGCAGTTAATTGTGGAATGAAAGAGACTATGAAGGAGCAATATTTTAATTCACTAAGGAAAAACTAGTGTAATGAAGAAATATTATTAAAATGATGCAATTACATACCTTGTTTTTTGCAAGGAAACTTTTAGTTATGTTGTTAGTTTTTAGCTTCATTATATTTACATGTAGTTCTTGATGCAAAGCAAAGCTTTCATGCACTCTTGCCTTGCTTCTAGGTGCCTAGGTCCTGGTTCTGTGCTGTCTTACTGTATACAGGAGTAGATAATGCCCAATCAAAGTAGGTAATGCCCAATTATGCCCATATAGTACTATTGGTGCATAGTTTTATAATATATGGAAAATGACCCTTGATATCTACTGTAGTAAGAAACACACATTCAACAAGCTGATAATTGAGTCACTGAATCAGGGATCTGAGCAAGGGTTGTGTGCTTTGTCCTATATGAGAGACACACCTAGAACATATGGGAGATCAAACTGTAAGCCAGAGGGCACTGCAAATTAATAACTACACATTAACTCATTTGCCTTGGATTTGGCCCTAAGAAAGCACACCAGGGCAAATATTTCAGACCTTTCTCCTTGCAAATCTTTCTATTTTTTGGTATTGAGTATACACGTGTGTACACACTACATGCCTACAAGTATACACGTGTGTACACACTAATAACAAGTAAGACTTAAGCTGTTTTATCACACTGATAAACTAAGCTAGACAAAAATAGACCAAGAGTACTACCTACCAAGAGCAGTCTTGCTCTGATAGCAGGGTGTAAATACTGTTTTAGTCTTGTTATTGGCAGGCTAGAACTGCAGGATTTTAATGACTCTTTGGGTAGTTGTGTTACTCAAACTGGTGAATGCTCCTATATCCTTTTCTTTTGGTTCATAGTTCTTGGTGATCTTGGTCTAGTGAACTTTTCAGCTGATAACCAATGTTAATAGAAGTATATGTGTTTAGATGGGAATACTTAATCTCTCAATTTAGTGGAATGGTGGAAATTTTTCTTGTCATCTGAGTCAATAAATAGTCAGAAATACTGCAGAATTTTAACTATTGTTATTTCTGAACAGATGAGATCCTTTAGACTAGAGAAATTAATTGCTTGTCTGATGTTTTTATGGTTTAAAGCAGCACTGAAATAACTGTTACTATTAAAATAGGTTATATTTGCAATATAAGGGAGAATGTATTGTAGCTGAAATTATAGAAACTTAGTGTTATCATTTTAGAAAGATATGTATGAAACCTGTGGAACAAAAACTTTATTAAAAAAAAGAGAAAAATTTTCTGTGTAAAAAACCAGTATTTTTATAAGGGCACTTTCACAATAATATAATTGTAAGGATTGTTTAAATTGAATAGTCATAATAAGTAAAATACAGAAGAATTGTTGGAGCTGTAATTTTATCTGCACTCATGCTGAGTAGGCTAAATAACACTATAACTCTTATCTGGTGTGATTCCACTAGAATTTATACACTAAGGAAAACCTAAGTGTTTATCTAACAGTTTGTATTGGTTAATAATTTTTTTTTAAATTCCAAAATAAGCAAAAAGAAAAATCTCTTTAAGCACAAAATCTATTCAATTACCAGAGTCCCAGGAATGACAGCTAATACAAACACTAATGCAAACTTTCAAACACTTCTTTACCATCTGCAAAATACTTAACCTATAGAAATGTTTTAGTCATGCACTGCTAATATCAACCTATGTTTCAGGACATCAATAAGGCTATTTTCTTTTTATATGAATTCATACTGAATGTATTTAGCATTATTTTATTGACATTAAAAGAGTCATAGTTCTCCCCCTAAATAGAGGATTTTCTCCATAATATGTTCACTAGCACATTATTTTATCTATTTTCAAACTTGGTGAATGACAGTGAGAGTCTACCCATCACGTCCTTTCTTCCGTCAGTTTAATGCATCTCATTGTTTCCTGGTATTTACCCTATATCCTTTTTTACATTTACATTAACTTTCTAACTGCTAGTTCCATCTCAAGAATATTAGTTGATAATTCTTTTCTAATTTGTGTTTATATTCTTGAAATATTTATAGACTGCTACCATACCTTATATCCCTTACCCAGTCATCATTTAGCCAGTCTATGTTTTAAATCTTTCCTCGTAAATCTTTCCCCCTTCACCAACCTCTTGTGTTGCTCTTCCATGAATTCCCTTCGTTTTTCTCGGTGTCTCTCCCAGTGAGGTGGCCTAGGCTGGACACAGGGTTCCAGATGTGGTTGTCTCCAAGCCATGTTACCAGTGGCCATTACTCCACTGTCCCATGCTGTGATGCTTCCGCACAAACAGCCTAAAATTGTATCGTGGGGTTTTTCTTGTATACATACTTCTCATTGTACATTGAAGTCCTATGTATTATTAGCCAAGAGCATTAAGAATCTTTCTGTTATTGTTTCTCAGGTTTCTCTCTTCAAATTGCATTATACATGTTTATTTTCCTTGAATGTCTTAGCAAATGACTCTCCTCACACACATTGTTTCATCTCCATTGTCCAATGCGTGCAGAGCTGGGTCAAAATCTTCTCCCTTGTGTTTGCTGATGGCCACAGTTATGGGTCCATATATGTACCCTCCACCAAGGATGTCATGCCTAATTTCATGAATATGCAGGTTAGGAAGCAACTTACAGACGTAAATAACAATATAATTCACATTATCACTGCCCTGCGCCTTCCTTCTGTCGTTATCAGATGTGCTGCCTTTAAAGGCAGTCTTGGTTCACAAGGATAGCACAAAAAAAAACATTTTTTTGTTTTAATATGCTTAGATTTTGTCCAAATCAGTTCCAGAACTGATTCACGGTGCAATGCTAGGAATATCAGTGCTGAAATAAAGAGGGGAGGAGACAGGAAATGACAGAGAAAAGCTAGACCCTCTGTTAGCTTTGGCTTAGACTGGATTAAACTAGCAAGATAACTGGTAACAGTAACACTAACCGGTAAAAAGGAAGAGGTGTTGTCAGATTCAAATGAAGGAGTAACACTCTTGGTAAATGGCCAGTTTAATAATCTATTTTGCTTTATATTCAAATGTCTGTATTAAAATCTACTTTTGTAATAATACTATATATTTATTGGATAAAATTTCTTCAGTAGCATAAACTGAGAGTCTTTCGGTCTCTGGTGCATTTGTATATTAGTACTTCATGCAGATACATTTCATAGGTTTAACCAAATTTTTTTTTTTTCTTTATTTTCCTCACTTAAAAAAAATTGCTTATAAATCATGGATTAAATAAATTAAGTCTCTGGGAATTGGTAGATTTTTTTACTTAAAATAGTCAAGAAAAGTCAAGCTAATAATTCTTAATTATTACAGCTGTGATAACACTGAAGCACAGGACTTTTGGAAGCCGTCATACTAATTTTAAAGTAAAATCTAGAAAACTCATTTTTTGCTTAGCAGCAAGCCAGCAAAACAGCTTGACTTTTTCTCCTAATGGATTCAAGTTTTGCCTTTTTTAGCTCATAAGTTAGCACAATAATATTCAAAGTATTTAAAGATGTCATGATGACTCTGACTTGCTGCAGAAATAAATAAAGATGGAATCCATATGTTTTTCTTGATGGATTAAGGGACATGTTTACAACAACATAAGTTTACACTGTTGCTGGCCTCAAGTATTCTGCAGACCTTCATGGGTCAGCTCCTGCAGAGGCTCATTCTTACAGAAGAGTACAATTACAGTAACTATTTCCATGGTTAGCAAAACAGTCTGTTCTGAACAGAACATAGTAGGAGCTATTCCTTTTTTTAACTACCTTTTTTTTGTATTTGAGAACAATCTTCTTTTTCCACTCCAAGAGCAGTACCCTACTATAAAAGCGATTTTGTGTAACTGTGTGCTAACATTCTTCAAATGTATTTAAAATGCTATGTGTATGTTTATTTTACTTTGAATGTAGGTAGATTGCTCTTGCGGCACAGATAATGTACAGCCTATTCTTAAAGAAGTATGGAGTCTGCTTTTGTAGCCGCTCTTCATCTTTTTCCTATTTCTGTAACTTCAGAATCTCTACTCTGTTATTTTCAGTGCTGGAAAGACTGCAGAATGAAGCCATAAAAAAATGGTTCTCAAATGCAATTCAAAGAATCTATTTAGGAGTCCCATCTTCATCAACTTCCTTTTGCTGCTCTTAATTTACTCTGAAGATAGTAACAGATTAATCTGGATAATATTTTTACAACGTTCATGATATATTGAGATAAATGTCGAGCTCTTGCACATGTTTATAAGGTCAAGTTTTAAAACGTATATATTTATTCCTGTTAGTGTCACAGGGCTACAATTTGAAGAGTACTTAGTCATGATGAGCAATTCTTGGTATTGGTGTTTATAGTCTCTAGTCCATAACAGGAAAAAATATTTGCTATTGATCGTTGCCAACTGTAGGCCTGTTGTTGTCCATTCTTACCCCCAGCGAGCGTAGCTTTATCCCAACAGCCCTACTGAGTTTAAGTGGACGAGACTGTCCGGCACTTCAAGCTGAGTGCACAGGCCACAGCGACAAACAAAGAGACTTCCCAGTTTCCCAGCCACTGGAATAAAGATCTATCATAGCTGAGGTTCTCTGTCATTTGTGCTTCACATGCAGTCTAGGCATATTCTCATTCCATACTTAAAGCCTAAATATGGCAGAAAAGGAGATTAAGAACTATGAAAAAACATGAACTGTAGATAATGTTTACCCCAAATCTCAAGAAGACCCTTCAAGACCAGAAAGATCTTGAGTCAGAGTTGTTCCTGACCTTCCTCGTTCTTCTTTCCTTCAATTCTGTGCTTTGTGGCCATTTTGCTCAAGAAATTGAGAGTATTCAAGGGAGCAGTAATTTACAGTTAGAAAAAAAGACAGTATTGACAGAACGTGTTCATATGCTCTGCATGTAATATTTTAAATTACTTTTTTAATAATAAAGTTTAATAGGAGGATCATAATTGTGGAAACCACTCCAGTAATGGAAGAGAGGTGTATTCTGCAGTGGATTAGGATGTTTTATTCTGCAGGTAAATGGATATCACGTAATATTATGTAACGACCAGATGCTCCTTCCTAGATTATCTAACTAATTTATATATATTAGCCTTGCCATTTTTGTCTCAGCTATTAATTGTCTCAATAGACAGGCTACAAATAGTCAATTCAGACCAGATCTTTTCAGAAGGATCTGTTCTTTACACCACTCTTTGGTTCCCAAAGATTTTCATGTTCTGGATTTTGTGGACAATTTGGTGGTTTTAAATTATAAACACTACTTTCATATGTGTATATATATTTGATCTGATTATTCATGAGCAGGATTGAAGTCTTCTGCCCTGGCACAGAGGCCACACTCTCATATAGTTCTGTCTTACCGGAAGCATGTTTCTTATTCTATCTCCCAATCTTATTTTGTATTAACTTGTTGTAGAGAATTAGCACTTGCATGGAAATGGTCAAATAACTTGTGCTCATCTTGTGTACTGCTAACACGACTTCCCCTAAAGCAGCTGCATTGTGCAGTATTTCCTGGACTTTTATCTATAAAATGTGTGGTCATTCATTTGACAGCTATTGCTTGCAGAAAATAGTGCAAATATTGCTAATGGGGTTCAGTATTTTATTCTCCACGCAGCGAATTTGCTTCAGATTTTTTATCTGGTTCTGTCTGCAAAGTATGCTGAGAGCCCAACTAAAATAAAATTCCCAACTTTCAAAGTTACTTTGTGCTATATAAAATGCTGGAAGACAAATCTCTAATTAGTAATAGTAGCAAGTCTTCAGAGGAGGGGCCCCCACCAGCGCATCAGCTAAAAAATGAAAGATAGTACCAAAAGAGTATGTTAGACTGAGAATTAAACTTAACCTAATGCATGAATGTGTGAAAAAAGTTGCAAGTGAAGATAAATGACTACCTAACCAGCTTTTTTTCTCTCTTGACTTCATGGAATCAATTTTGTACAGGTTGTACAGGTTAATGTAACTTCCACTCAGATGGCCCAGAAAATCAAAACGTAGTAGAAAAAGACACCAGTGGGAATGTTGAATAATCTGCTCTTTGCTCTTTTATGTTATCAGTTGGAATTACAGTTTTATCAGTTGGAATATTTAATAATTAATAAGAGTAAAATAGAGAAATCTGAGGACAAATTTTCTTGATATTCTGTTATTGTTAACAAGTGTTCAAAGACATAGGATTCCCTAGGTTTCTTGTACGTCTAGAAGGTATGTGGAGAGAGAGAAATCCTATACTTTATTGCGTACTTTGGTGTTTGGACTGGGAGAAAATGATCTTTGAACAGGACTTTAATATACAGTTTACTTTCCTTGGGAGCAGGTAGGCTGAAGACTCTTGCTTCTCTCAATTGACATAAAAGGAGAGAAAAGGAATAAGGCAGTCTACACAGGAATATAAGAATAAGGCAGACTTGGTTACTTGAATCTGGCTGAGAATGTAGGGCAAAGAAGTATTAATTCAGGGTCTTGATCCACATTCACTTGATACCTGGTACAGAAAGTTGGGGGGAGGTAGAGGATACAGACAGGTTGGGTCAGAGATGAAAAGGATGCCTAAACCTTCTTCTGAATATAGCACCTGCTCTACTGCGGAATGATGGGTGCTTGTATATACGCTACAAGTATATGTGAATTTTGAGAGGCCAGCATTTATGCTTGTTTTGGAGGTTCCAGATATATATATAATCAGAAATCCTTAAAAAAAGAAAATCTACCTTTCTATGAATTTTTCTTTCTGTGAATTTCAGAACTCTGCACATGTTTGTGCTCAGTAAAAACATATAAAACAAAAAAGAGGCAAGTTTTATAAAGCATAGTAATATAATAATATGCTCTCAAAATTTTAGAAATAAATCTCCAGTGTCTTTAGCAGCATCTTTAACTTGGTTACTTTCCTTTGAAGTTAGAAGTCTTTCTCATTTTATAATAGAGAAGAGACAACACAAACTCCTGATACAGCAAATATTCTTTTTTCTCCTTTTATAGGAAAACCAAAAATTATGAATGACTTTAGGAGAAAAGTCATGTTTCCACAACTGAAGATGTTGTTTGTGCCGCATAAAGCGCAGAGTAACCTGCAAAATCTAGCACAAGAGCTGTGCATATAATCACATAATCTAGCAACACAATAATAATTTAGGCTAGAAAGATCTTATCTTACAGAACCGTGCTTTTGTGTGTCCTTGAACAGTGCAGCCTCAGAGTGGGAGTTTATATCTCTCATGGTGAACTTGAGCTGTGCTGCAGGTGTTTTAGTTTATCACTGAAAGGAAATGACTTTTTTTACACCTAATTTAATCTGAAGCTATTCACAGTTTAAAATGTTGGGTAACAGTGACCTCTGTAATGACTAACACATTGCAGGTGGTCCGAAGGCAGGCCAGTGGTTAATGTTTGCTATCGAGAGAGACAGAATTAAATGTCTACTCCAGAGTTGTTTTCTTCCATTTATAGTATGAAAACAACAGCTGGCACAAAACTAAGCCACAATTAAAAAAGCCTCTGAAAAGTTGTGATCTGTTCAGTTCCTGCAGTAGAAGAGCTTTAGTTTCGGCATCTATTAAAATTCTCATTAAATTTGAGAGCAAAAATCCTGAAATCCTGATTTGCAACCTAAATGTCCATCTTAGACTTCTGAATACGTAGATTCTAGCCTTGTAGCTCCTCCTCAGTCCTTCTTCATGCAAAACTCTCACTTGTACTGTAGTTTCATGGCTAAGAGCAATAAGTGTTTTGTCCAAGTTAGGATACACTTAAGCTCTTGGTTTTCACAAGCACCTGAGAAGGCAGCTCAGTCCTCATGTAGCAGCATGCAATGCAGAACTGGTAAGGTGAATCTCTCATTTTAGCTTCAATTCAACAAAACTGAGTATCTTAACTCTGCAGCTGCTATGCAGCTTTTCTGCAAGGGTGTAGACCTGGGCACTAAGGCAGCCACCACCAGCAGCACCCTGACTTTAATTTCTATTTCCTTATAATGCTCTCTGCATTCTAGTATTGCAAATACAGAGCTGCTCCCACATCCTTTCAATGCAGCGCTCTTAGAGTCATACGTAATTTTGGGAAGACAAGAGCATTTGCTGAAAATGGATGAGAAACTTAGGTGCTCTTGAAAGCCAGTTTTAAACTCAATTCTGCTGTTTCTGCACTTTGAAGTGATATGAGTTGTTGCACAAAGAAAGGATCTGAAGGTAGAAATGTGTCTGCTTCCCAGGCTTTAGATAAAGGACTTCATATTTCAGAAAATGTTTCTTCAGGGGGTTATTTTCAGAGAAGAGCAGATAGTGCTTAGAGGAGAGTGCAAGAGTTGAGAGGTGGTGTAGGAACACAGCTGGTTCTAGAAAGCATGTCTCAAATGATTTGATGTGTCAGTATCAACAAGCATTTTACAAAATATGTCTGGGATTGGAATTTATGAGCACTCCGTGGGCTGGTCCCTAGTGCCAAATGGCCGAGGGGATGTCAGGGCTGTCTGGGTTCTGCACAGCCCCTCAGCTGACACCGCTCCTTGCTGCCTGGCCCATGGAGACAAAAAACCCTCTGCATGTGAACAGTAACTAAAGTAACTGGCTGCTAATTGGGATTGGGACTGAAATCCAGATCGTTTCCGAGGGCCAATCTGTTTTGGTCAGATTGAAAAAGCACAGAGGAAATTGGCCATACCAGCCACTCAAGAAGCTTTCAATGCCTATTTAATTATTTTACTCAACCATTCCCACTTCATCGTGGCATGTAATCTGGTTTGTAGCTTTCCCATCTGGGAGAGAAGGGAATGTGCATTTGGATCCTGTTGGGAAGAGGATGGGATTGAAGCTGGTTTCCTGCTTTCTAAGAGTGCCACGTTCCCCTCTGGGAGCTGTAAGATGCTCTCTGGTCATTCCCTCTGCATTGTCTGAATGTGAAATATTTATATTTCCTTCAGCTCAAATGGGAATTCTGCTCTGTATTGGATGAAGGACATTCTTTTGTCTTCAGTTATCTCAGTTTGTGTGGCAAATTTTTAGTTGGATCAAAACAGATGATTTCTCTCCTATAATCATTCCTAACTCTCTTCCTTTGCACATTCAAGACATAACAAAAAGATGTAGGATTAATATATATGGTTTATCTGTGATTTGAGGGCAGATCCAAAGCCTAATATAGTCAATAATTAACCATAATGTGAGACTTAGAAGGTCTCACATTAATCAGTCCTATATTCATAACAGATTTTCATTGCCAAGTCTTTTTTATTATAAAAGATAATTAGCCAAATCTTTTCTAGCTATACTTATTGAAAACTATTGAAGTTAATATTGTTTCTGATCAGAAATGACAGCACAGTATGGACATCTTCATATGTGCAAAATATATAGCTTTATATTTTTTATAAGTCAATATAACTTTTCACATGTATAATTCTTTTAAGATGCTGTTACACTTAAAATCATTTGTATCAGATATAAAAAAGTTATTTTTTATATTTCAACAAAAATTCCATTTTTTGAAATGAGCTATAACTTATATAGTACTCGTACATTTGTGTCTGTGTTATGTAAATAACACACCAAAATATTTGGTCCTAACCCACCTACAGTTATATCTTTAGAACTTTCCTATTTGCAGTTAAGGTCTGCATGTATGTTAGCATGGCACTTTATTGTCGTGAAATTAAAGCTTTTGAAGTTTCTTCCTCTCGGAGACACAAAAGCAAGCGCACAGTTGACATCAAAGTGGAGACACTGCTGACCAGTAATTATGGCAGCTTAATGTTACCCAGTCCCACCCGTTTACAAGATACCTTTGCTTTCCTCAACATCTCCTTGTTTTGATCAACACCTTTAAAAATAACTGGACCTGCTACTTGCAAAGTTCTTGCAAAATTCTGTTAGAAAACATAATTCTGTCTTAATCATTTATTCTTTATATATTGTTGTGCTTTTTTTTAAACCTTATTTAATTACTGAGTAACTTGTAACTGTTAGCTGGGTGTTACCAGATGTGAAACCAGACACAAGGGTGAGATTTTACAATTTAAGCACAGCTGCTTAAGACAAAATCTGGTTTAGGACACAAGAGATGGATTTAAAATACTACTTTTATATTAAAAATAGCAGGGAATCATATACAGGCCAACTCAAGGTTGTCTTGGCAAACTTACTAATTTCAAGTGGATCCATCCAATCAAAGTCCAAAAAAGGCTTCAAAACTCAGCAGATGAAATTTGCTGCCAGTCTCCTTCTCTGACACTGCGTTCCCCTCAAGCAAACCCACATATGTGGAGTACTACTCTGTTTTTAAATTAAAATCTCCATTCTTTCTAATGTGTATATTAGCGAGGTGAGTGCTAGAGCCGGGGATGAAATCCCCGTGCGTCTTGGAGCAGCTTTAAACATCTCTAAGTACCAGGATGATGAACTCAGAAGAAGTTTATTTGTCTTGGGCATTTGAGTTTTACAGCTCAAGAGAAAATAACTTTGGAAATTCAGACGTGTGCGTGGGGGTCCTCCCCATGATTGCCTGTTCTGCTGCAATGCCCAGCACTGATGTGCTTAGCAGAGCACGGAGGTAGCGCGGAGCAGCTGAAATAACTGTGCGCGTCTGCCGTGCGCTGCCCCCTGCGCGTACGAGCACGGGGAAGGGGCAGCACAACGTTTATATCAATATTTTAACAAGAAACGTGTGCAACTGCGAGAAACTGTCCAGTGGGTCAAACAGATTTTTCCTTAACTAAACAGAACAAGCCCCCCAAGTCTGAGGTAGTTTCATTATAAAGACCATTTGCAATGTACGTTTTAGTGATATGTGTAAAGTAATGTTTTTACTTGCTTGACTTAACCTTGAGTATCGTGACTGCCCTTACTCTATTTCATCTTGTATGTATGTGATGGGTGTGCAACACTTGGAGGAGACATAATTTCCCTCCTGAACCTGCTGTAAAACCAAT
This sequence comes from Nothura maculosa, assembly GCA_032353885.1. Classification (NCBI taxonomy): domain Eukaryota; kingdom Metazoa; phylum Chordata; class Aves; order Tinamiformes; family Tinamidae; genus Nothura; species Nothura maculosa. The sequence continues at coordinate 255,220 of JAUBOD010000677.1, read as the reverse complement.
GATCAATAAAAGAAAATAGTCATAGCAAAAATAAAAGGTGATTTAGCGAAAAAAAGAATATAATCTTAGAATTTTCCAACTAACTCAATCCCTAATTTTGCCTCAGTTTACAAAAACATACAGATGAAACAGGATTTCCCTCCTGTTCCTCCCACGTTATTCTCTGGATCTGCCACTTGATGCTGATCTTGGCTACTGCTTTAGTGCAGCCACCAAGTACCCAGCTAATTGCATCCAGCAGTCCCTGCTTTTCCTCCTTGCTTCCCACCAGGCCATTGCAACGCTCATTTTTAAAGTGGTTTTTTTTGTTGTTGTTGTTTTGTTTTATTTTCTAAACAGGAAAAACATTTATCCGAAAAAAAATTATAAATATTTTTGGCAGTAGTACCAGCAAGCAATATTTAACCTGCTGATGAGGTCAGTGGGGAAGAGCTCCTATGTGATAACACTGAGCTTTTAGCTGTAGGATGTAATTTTCTGGCATTTCTATAGCGTTTGCAAACCTATAAGCAGAGGGGTCTGTTTTTCTTGTCAAGACACACTCCTAATTTCCATCACTGTTAATGGGTGTTATACAGTCTTATCGGGGATAAATAGACCTCCCAAGTGTTCTATAATGAGTTAATTTTCTCTTTCACATTTTTATTGATTATCTGTGCCACATAACAGTACATGCAATTCTCCGATGTGATCAAGAGATTCTGACAAAACTCATAAATTTCAAAAATGAAGTTTAAAAATGAAATTTAAGTATTTCATTAATGCTTTCCAAATCCAGGGTTGGAATGGCACAATCACTGGAAAAATTGTGTTTTTATCATTTTGTAATGCAGTAGCTAGTCTCTGTTCCCTCTGCTTGCCCCCTCACTGCGCTTTATCACTTTTCCCACTTTTTCTTCATTTATTTTCTCATTTTTATTTATCTTTTTCTTCTAGCATATTTCTCTTATTAGCCTTCTTGCTAATAAGACCAATTATTCTGAAATGTGGTGTGGTGTTTATAAAACTAGCCAGTACAATATAGCAGTTATGAACTTCTCTTTTAATCATTTAATCATTATTTACCCAATACTGATGAGGATGCTATCTGTTCTGTTTATTTACCCATCTACCCACTATTGTCATCATTCAGATGATGAACAAAATATAAGAAATAAAATTACTTTTCTTTCCTATTTTTTTTTTCTTTTTAACTAAGCAAGGGAATTGCTGGAATAATGTAAATATAAATGTTTTGCAACTTTGAGAGCTGCTCTGAAGAATGAATCTTTCAATTTCTTAATTGTTCTTAATTAAATATTAAGAAGGGAGTTTCTACCTCAAAATATTAGCATGTCCTTCGTTAAATGGAAATGCTCAGTGGCCTCCTGACTTGTATTACCAATATTTAAGATGGATGTTCATTAGTTCTGTTGCCCACATGCAGTTCAGCTTAGAATCACTTTATCATTTTCTCATTAAGGACATAAAAATAGGAAGGATACAAGTAAAGATGTAATGTTACCCTTCCCCAATAGAGTTACTGGGCTCCATCAAGTACCTACGAAATCTCAGGTTTAACATGAGAAATCATGTTACTGGAGTTGACCCTATCTGGCTCTAGAATAAATCTCGCAAAAGTACTAGAATTTCCACTGAAAAGCATTTAGACTTTTCAACACAAGTCCTATGGCTCTTTGTTTTTATCTGCCTACATAAAGTTATTTTGTTTTATAGAGTCTCCTTTCCAAATTACTGTACAGGGCTAAACAATACCTAGTATAGGGAGAGGTGAAAAAGCACCTAGAAATAGTTAGTGACTTTTCCTTATTACTAGCTAATTAAGGAAAGTAGAGTCCTCTTTTCCATTCCCATTTAGGATGAAAACTTGCCATGCAGAGACCATTGATAATTAAAAATACTAGTAGTGTTAATGCAGAAGACTAGGTAAGTAATTTGTCTTAATAGAAATTAATACCGAGCAGAAGCAAGAAGAGAGAAAAATTTTAAAATGAATTACCTGAAATTATGCATTTCACTCTTATGATAAATACCTTGTACCGAATTCCATGAAATAATTTAGTACATAAAAGTCTATTAGCTGCTTAGAAACCATGACCCCATTTAGCAGTTATGGACCATGGCAACATCTAATCTATATTAGTTGATTTGTATTCCCTTTATGATCTGAACCAGATCCCATAATGTCAAAAATCATAGCTATCACATAGAATTATGACCCATTAAGAATGCAGGATCAGCAGAATCAGGTATGTTTGTCTCAAGAGTGAGCTTGCTAGTGTATTTACCCTGAAGTGAAGCAAATTCTGCCCACTGCATTTCAAAAGCAAAGATCCATTCCTGAGTGTTTTTAAAATTAAATGGGCCATGAGATAATCAGTTTAAGCAATTTTTACTTACTGAAGTATGCATCCAAAAATAATCAATGAATCATGATTTATATTTTATTTTTAAGGGTCAAATAACACAAGATAGCTTCTATTTTTGTGTGTATACTTGTTTACTGTGAAAAGTTAAAAGTAGTAAGCCAGACCATGTTATACCAGACCATGTTTCTAAATCCCGTAGGAGTTTAGGTTAATTGTAATGCTTACAAAATGATTAATTTTGCATAAAAATGTAGCAGAATAAAGAAATGCATGCCCAAACTGACTCATTAAAAAACAGCCAATGCTATACTTGGAGACAAAGAATGGTGGAAAATCCATGACAGATATTTATAGAAGTTAATCATACAGCTTTAATATAGATAAGAATGTCTATTATAATTACATATGATGCTGTTGTTATTAACATCCCATGCTTTATTCAAGAGCCTTAGCTTTGTAGAAATAGAAACTGAGAGATATCAGCATGGCTTGTTTTAGTCTTATAATAGATAACCTGATTCCTTCTGGTATGGTGCACCTCTATTCTGTAAATGTGCCAGGATAAATTTCAACACTGTTAACAATTCCATTAGCTCCCATTTTCGCAGAAACATCTTCTCTTTTCCTAATTACATTAAATGCTTTTTCCTGAAAGGGAGCTTAATTAGAAGAAGTTATATCACGAAGGTTGTTGATTATATTTTTTTATGCTTTATGCCAATCCTGACAAATCTGGACCTAAAATTCTAAAGAGATACAGAATGTTTAATACTCTTCGTTCCCATGTAAAGATAAGTAAGTTCTCTCAGTTGTTTAAAGACATTTATGAATTTAAAAATAATGAGGAAATTAAGTTGTCAAAGAATTTGTAGTGCATTAGACCTAAAAGAACACATGACCTAAAGGACTGCATGCTTTACCAGCTCTTCCTAATGCAGCCCCATGAGTAACATGAAATAGCCTAGAAGTTGAAAATGCAGTTTTTGGCTTGAAGAAATTATTTTTCTTTCATATAGGTTTTTTTTGTACATAGTAAGTAAATAGAAATACAAAATTATAAGAGCCAGGGGAAATGTATTTACGAATGAAGAAGAAAAATAGAGGTAAATATGCAAACAGACCTTTAAGTGAATTAATTCAATCATTAATGATATTAACTGTGTACATAAAAAAAATCTCTAAATATACCCCTAGATTATCTCAGACAAAATATAGATTTGAATCACGTAATATATGCCTGAAATGAATTCCATTTTTTTGCATGCATAACTTTTTATGAAATATTTTCAAAAATATTTTCACAAATATTTCCACAAATATGCTATTTTCACAGATTGTATGCATCCTGGAGGCAGTCTATTTAGCTTCTCTAAGTCCTGTCATGTAGTATGACACATCTATAGAGCAAGTTGCCTTTCTGTGTGCAGTGATGCCATCTTGCTCGTCAGGGAACCTGGCAGGATATTAGGAGAGCTTTGGGGTCTCCTGCTGCTGTCCTTTGCCAGCAGGACTGTGCCTGCACACCCTCAGGCTTCAAGGTCAATAGATAGTGACTAGATTTCCACAATTTTTTCTCAACATTGTTGATCTCAAAAGTAGAGCTTCACCATCCTTCTGGTAACGTGTTGATTTATACTGTGACTATCTGCAAGGCAGCTCTGGAAACCATAAATGCTGCAAGGTAAATAACGTGTGGATAATATGGCTCATGTTCATCGACACTCTAGGTCCTATGCAGTTCAGTAAAGATTAAACAAACCTGACGGACATTTCTACTCTTACCAAGAGACAACTTGAAAAGTCTAACATGCAGGACCACTTCCAAGTAATTTTGTAAGTGATAAAGAGAGCACTGTGCTGAAAATATCACCAAAGCCTAAGCATTTAGTCCTAAGTGTAACGAAGTGTTTAGGCCCAAACTTCCCATTAATTTAAATGGGAAATCAATGAGAAGTTAGGAGTCTAAATGCTATGTTGAATCAGGGCCTCAGGGCTCAGTTGAGATTCCCATAGCGATCGCTGGAAAGGCTTCCATTAAAACACTGAATTGTGTTAATCACTTCAATATCTGTTGCTATATACTTGGCTTATTTACAGTGTTTCTTGTGGGTTTTGCTAAGGGCTACAAATGATACTTCCAAATCATCAAAGACACAGTTAAACAGATATTAGAACTTTGAAAACAATCTAAAATAATTTCCTAAGCTCAATTTCTAGTGTCTATCTGTCTTTTGGAGTATTTACCTGCACCAAAACTAGCCGTAGTGATCTAAATACCAAAGTCATAAATCCTATCTTTTCTCCTCCCACCCCAAATCCACTATTTTAGAATTTCTATCTCAAAAGAAGATAGAAATTTTAAGAATATTTTCAAGAATTCTCATACCACTATCTCTATTAACTCTAATTGACATTTGGAAAATTGGTCTTGCTTCTAAAGTTTCTAATGGAATGTACATATTTCTAATGGAATGTATTTAAAATGTTGAGAAATCTAGAAAAAAAATACTAGATTTCAAATCTCTCACCAGCTTGAAAATCTGATCAATAGACAGATGAATAATTAATTCTAAATAATATTTCATGATTTGTTACTTTGATCCTCGTATGTAATTATTCACTTTTATCTTACAGTATTCCCTCAGCTCATACTAACTGTTTTCACTTAAATAATTCACAAAGGGCCAAAGCCTGATTGCATTGAAGTCAATGGCAAAAATCCCATTTTCTTCCGTGACAATAGCATTTAACCCTGAGGAACTGACCTTAAGGTTAATTAAATGTTTGAGAAAACCTGAGGTGATTTATAGTTTCATGCTGGAAGCAAGGAAAACTCACAGTTTTGTAAGATTTTGATATAAAACAAGATCTAGAAACTGAGTTACATTTTCAGTTTTTATTTTCCTTTAAAACCTGAAACTCAAAGTGAAACACAAGTTGAGTGAAATGTGCTAATATGTACTGCATCCGGATATTTCATCCGGACCCACAAATTTTGGCACACCTCTGCTTCTATGAACTACTTGATGCATTCACACTAATAATCATCTTTTTATTACTAATTAATTTTCTTGTTAATTTTTTAGTGGAATTGCTACTATTTGTGGTAGATACAAATTTGTGGTAGATTTGTGGTCTTCATTCTGCATGTAAGAAGTGGTAAAAGAAAAAAAAGACTTCTATATATATAAATTTCATGGTATGAGAGCATTAGTTAAAGAACATTTCATATTTGCTTTGATTAATGACTTTTGGGGAGATTATTTCTCAGCTTGATTCAAACACTTAAGTACCATTAAGTAATTTAGCATCTAATTGCAATGTTTTCCAGAATGTTACTTTGCTTAAATTATCCTTACAGAACACAGAGATTCAAATCCATCTTCTGTATAGCTTTTTGATGCACAGTAGCACGATTCATTTTACTAGGAGGTAACCAAATTACACATGCAACTATGTCATTCAGTTGGAGATATTAAACTTCTGTATATGCTGCTAAAAATACCCAATACCAAGATGTTAATATACGGATTTTTTAATGCTTGATGTAGAGTTCAGCTACTTAATAAAAGCAGGAAAAGACTTTCCACTGTAATCACATATAGAAATTTAAGATTAGGTTTCTTTTTTTTGCATTTCCTTGACAAGTTTCCACTGAAACAGAACTTGACTCTGACTGTATTTGAGACTGACATAGGTGGGAGTATTTCTGTATGACATAGCTATCTAATAGTAAGATGATCTTTGTCTTCAGAAAAAAAATGCTAAGAGTAGGAAAAACGGATGTTCAAGAGTTGGTTGAAAAAATGAGCTTTCCAAAACTGCATTGCTCACCTGTGCAGTGATATCTGTGTTCTTTTTTTCATATGTAGTAGAAGGATCAATTAATTGATGACCAAAGGCCAAAAAATGGGTAAAAGGAAGACCTTAATGATGAGCTTTGAGGTACAACAAGATAAAAATAATGAACTGTTATCCCACAGTGTTGCTTTCTTTCTTGTTCTGAATATCTGTATCAGGTTAGTACTTTATCTGTTCCCTGTTTCCTACTTCATGACATGTTGATTACTCTGCTATCAATCTGTTTTGAGTTATTGACCTCTAATAGGAGAACAATATGTTTCAAAAAGAATGCTCTTAAACCATACACATTAAAAGAGCAGTTGTCTTCTACTGTCACTGTCTCTGCTGAGCTCCATATTATTGGAGTAAAACTTGGTTATGAGAGGTTTGGGGGTTTTTTTGACTGTATTTTAATCAAGTGAAATTCTATTTCAAGCATTTCCTGAGTGGAGATTAGACCCCAGTTCAGGAATCTTGAACTAGAATTAGACTAATTGCGGATTGAAAAATTTGCCAGTCTCTGAATGTTCCCCTGAATCAGTTCCTCTCTATTCTTGCTTTGGGTGAACAGCAAGGAGATGCTTTAGCCTGCTGTAAATTTCCTATCAGCTTTCAGAAATGACAGCTGAGCTTTAGTCTCCTAGATGTTTCTAGGGCCTTTTGGTGGGCAATAATATCTAATGTCTTATCTTCCATGTACATGTTAGTTTTGTTTGAATAGTTTACGACAAAGTGCTGAAATGTAGTAGTTGACCACTGGTCCAGAATGAGTTTTTAAAAGGAAAAGACAGCTTGATTGGACTGAAGTGTCACAATCACTTTCTGTATTTCCAGCCTGATGAAAGCCAGAACTTTTTAACTTTTTGAATATGTTATTGGAGAACTGCTTTTCTCTTAAGTTCTATTCTCTGGTGAGAGTGCAGATATCACAGAGAATCTACAACAACTATGATGTTGTGACATCTTACTTTACATAGCACAAAACATTGTTGGTACTTGGAGTCTTTGTTGTGCTATGTTTTGTGGAAAAGAGAATTTCTTAGTAATTTCTCTCTGAATTGCAATTATCTCGGTCTTTTGTATACCTTATCTTTTTTTCCTCGCTATTTTTTCCAGTTGTTTCATGGAGCTGAAAATTTGGTTTCCAATTGAAATCCATGAGTTCCAAAGAAATTAAAAGCTATTTATGTAAGGCTACATATTTATATGCTGACAATAAATGTTTTGTATATATTGGGAGATTAGGAAAAGGAATGCCCCAGGATCCATCAAGTTGTAATGCATATATTAAAGATTAAATAGTAAAAGTTTTCAGTGGATGTGTATGAACATAGACCCAGGCCACAATATATTTTAAATTGCTTCATACTCTTTTCATTAAGAAAGAGAAAAAAACCACACCAATCCATCTTTACTCCACAGAAAGTATTTTAGAACATGCAGAACATTCTCAGCAATGGAGATAAGGTGGAAAGTTTATTGTTATATGATTTTTTGGTAGTACTTTTGGTAAGTATGCATCAAATATGAATATATCAAAGGTTTTATTGGCACTTTCTGATTTTTTTTGAGGAATATGAGTCTGAGTTTTAGACTGTAAAAATGGGCAAGAAAAATCTGTGAGTGAAAATACTGCTTTTCACAGGTGATGAAACCTTTCTCATGTTGTTTATCCCTGGACCACAAGCAGTGCTGCAGTTGTCACTGTTGTTATATGGTCCTGACGATGATTGCCAAAGCGCGCTCATTGGCCTCTGTAAAAATCACTTCCCATGGGACTCGATTAAGCAGCTAAACCTGGGAGCTGGCTATGACATTACACAGGAGCAGCACTAATCCAGGAAAACCAGGCTGGTTCATACTTACAAATTCACTCAGAAACGCAGTGCATGTGATCAAGACCTGTGCAGATGTTAACCCTCTGTACTGAACAATGAGGTAAAAACCTGCCAGGTTTGTTGGCAGATGGGGAGCCCTTCCCCATTTGGAGGGACTGTGATCGAGTGGTTTTTTAACTGGTGCAGCACATCTTTATTTACAACTGTTACCTACTCAGCACAACTTGTAAAATGTGTTTTTTTTCTAAAACTTTCCATGTGATACAGCTCTATATATTATATTACACTTATAAAATCCCACCAAACCCTTATGAATTAGAAGATAATTAGTGGTTCAAAACACATAAGACATTAGGCCAGAAGTGTCAAAAATGTCATGAAAGGCCATAAATCATAGTATACTTGCATTGATCCCATATATAGTTAGTTTTTAAATCATCTCTTTAACACCTTGTAAATGTACAAACAACTATGAACCCAAGGGAAACTTTAATATGTTTTTCATACATATTTTAATTTCATCTCAAAGTACTGGCTGCATAAAAATTAAGTCAGACTCACAAAAACTCATTGATTTCCTCTGGATAAAACCCATCTGTCCAAACTAATTTAGAACCTTTTTGAAGCCGTAAAGTTAGTCATGCAACACTGAGGTCATTATGGACATCCTGTACTGTAGGAACTCTAGTGTAATTTTAAGAAGGTAATTTTGTTATATTTACTGTATTTAAATACAGTGCTACTTTTACGGAACAAAAGCCTTACTGTGTAACTGTATTGAAAGTAAACCAGAAGCTGTGAAAAGTGAGATCTGTTCTTTTCCTTGTGATTAATGCACCTTTCTGCCAAAATTGAAACTTCTTAACTGAGCTCATTTAATACAAAGTAAACGAATTCTGCTCTTTGGATTTGATCCGCTGGCTAAGCTCTATAGATAAGGGTCTAACAGTGAATAGCTTTCATTCTAAACAAAGGATGTTTTGATAGAAAGGTCAGAGCTAAGGTCCTTTATATTGTGATAACAGGAAAGGGAAATGACATATTAATGGCAATTCATGCCATGGTGGTCTGCTGAACATGGTGGATCCAAAAGAAAAAAAAAGTTCACAGGAGTATTTTTCTTAAGGCATCAGTTGTTAATTGGTTGTATTTTGAATGACAATTTCTTTCATTGCAGTTGGCAAGACAGAGACGCCAAAATGTACTATACTACTACAACAGGGAAGATGGGAAAAAAAATGTGTGTGTATTGATCTAGATTCTGTCCTCGAACATTTTGCTGCCAACCAGCATATTAAGCAGGCTTAGCCTCTGTGAGTCGCACTTGTAACAAATGGTGATCTGTAGCTAATTTTTATAATGCGATAGACTTTAATTACATGCTGAATCACTTGAATAGGGCAAATAAGTTTAAATTAAGAGGTTCTCACTGCAGCTCAGGACACGTACAATGTGTTGCATGCTCTTTGCACAGTGTTTGTGATTTGGGGAGTAGAATTTGGCAGAACAGAAGCTTCACAGTTTCGACAATAAAAATCTGGGGAGTTATAAAATATTTTGCACATTGAAAAGAAGTATTTATTGTAGGAATAATTCTGCCCCAGAATTTTTTTTTTCTAAGATGAATGACATGATGTGATTAGTCTGGGCAGTGGTTTCCGTGGAGCTATTGGAAAGGGCTTTTCCACTGCCCTTCCCACCCACCCGTCCCCAGGGACCGGCTGCTTCATCTAGGGCCAGCTGATATTATCTGCAATGCCAGCAGCTCCTTACATATCCACATTGATTCCAACAGTTTCATGACATGGTACGATAGTGTAGGTTCTCATGTCACCTAAGGAAATCTGGGCTGAATAGCACTGCTTTTATGCTCAGCAGAATATCAACACAGAAAACAGCAGGATAGAGTATTTGAGAGGCCGTGTAGGATGACAACAAAACAGTCCATGTTTCCTGTTTATGTCTCGCATCGCTAAAGGGAAAACTTCCCCTCGCCTGCTCCCCTGCCTTCTCCCCAGAGACGCTACCGAGCAGCCCGCGGCCCCGTGCTGGGCAGTAACTGCTGAGCTGGCAATGTTAGCAGAGATGCTTCCCTGCTGCCACATGCAGGCACTGAGAGCAGCACGATCCATTTCCAAGCTCCCTCAGCACAAACAACGCCACGCTATTTGCTTGTAAAAGCCTCTTGCGGACTTTGATGACACCAGATAATGCTGAAGGGACTCCCCATGGGCAAGAAACCAGAAACCAGGCAGCGCCTCCCTCTTCCCTGACATTCTTTTACCAGGAGGGGAGGTTGGACCCCTCTCATCCTTGCAAAGGGGGCATTGCCTGGGCGGGAGCCACCCTACTTGGGGAGAGCTTTGCTGTGCCTGGAAAGATGATCTCTAACAAGCAAATATACAATTGCTTTAAGGTCCAGCTGGGATAGAGGCTGGAGCTCTGCAGGAGCAGTGCTAATGCAGCCAGGAGACTATGTGACCTCTAAGCCGTGCGGTGCAAGAACGATCACGTAGCTGAGATGCGCTCCCAGCTTAGCTGCTAGGAACGCAGCAGTAGGGGGCCAAATGAAGACATAATCCTATTTATAGCTTAAAAAATATGCCCAAATAAAGATGGTATTTCCTAAAATAATTCCACTGTTACCTGTTATTCCCCCTTAGTTTTTCCCTCAGTCTTTCTTATGATATCCTCCTATGGTGGCAAAGACTTGTTTCAAGCATATCTAATTTGGATAGTTAAACACTTATTTTATTGGAGTGCAATTGTAATAGATGTTTGCCTTTTTACTCTATGACACTAAATGACATCTGTAGAAATCTAAACTATCATCTAGTGTTTTGTTTTAGAGAAAACTTTTCAATGAAAAATAATCTGGATGCTAGCAAAGTACATAGTAGGCAAATAAATGGACTACCATAGGAAATCTTTAGTTCTTAGTTATAAAGTAATAGTTAAAATTTGTCATATTTTAATCTAGTCATAGAAAAAAAACAGCTTCCTATTTTGCAGTCTAGTACTGCATGGTATTAATTTCTTTAAAAAACAGAAAACCCTACAAATTTCTTCATTTTAATAGTTAGCTATTTAAGTGCCATAGGAACAAGGGAGTAGTGTTTTCTAATATGTTTTAGGAGTTCTGTTTTCTTTTTTTTTTTTTTTTCTTTTTTCCTAGTCTCTAATTTCAGGTATATAACTTGGCTTCTGAGTTTGATCTTTCTTGCTATAAAAAGTAAATCAGATATGTGAAGGTTTTACCATTACCAAGTGAGTTCTATAAAGTAATACATAGGGAACAACTTTATTTACAATTTTTAAAAGTGAAAATAAAAACATGCCCAAGACTTGAGCCGTGGGCATCTCCTGACTGTGAGATAACTCCTTCAATAACTGTGGCAGTTGCAGTGATGTTTGGGTGGTTGCTGAGATGAAATCACTGTGAAAGTGTAGCCACGTACATAGCAAGCTCTTCTTATGCCTAATAATTGGGAAGCAATGTGCTGGTAGCAAATATGTTAGTAATGATAAGGAAAAAAGCTGAAATTGTTTACTCCGTTTTGTTTTTCTTCCTGCTGTCATACTTTTCATAGTAAACTCAAGAATTCCTGCATTACACCGTGCCCATTAGCAGTTCACTGTATAAAAGGGGAGCACTTTGAATATACACAATTCTCCTTTATGTTTGCCAAAAGTGTCTTCTTATGCAAGGCCCTATTAAAAAAATAACACTGTCCGCTGCATGGAGTATTTTATATGATCCTGCTCTCACAACTCATAGTCCTAAGGGTTTCTGAGATGTAACTGAGGTGTAAGAAGGTACTACTGTCTTTGTTGTAGGGAAGGAAAATTAAAGTACAAAGTGGCTGTGTGAATTGGCAAAATCACAAGAGAAGCCTATAGGGGAGAAGGAAACTGAATACCAGCCTTGTAGCTTAAGCAGTGTGTCAGCCTGCTTTTTGAAATAAATAAGTGGTCCTGGAACTACTGAATGTTTATTGGAATTGATATGGAAAGAATAAATTAAATAATTGCTCTTAATTTAGGCACCCTTTTTTCACTTGAGCTACAGGAGTTATTTCAGATTTTAAAGTGATGTCCATTCAAATGACATTGGCCTTGAAGCAGAGAAAAAAAAAGGCAAAATACTATAGTCTTCTGAAGAAATCAGTGCTAATCTCAATTGGATACAGGAATGCTAAAACATCTTACACGTTACACATGCACATATATGAACATACATACATATCTGTAATGTATGTGCTATACTATATATTTAGGAAAAATGGAATGTGTCTGCGTATATATGCATGTGTGTGTATATGTAGAAATGTATATATATATATACACCTCTTCCATTAGATTTGTCTTCCCTCCCTTTCTTCTGACTTTTCAGTCTGACTTCTGACATTTTCTGTCAAGCGGATCTATGTTATAAGAAACAAACGTCAGAAGGTGGAGTTTTGTGCAATGTCTGGATGACAACATAAAACCCCTTGTTCTATGCTACTCAACTCTTCATACGTATCTTAAATGAGTTTATTAGTAATCACTATATAATTAATTCCGAGTTTTCACTGATATGATTAGAGTAATTAAAAAGGACCCAAGGCTCTTAGAAATGGATTCACTATCAGAGGCCTCCCTGGGTATAAATTACAAACCTACGTAGTTTCTAATATAGCATGTTCTTCAGGTCTTAATTTAACAACTTCATTTTAGTACATCCTGGTTCTGAAATGCCAAGAGTGAAACAAAAATCAAGAGGCTGAGACATGACATACTTCTGTATGACATTCAGCACTAATTATCAGCTACATCTAGGAGGTCTAGAGCTGTTAAAGTACTGAAGTCATTAGCCTGACTGTTTATAACCTATTATTTAACTACAGCATAGCATTAAAGAGTCAGCTAGCTACATTTGCTACTCAAGGAAAGACATTTATCACCAAACAGAAATTCTATACACTGTGGTTTTCTTGACATTTTGCTCAGCTATTCACTACGCATTTTGAAGTCATGATTACTGAATTGTTTGTTAAATTCTTCATAAAGTTAATGATCTGCAGAAATATTCCATAGTAAGAACTGTATTTAACAGAGATGAACCTATGACTTAATATTTGAACAGTAGAGAGCATCCTACAAAAAAGAAAGAAAGAAAGAAAAAGGGCTCCACTTTTTCCCACTCTAGTTAGAGCTAGTTAGAAATGTAGTCTCTTTTTTATGGATAAAATCAGGAGTTCAGGTAGTTTAAATTTTATTTATATTTTGAGGAAAATGCTTCGAGGCTTTTTTAGAATTCCATCTCCCCTCTCTCTTTAGGTCATTTCTCATCCAGTTTGGTTCAGGCAGTGATGACTCCATATTGACCTTTTATTAAGCTTTCACTATTGCCATGCCAGTCAATTCTATCCATTTTGCATGTCCAAGGATTTTTATTATAGAAATCCAGCTTCAAAAGAATCTGTATCTTTTTAAATCAATTTATATGGTTGTTGTACATCTTCAGTTTTCAGAGATTAACTTACAAGCAAACTTCATAAAATATTCTTACTCAACACTGTAAATTGAGGATGAATTTCCCATCTGAGCAGAACCTTTTTAGTGTTGCAAAATACCACTAACTTCTGTAGCCACATTCATTTGATGTCAAGAAAAAGAAAGAAGGATTACAAGTTGGAATAATTAGTATTGGAAACTAATCTTCACATTGAACTCTAATGGAAATGAATGGGAGAGTTTTTGAGAGAGACTCTTAATCACCACTTTTATAAATAGCAAGCCTCTTATCGCTTTCTTCTAAATCCTTTATTAACTTTCTCTTTACAAATTCTTCCTTTTCTTTCAGCCTCCCAACTTGCACTTCTAGTCAAAATAATGGACAGTGTAAACACAAATAAAATCTCTCATTTTCTTAATAACTTAAAGTGAAAAGATGGTACCCAGCACAATTCATGCTGAACTCATTAAAATCATGAGATTAAAACCAGTATGTGCAATAGCCATCCTCCCTGTCCAGTTATCAGTAAATGAACTGGTGATACTTGGAGTTAAACTCATGTCACTCTAAAGTGCTTTCAGCTAAGAGCTATGACAAATCTACACCCTTGGTAACTTTGGCTTGTAAGGAATACACCTAATTTGCTTAACCACTTTTAGGAAAGTAATTTTAAAGTAGTTTAAAAATGTATCAGATTTAGATTTGTTAATGTTGGTGTTGCTGCATGGCAGTAGTATCCATGTAAGTAGGTATTTTTCAGGTCTTCATTAAATGTTTTCAGATGAACTTTTAAGTATTAAAAACTACATGACAGCATAAAGCAAAACATGAGAAAATGTCAATTTAAGGTGTACGTATTGAAAACAAATTATACTGACAGCAAAGTTGCAAAAGACAAAAAGAAGTGTAAGAGGTGGTTTCAGGAAATGTCTGAAACTAGAGCACGGAACAGAAAGCAGATACTGTCCTTGAGCTTATATTATAGAGAGTTGTAGAGCTGATGCTGTGTAAACTGGGAAGAAGTAATTGTGTAATGAATCATCATAGCCTATCTTAAGTACATGCCAGCATTGCAAGACATACGGAGACATATAAGTGCTAGCACCATCTCTGTTATATGGGTAGCTTAGAAAGAACAGGTAACAGAAAGTTTTATCATCACTAAGATAAAATTACTCTGTTTACATTTCACATTATCTCATTTTGGAACTGTTCGTTACAATACTTTCTAGCCAGATACACTCAAAGAACTGTCTTCTTTTTATACCTCATAGAATATCTCTTTACATTAATTAAAAAAAAAAACTTCAAAGATTCTAATATTTTATCCTAAAAAGGTAATATCATGCCAGCAACTTGGCAACATAGCTCTTAATACCTATATGGAGTCAGACCTATATGGAGTCAGGATTTAACTCAAAAGATTTAGAAGGAGGGTACCAGCGCTTTTAGAAAACTATGTGGATTTTATGCTCTTCCTTTACGTTAGAAGGCACTCAGTTTTTAATCTGTTAACATTTATATTTACATTTATATGTAAATTTATTTATATATACATTTACATGTACAGGAATACATTGACCCTCTCCTGGTTAGAGTAATGGTTACTTTTTTTCTTTGATGCCATTTAACTCAGTGTTACAGAACAGTATTCCCTCCCCTACTGATCAACACTGATATCATATCATTGGTAATATAAGCTGCTTCTGAAGTGTACGGAAAATCAGTATAATCGAAAATCAATGATCTAAACTGGGGCTGGTTGTTCTATAATGTGGTTTATGTAATTTGATAATGCCAATCCTAATGGAGTTAAGTATAATCCATCGAAATTTCAGGATGCAAGGGTCAACAGGGAGTGCAATGCCTCACTTCCCAGCAATTACCACTTATTACTGGGGCAGTGCTTTTGCTTTGCTGTTCTGCTTGCCTCAATAAATAATATTTGGAGACCCTGCAGCTGCAGTCAATAGAGTACAGTTTTATTGTCACAGCTTCATAGTCAGATCAATACCAACCCTTCTGAGAAACAGGAGAGAACCACCACGTGCCAGTCTAATGAAACCACGTGTTTTTATGATTCTGAAATTATATATTTTATTCATTGCTCATGCTTAATGTCACTGTTGCTTTTAATAGGGCCCCTTTCACTAAACTTTTATGTGCTCTTTACATGACATTTATGCATACAAAGAAAGAGAATTTGTGTGCTAAAAATGAGTTATAGTGAAGCAAAATTGCAAACATTTGCTGATTTTTTCTAATGTCGGTTTCAGTTACCAGATTTCCTTATGTTGCTGTTGCAGGATTTGAGAGTAAATTAGAAACCAACCAACACATATGAAAGGACATGATGTTGTAGATTAAACTTCTATGAAGGGTCAGTGTAACCTTCACTTTCTCAGAAATGTAAATTTGGGTCTTAGAATGAACACTGATTAATAATAATTTTTATATATGTTCATGAAATTTTATATATGCAGAAATTTATGTATGTAGGAAACTGATGTGGGACAGCTTGGTCTGCAAACACCAGACTTAGAGGCTGGCTATACAGCTTAAAAACAGTAGAATAAAAGAAAAATATAAATAATTTAGAGCAACAAGTTCCACACAATAGAGCTGGGCTCAGTTCAGAAAGTGCATTTAAGATTGTGTAAACTAAATACTCTTCTGCACACATCAGTAGTGTTGTGAGTGTCAGGGAGTGCAAGTTGGTATAAGGAGCTCTGACTGAAATCACCTAGTTATTGCTCATGAACACTGTGCAATTTGAATATTTCTCTTTCTCTCTTCAATTTGAATATTTTTCTCTCCCTTTTTTTTTAAAAAAAAAGCAGGACATAGACTACTCTACAATGCTATATAAATAAAAGTAATAAATTGTAATGGACAGGATTTATATTTAGAGATTTCCATAAACAAAATGAGTTCTTTTTTTAAACAGACCCTTTTCTGTTTTGCTGTTCAACATACTCTTGAATAAAGTGCACAAGAAATGCAGCAACAGCTCAGAGCTAAGATATCAAAGAAGTTCTCCCAGTATGAGAAAAAAATCAAAACGCTTCTAGGTTAATGGCATAAACTACAAAATAGTTAATACAAAGAAAAGATATGAAAATATCTTTGCAACTCCTTTCATTAACATCTGTTTTTTAATTACATGACCATCGGCCATGTTTTCCTGAAAACACATTATATCATTGAAGCAATTTTCTTTGCAATTATTTTTCACCTATTATTTGTATTTCTTAAACCTCATGCCAGTGATGACTCGTCACAGGGCTACAGAAATAAAGTGATCAGTCATTTCCATAGGGTTAACATAGACATGCCTTTAATGAATGTTTTGGGAACACTGAAAGCTCAATTTTTGCTGCTGGTAAAAATCCCACAAGATGTATAGACACTGAAAGCCTGTTCAATGATTTAAAGTCAGGTAAAAAAGGTGAGGAAGGATTTCAACATTTTTTAAAAACAGAGACCCTCTTTCCAACACCTTCAGGAGGGAGTTTTCCTTTGCAGTAGCATAAATATTTATAACACTCACCACCACCTGCACAATCATCCCCATAAACTGATATGCTCTCATAACTACTAGTAATGAAACGTGTTTTACGCTACAAGTCTTGGGCAACGCAGGGCAGACATTATCAAAACAAGAGCAGTAGGGAACCTACTACTGTGGCACAGCCACTAGCTATTTTAAGGTATTTTCTTTCCCAGACAGACATCCCATATGCACATATGGATGTATACAAAGCTACAGGTAGCAGTGTTGCCTAGAAGGTGGGGCTGAGCCTCAGGATTCAGGAGACTGTGTTCTAGTCCCATTTTTCCATTGATTTACAGGCAAAATTTTTGGAAACTTACGTGATCTTTTCGTAACTCAGTTTCTATCTGTAATACTAGAATGGTGATACCTCATTGTTTTGTAAGAAGCTTTGAAATGAATGGATGAAGAGTATCATGTATGAAAAGAATAAAAAGCATTATCTGAAGAAGTAAGTTATAGTTGTGCACATGTACATTTTACAGTGACCAGCCTGGAGTAAACAATGTACAGAGTGACCTCATTGTGTGTAGATTAACTGTCCTCATTCCCTTTGGGATGTCTAGGATATTATAGTTACTGAAGCAAAGTCATTTTGCTATTTCAGCTATGAATATTTGGATAGCTAAGAAATTTTAAGGTTTGAATTTTAATTGGTGTAGTAATGTCCAAGCAGAACTGAAAATTTGCTTAATTTCTGATCCTTATTTTTTCCTTTAGGAAGGAACCATTATTTAAATCTTGGCTAAGATCAAAAATTTATACCTTTATTTCATGTGAGCAGTTTTTGTTGGTACATTGGTCATCCTCCAGTTTTATGTAGTTTCAACATTTTTGTAATGGATTAAGTAGGATAAAATTTCATGTTTACTATAAAATTTTGGCAGGACAGACATTCCCCTTTATGTTCAATTGTAACAATCTGCTCGTAGTACGTGTACTGTGCATAGTACAAAAGTGAAGAGTTATGTATAGCGAAAAAAGAATCTGGATAGAGAGCAAGACAGTAAAAGTTAATCCAAACCTCACTGAAGACAATAGAAGACTCTTCCTCTGATTACAATGGCTGTTGGATAGGATTCTAAATGGGAAAACTAAGGCATTCATCCAGTGAAGCACTTAAATATAAGATTAAGCTCATATATATCTCATTGAAAGCCTGTTAGCTTTTGATTTCAGATGGATTATTTGCAGGGTGAGACACAAGTCACTATGAGCCAAGATAACAGGCTGAGGTCTCCGGAGTAATATGTGTAGACAAGTTCTTTGGGTCAAGAAACATGGAGGTGTTTGCATCCCTATCTTTGGAATACTCACTTTAGCATGGTTGAAGTACGCTTAATGAAATAATCATGTGCTTTGCCAAGCTTAAGATCGGGACAAGTCTCAAGCATGCTATTTCCACCTCTACGGATGGAGGCTGCTGGAATGTGCTGTGCAAGGCACAGAGGACTTCCACTATCCCATCAGTTCTGTTGAAGTGGCTGTATCTCATGGAAATATGGCAATGTATTTGCTTTGGAATGAAGAACAAATGATAGCTTTAAAGAATGTGCTTTTACTTTCATACTCTTCATACCCATTTCTTCTTTGGGAATATGATAGAGAAGTTTTATATGATTGAACAAATAAGATCTTTCCAGAAAGGAAGCTATTAGATATGAATCAGAAAGTGGTTCATAAAGCACTGTTTATTACTGCATCAAAATAATTTATACTGTAAGGATAAAGGTTAACATTAGGATGTTAAACAAATGTATGTTCTTTGAAAAGTGAGGTTTTTTAGATTTAAGTCCAGTTCTTGATGATCAACAGCAAAAAAAAGAGTTGTTTAGCATTTTCTTTTTAAAAAGTCTCTCATATATATATATATGTGTGTGTGTATATATATATATATATATAGAAAGAGATTTTTCACACATATAGAAAGAGATTTTTCATTCACAGGACAGCTAGAAATGCTCTGTTCTGCCAGTCCTTGTATGTCGGACACGCAAATCTTAAAGGTGGAAGAAATATGAAAAGAAAAAACTATCCATTAATTGTCATAGAAAGTTGAATCCAAGGGCAAAGGGAGATACGTTTCAGTATTTCTTAATGAATCACAGGACAAAGAGCAGATTACGTCACATGTGGAAGTGCCAGTATTTACCCTAGCAAAAAAATATTTTTAGGTGAGAAAATAGTCCTGTGTTTTGCAACGAAATGTTACCGAAAATGGCAGTATCTTGGGAAATTAATGGGATCTTATATTGTTACTGAACATACTGAAAGGGACTAAAGACCATACGTTAACTCCTTATGGTTCTCATTTGAAATGTGTCAAAGCATCACTAGAACTAGATAATTCATTACAATCCAGTGCAGTTAAGCACCTCATAAAGTTAATATTCAACACTTGTATTTGCAGCGCTTTCACTTAAGTAGATTTTTAGGCATGTTGTTTAAACCAAACTAGTGTTGACACAATTATTTCATTTTGCCTTGTGTCAGCATCAGATCATCATATTTTTCTTTATTGACTGGTTCCCTAAAGTCAGTACAATTACCGGTGTTATAGTACAAAAGTGCAACAACTGAAACACTCCATTTCTACTGGGTAAGACATTGCATATATGGTTGGCTCAGAATTTTCAGTCCTTTTTTTCAGACTTTCCAATAGAGCTTCCCTTCTATGTTGAAAATCATCACAGCTGGGGCAGAATTCCTTTCTTGTCAAAAGTTATACAACTCTTGTTTTGATATATAATAGATCTAGAAATTTCTCATCCTCTTTATAATAAACATCAGGAAATAGGCTGGAATTATCATCGTTCTCACCCATACAATACATAGGAGTGGAAAAAATACAGTCACATCACCAGTATAGGTGCAAATTGCTTCTCTTATCTTACCCTTTCTTTCCCCCAAATGCAAATATTTTGACAATGAAGTGACGTCCACGTTGCCCACATTAATTTCATAATTCCAATTTCAATTATATCATTATTCTTTTTTGCTTTTCCCATAAAATTTTAAAAATTTCTTCATTGTAAAAACAAGCAGCAGTTCTGAGCTGTTCAGAAGTAATATTCCAGGGAAAAAATATACTTGGATGTTTATGTAATGCTAGTACCTGATCTTAGTTTAGATGGAACAGTACAGACAATAAAATATCAGTAACGTTATTGTTAAGAATGCTTTAAAATGTCTAGCAAAGTATGTAGTAAGAAGGGATTTATTTTTCACAAAATGGCTGTGTGTCTTAGCCACTCAGTTGTTTTCATCATTATCTGTTGGTCTAAGACAAGGTATTAACTCCTTTTAAAAATGTTACTGTGAGAAATTATTAATGATGACAAAATATCTTGAAACATTGCTGTCCAGGACTGTGTAAAATTATGATGTCAGGAAAGAAAGAGAAAATAAATTAGCATCTATAGTACATGATTATTATTGCTCAAAACCACAGACAATTACATATGATTTGGAGGTGAGCAGTTATACTAGTTCTGGAGTTAATTCACACATTAGTTGTTTTATGTATATTTTCTGATTCTGTTCAGCATCACAAAATATATTGAGAACTCTTAACACCTTTTAAAACTCGATTCACTTCTGATGCAATAACAAAGATTGGGCCAATAAAGTAGAAGGAAAATCCATTTGTGAACCTTTTCACTGAAGTATATTAAAAAAAAATCTGTTATTTGAGCTTACCTTATAAAATGTTTACATGCCATTAAATAGTACTAACATGTCCTGTGTAAATTAAATGGGCTGTGATGTTCCCTATGTCCTAAAGAGCAGTAGTACTTGTGGCCTTATTACTTCATGTAGTAAATCAAATGCTCTGCTCCTAAAAGTGGAATTATAAAAATAAAGGGACACAACCCTTGCCTAATTAGCTTGTCTGTGCATACTCTGCCCTGCAAGCACTATAAGCAAAAGCCCGAGTCGGTTTTAACTTCGGGTCCTGCATCATGGCCTACATTAAGGGCTGGTACCTGGCATAGCATGGAGAGGAGAATTGATTTTAGGAAATAATAATGGGCAGGGGCACGCGTGGAATGGAGCTGAACCCTTTACTCCTCATTTTCAGTTGCCACTTTTTAGATCGTGTTGGCCAACTCAAGAGTTGGCCCAACCTCAACCTGTTTATTTTTACTTTTGAATGTATTTCCCACTTCACTTCCACAAGCAGGGTACGTCTGAAGACAAATCTCTTCCAGAGGGAAGAAGATGAGCACCATGGCATTAAGAGGAGCTCGCCTCCGCCATTTTGTTTGCTTTTCTGCATGCCGCAGCCCTGAATGCACCTGTGTTCCGAGGAGGGCCGCAAAAGAACGTTCCAGACAGAAGCCTTCCTGGCAACACCTGGTTTACGTTGGAGTTAATTAGATTGAGGACAGCGGTTCCCTAAATGAGCAGCACCTGCTCTCACCCTGTCTCTCATCCTCGTCCAAGCAGTTGCTGGCTGTTTCCCATAGGATGGTGGTTGCCTGCCTGAGATCTGCTTGATTTGGCCCCTTCAGAATTGCGAAGGAATCTTCTAGAACCATGCGCGGTGTGCGGGGAACACTCTAGAACTGCACTGGGTCTGCAAGGAGCCTTCTAGAACCATGTGGGGCCACGGTAAGCACCACCACTACCACTTCTTTGCAGCCTAGATGCAGCAAGATGGAGAAAAAAACAAAAGAAATTAAAAAAGAAAAAAAGAGAAGAAAAAAAAAAGGGTGGGAAGAGGGAAGGGATTGCTGTGTGAACGGCCAGTTGGGAGTGGTGGTTAAAGGGTCCTCGTGTTTCCCTGTGACCAGCGCCATTGTGCCTCTCCCCAAATGAGGCTCAGCAGCAGCTCTGCACACTTTGCAAAGTTAATTTGCTGTTTCTATAAGAGGTTGTGTTAATAATGTATGTGAATAAATTTATTTATACCTATATATTTATACTGGAGTAGAACAGAAATGTACAAGGGAGTTAAGTGCTAACTTCTTTGTGAGTAAACTGCGTTTATCTTTCCGTATTTGTGCTCTTTGCTCGAAAGTACAAAATGTGGGACAGAGTGTGGTGGAGCAGCAGTTAGACCCAGCCTTTGGGCAGCAGCTCAAGTCTGAGGGCCCTAACTGTCAGCAAAACTTTAATCTGTGATTTAATTGTAACTTTTCTAGGGTAAAATGCAATGGTGCAGCGAGCAAAACAGGCTCAGTGTGTGCTCACTTCCCATGTATCTGTGTGTGCACTGAAAGCATTGTTTTTACTGTATATGCAGAAAAACAGTGATGCCTGGCAATTTTAATTGCTTTCTGTGTAACATTTCGAGGCTGCCCCTTGATTAATTTAGGTGGCCAATGCTGTGTAGTCGTTGCAGTCTTTCCTCTGTGTTTCTCATTGCAGCGAGGCAGAACATTTGAGTTGAACAGTGGATGAAATATTGCTAGTTTGACCATTTTTAGCTTTCTACAGGAAACCTGAGGTATCTAAATTATACTCCTCAATGAGAAGCCGCATATTATTTTTGAGCAAATTAACTTAAATATTCCTGAAAATTCTCAACTGTTCTCTATGGAAAGTTATAATAACGTATCATTAGGTAGGTTGTGGAAATGAGTATTGACACACGGATGACAATAATTTTTAATTTCATAACATTTTGAGCAACTGACATATGATTATAATAATGCAATTCTCTTTAACAGAGTCTGGAAAAACACATCGATTTTTATAGCTCCCCAAACTGATTACATTAATATCTGTGCATAATTAGTTTACACATTACTAAATTACTGACAGATTAAAAGTGAAATAGTGCAGTTCATACTTGGCTGCATAACTGCCAGAAAGGAAATTAATATGGATTCAAATGGTCCTTGGAGACCTGCGTTGAAATAGCAGAAATCTATAAAGACTGCTTGCATTAGGAAATTTCTATCACCAGCATGTTTGTGGTTGATGCTTTGCTAAATCTGTTAATATGAGTAAAATTTAGCACAGGAAATGATGTTTGAATGATGCTTTTACAGCTCAAGAATGTGTTTATTAAAAAGTAAATTCCAGATTATAATGTTAAATGGCAATTACATTGGATGTGAATATGAATTTTTAAATACCTTTCTAAGTGCTCCCAATTAAGTGGTAGCATAAAGTAGCTTCTACTTAAGGTATATTTGAAAATTAGTGTTTGCAGATATCATAAAAATAAAGAATTTGCTGGTGTTACTTTTCCCTCCCTCCAAATGGCAGAGATTAGAGATAAGCTTGCATCAAAGCTTGCTCTATTTAGACAGCCTCAAAATATTCCAAACAAATTTCTATCTCTATAAGAATTTTGACATAATCGGAATCAACCAATTTTATATACAATTCATTGACCATTAGCAGACTTTAATGTTTTGAGTACATCAGAAAAATACAGGAAAAATCAAGCTCTGAAGAAAAGTTAAAATGTGCTCTATTTGTCTTTAGTGGGGAAAAACAGTTTATTGATGTGTTGTGGATGGAAAAAGGGGAGAAGGACTAGGGGAAGCTTGTGTTGAGACCGCAAGTAGCAACAGGGTGCCGGGTGACATTTCAGAGGAGGCACGATTGAAAACCAAAAGCAGAGTTAAAAATAAAGCTACTTAGAGGTGTGAAAAGATTTCACTGTAAGTTTTTTTCATTTCCTTCACTTCAGTAGTAACAAATCTGTGGATTTCCCCTACTAAAAGGAGAAGGCATGTAGGTGATTTCAGTTGACTATTTCATGTGGAAGTGTCTTGTCATTGCAGACTAGGAGGAGATAATTTTCACTTTCACAAAACAGCAATTTTAGCATTATGATCTATTTCACTTGGACTCATTAGAACTGTATTTATGATTGCACAGTAAGTACTTCAGATTTGCCAATCCATACTGGAATTAATCACTTAGATTCATCTTAATTTGAAAGGGCATGTCAGTGAAACATGACTTTTTTTTTTTTTGGTTAAACATTTCCATTGCTTATAACACATGTAGTAGGATGCCATACGGGAGGTCTGCAAGACTCCATGCAGACCATATGAAATACATTTGGCAGACCTGATGTACATTACTACTGGGTTGCTGTACTTCTAGCTGGACCATCGTGAAGGGGTTTGATCCTTGATGGATAGGGCTGGCTGCTCTTGTGCATGGTGTTGTAATGAGCTTGCAGGGAAAGCAGGAGCCAAAACTAGAATGTCTCGGAGGACACAAGTACAGAGATCTAGCAGAACCAAGGATTCAAGAGCTGGCTCATAGGAATAGGGAGATGTAAGGTGGAAAGATGAAAAAGATGACAGTGGTGGTGGCAGAGAAACAGGTGTTTGTGTCTTATTCACTGTCCATTGCACTTCAAACTCTTAAGCCTGTTTTCTCAAGCTCTTGGCCTGTTTTCTTTTTCATTTTTATTCATTTATTTTTATGGTAGGCACTTTTACTTAAATAAGGAATTTATGCAAGGCAGAAAAATATCATATGAAGTATCATTTTCTGTGTTAAATACAATTTAACACCCCCTTCCCCTTAAAAAAAGTATAGCAATGTAGCAATATGTTTATGGCTCTTCATATATATGATCAAATATTATCATGGTTTCAAGTCAGATTGGACAAAGAATTTTATAATATATTCCTTCACACAGTATACTCAATATATTCCTACAGTATATTCCATTATAATCCTTGATGTAGCTACAATTTAAAACACCCTTAATGCTTAATATAGTAAATGTATAGATAGATAGTATATATTGTCATATAGACAGTACTGAGTAATTCAAGATCTTTATTCCTATAATTCCATTTAATGCATAGGGTGTGTGATGTGACCAGTCACTTTGGTCAAAACCTGTGGATGAATTTGGAAAGCTTTGCTTGGGTGATGAGTATAACTTGAGAGTGCAGCAAAGCATTACTTAAAAACTGAATAATTCCCACCTCGTGATCATGTCCAATAAATCACTGTAATATGTCTATTACGTTTTTCAGAATGCCTTGGTTTCAGTGACATAGTTCCTAGAATTATTTTTTGGTAGAGGATAAAAGGTTATTTGCATATAATGCATATTTCAGTAGTAGGTGTAGTGAAATAAGAGACAAGATCAGACTGGTGGGTAGTTTTGCTTGTTATCTAACTAAGGCTTCATAAGTGTAAACATTGCATTTATTTTTCTACTCATAACATGGCTTTCAGAAGAAGCTATGTAGAGAAGGAATATGCTGTTTGTACTTCTCATTTATTATGAGCTTCATGTGCTAAATTAGAGTTAGGATAGTTTAGGAGATGGTGACAAAGACTGTTTCTATTTAATGAGGTATGTGAGTGTTGGAAGAATTGTGAAACATTAGACCACAGTTTCCATAAATGTTAATTGGACATAGTTACAGTCCTGTTTGGTATAGACGAGTCAAGGGAATGCTCCTGTGAGAAATGCAAGGGTTGGATTTAAAATTTCATTTGTTTCAATGCGTCTCTGTTTTCCTGGTCTCTATAGGCTATGTGTCTGGTCTTTGTAAAGGGCTGTGGTTTTTTTGTTGTTTTGTTTTGTTTTTTATCCTTTCAGGCACTTAGTTGTTTAAATCTCATGCCCTAATATGTTCAGGAGAGAAGTTCTCCTGTGTTTGAGATGAGCGTGAGATGTGGTGTTTTTTTCTTTGGTTGTTTGTTTCTTGCTCACCTAGACCAAAAAGCCCTTTAACCAACCAGCACTGCTCTTGCAAATTGGTGGCACTTTGGACTTGTTAATGTAATTTGGAAAACAGGCTCAAAAATAACAGGCTCACCTACTATAGCTTGGGTGGAGATAGGGATAGAATTTAGTACTATTGTAGGGAGAGTTCCCTTGAATAAATATTTCCCTGATTCTTGTCAAATTGTCATCAGAAACCAACTTAATTTTTTTTTGTCCATTTTTAATTTTTTCCATTTGTTTCCCTGACCACTTTTGCCTTACTTGTTTAGGCAAAACAGTTTTGCTCCCTAGTTCGAAAATATCCCTCACCAGCAATTTGGGAGGTACTTAAAACTACTTTGGTGAAAGCATTCTTGTAGGCTCCCAAGGACAGTTTTCTTGCAGTTATGTTCCTCAGGTGTCCTGAATTTAGCACCTAATCCTTATTACCCCAATCACCTCCCCACTGCAGGGGCTCTAAAGCATGTTCTTGGGGTTGAGCTTCTCAAGTGGGGTGTTCGGAGAGCCAGAAAAGAGCAGTAATGCTCCTATAGGTACCTTGCCTTCCTTCCCTGGGTAATTGGAAGTGTAGATGTTGATTTTTATGTTTGTTTTCTAGTTTTATTTCTAGAAGAATATGAGCCTGGGAGATGCCATTTGCAATGTGAATTTTTTATATTATTTCATTTTCAGTAGTATCTTTGCATTTTCATCATAGTTTTGAAATGCAGGAATTCTGAAAGTGTACAAAGTAAAGAAACTCTTCACTATTAACTGTGCTGTTTTGAAAATCAACCACTGTGCAGAAAGAGTTGGATGAGAAGATCTTGGACAGAGGCATAGTTATTGCCATGATTTGGGCATATGTAAGATTTTGTTTTCCTTCTATACTGGGAGTAAAGTAGTATCACTGAAACATTCAAAACCTGCAGAGCTCTAATTTTAAAGTGCATACACTGAATCATCTGAATGTATAAAAACTGTCCAAATAGAGTAGAGGAGAAACTTTGCTTTTCCTAGGGTAGGAATAAGAAGTAATGATTGGGAGTTTAATTAAAGGTAGGGTTTTTTGAACTTTTTGTACAGAATTTAATTGGTAAATACAAATAGATTCCAGTAAAAAGCTATAAAGTGTCTAGTGTTAGGAAACTATTATTTACTTTAACTTATTTTAGGAAATAAGTCTCTATTTTCTAGTCTCTCCCTGCCTCCTTGTACTCTCTTCCAAAGAGCAAGTGTTTTGTATTTACAGGTTTCTTTTCCTTCTGACTTGAAAAGAAGTACATCAGTGATTTCACAGTCTCTTTGAAAACTAATCTTCTAAGGCAAGGGAAGGAACAGCTTTAAAAAATTAAATTCTGAGCGTTTTCTTGATTTTTATTATTTTTACTGTTATTTAAGAATGGTGAGAGCATTTTCCTGGCTGCTAAGAAGTAAATGTAGAATTTCCCTGCCTTATCAATAGTAGTCCATCTCTTTGTTATATGATAGTGTGATCATTTCTGTGTATACTAGGAGAAAAAGTGCTTCTACTTAGACAACTGCAAAAATTATGCAGTGTCGGGATGGAAGTGTGGTTTATAGCTGCCAATTTTTTGAAGTAGAACTTA
>JAUBOD010000677.1:181841-198097 GCA_032353885.1 Nothura maculosa | reverse complement strand
ATACTTTATTTCTGTGGTAAAGGAAGGATAAACGAGGTTTGCATACCAGGAAATGTTTTAGTACCACATAACTAGATGAAGTGGCAGCTCAAAGGCCACTTCAGAATTAGTGTGCCATTTGCTTGTGCTGTAAACTAAAACTGAATCTTCTTGTTCTTGCAAAGTTTGGAAAGTTAGCTTTCTACCTGGGAATTCTGACTGGATTGGGAAGATAACTGTGATCACTCATCAAACTGCCACATAACTGCTTGCTTTGATCTAGTGCACAGTCACGTGTGCACTACCACTGTGTCATGTTTTGTGTGCCCATACAGGAGAGCAGAGAACTATTCTGACAAGTGCACAAAGCATGTAACTTAGTGTCTCTATATAGTGAATGCATGCAGATACACAATGGATCTTTGCCACAGAGATGAAGATGAAAATAACTTCCTTTAAAAGAAGTTGCTAGTAGAATAACATGGTATGTTTTGGTTATCTTTGCTGGATAAAAGACAAAACTGCATAGTCTAAATGCTAGTCTAGCACCGATGGTAATCATATGGCTACACACAGCAAGGACATGAATAATTCCTAAGACTCCACCTCTCATTTGGTTCATAACTGTATTTTTTTATGTATAATATTTTTTTTTTATTGTGGGATAACCAGAAAAGTATTATCTGTTCATGACACCAAATCATCTCATGTTGTCTCATGGCTCTAACTTATGGATATCACCATTTCTGTATTTTGCAGGTATTTAAGTGGTTAATGTAAAATTTTCTAGAAAACAAGGTATGCATGTTTGCATTCCTGGACCAATTCTTTAATGCTATTCTGAACTGAGAATTTCTCAGAACAAGAAGAAAAATGGCTGTGTCTGACAGACTTCAATATTTATATTGTGATGAATTATTTGATATCAGAAAGAACAGATTGATGAATCTTCCTGTTCCTTGTATATAGTTGCTATGCTTCACTAAGTTCTAGATTATTATAACATTTTTACTTGAGTATTTTTGGTCATTGGAGTTTTCTTAGGGTTGTTATTTTATACTTCGTTTTATTTTTGAGGTAAATGAGGTCCAAATTCTGTAATTCTTGCACATAAGCAAAAACTACATATTTGTATGTCAGAGGTGTGGCTTTTAAATATAAGTTTGCTAATAAATAGCAA
This sequence comes from Nothura maculosa, assembly GCA_032353885.1. NCBI lineage: Eukaryota > Metazoa > Chordata > Aves > Tinamiformes > Tinamidae > Nothura > Nothura maculosa. The sequence continues at coordinate 196,938 of JAUBOD010000677.1, read as the reverse complement.
TTTATTGCTATTACGACTACAATTAGCTTTTGGAGATAGATGGTTTGATACTATCTTTTAAAATGATCTGGGATTTTTTTTTTTGCAGTCTTTAGATAAGACTCACACTGATAAATCCATGACTTGACCACTGATAAGATAATAAAGAGAATTACGCTCAAAGGACCCAGCGATGTCACTTAAATCAGTCAGTTGTTTTTAGCATAAGCTCTGCACAAACAGAAGCAGAAGGCTCTTACGTAAGATTCAAAATGCTAAACGTGGTGTTTAGTTCTGCATGAGGCTCATTCGGGGAAAATCTCAGGTGACAAGGAAAGATGCTTCAGAGCATTAATCCCAATATAGTAACACGCCATATACTGACAAATATATCCAAGCTTAAGTAATTAAATCTTTTTTGTGAAGACACACTATGATAAGGAGTTAGTGTCCTGAGCAGATTAAATTTTTTTTCCATCACATACTCAGTTCAGCAGTGATCACTGAAAGGTGGTGTTTCCTTTTCTTTCCCCCTGACTTCCTCTTACAAAATCTCTGGGGATGGCTCAAAAACTTGATGCCAGGGGTGTCAGAAAGAAAGAAGAAACTACACTCTCTGATCTCTTCAATATAAGTTTAGCATCTTGCATTTTTGTATGCTATATTGCCATTATTTCACCTTGTTACCTCCTTTGAGTAGATCCAGCTTCATTATTTAAAACAATAGTATCCTCTACCTTAGATCTAAAATCTTCAGTTCAAAGAAATTATTAAATTGAATGCCTCTGTTTTACAACTGGAATGAATCATCAATACTTGTCTTGATTGTTAATCTTAATTTCAAACTCATTACATTGCTTCATTCCTTGGAATTCATTTTGCTTTACTCAGATTTAGGCAGGGAGGCTCCAGCCCCAGGTCAGTGTCACTGCAGCTGTGACGTTTTCACTCTAGCTGTGTTCGTGCCTGTGTTAAGGGACAGACTTTCAGTTCTGCTGGAGAAGTTTTGTTGCATCGTTGTCTGCTGTAAAGAGGAGTCTTACCTGGGGTCTCTTTTTCTTCTTTTTTTCTTTTGTTTTTCTTTCTTCCTGTTTCCCACTTCTGTGCTAATAGCTTCTGTTTTTAAAAAGCTCTTTAAGTCCAATCTGTACATCCACATTTTTGTTAGATATAGTTTTTAACAGGAATACTGAAAGACACTAATTCTGTATCAGTTTTAGACTGTGCAAGATTTACTTGGTAAAAGCTTGTGTTTTCCCCATTCTTTGAAAGTCATGGGAAAATGACGATGTTTTAGCCACCAAGGAGATTACTTGTCATGCAAATGTAAATTTAATGAAGAACTTGATGTTTGGCATGTTTCTTTTATTGATGGTATAACATGTCCTGCCCACTGTACCAACTGAAATTGCTCTTTTGTAAGGCACTAAATGGACACTGAGTGGAGTGGGATATTTTGGGGGCTTTGGCATGATCAAATGGCCTTTATGAAGGTACCATGATCTGCTTCATAAGGTTTTCATGGTTTTTGGTTGTCCTATACATACAGTTCTGCTGTGGGATGCAGGTAACACAGAAAACTTGCCACTAACACTGCTAACTGCTTTTTGCTATGTTAGTTCTGAGTCTATTAAAATAGAAAAAGGAACTTATAAGCTTTTTGCTAGACATCATATATATGATACCAGCTAATATAGAAGTTATAATTCTAGCTAATATGAACAATTAAGTTTTACTTACAGTTGTAATTTCCTGTGTTTTGTGTCAAAGTTGTAATTTTAACATGTTTCTGGAGCTTTCCCAGGAGGAGAGACAAGGAGGAGATACTTACCTTGCAAGTTAGTTAGATGGTGCTAGAGTATACAACTGTGAGCTCTTGTATACATGTATCCAGCTGTTTACAGTATAGCTTTTATTGTTTCTGTGCTTTTGGGGGAAAAAAAATAAGATGCACTGGGCAAAATAGGTGTTGAGCGTGATAAGGAGGTATATAAAAAACATTACTGCAGTTAATAGAGTTGAATGAGTTGATTGGTGGTAGGAGAGAGCATCACAGGTGAGGACATTGGTTTGTAAAGAGTGTAAAGAGCTGTGTGATTCCAGCTAGCCCATGCAGGAGAGCAAGAACAGCCCCAGCTGAAGACCCATCATGGGATACAAGAAGCAGTTTGTCTTTCGCTTTAATAGCATAGAACCAAGGCCATCAAAGAAGATGTTGGTCCAGACTACAAGTAATGGATTGTTGTGTCTTGAAAGAGCCTGTTTTTAAAAGCAAACCTACAGGAATTTTGGTACGTCGTTTTCTAAATGCATCCTTTTTCTTGTAGCCTCTCTCATGCCTCCTGGTAATTTGCAGTCAAACAACAGATATTATCCAAAACTATAAATAACAAGTTCCTAAAGTGTGACAAAACAGGTACGTAACTAGTGGTGAATGGAAAAATAAAATGTTTAATTGAATTAGTGTAAGCACTGCGTCAATGATGCAGCCCTTGTGATTAATGAAGATTAATTTCCTTTGCAACGAATATTTTAACTAAGCATCTCCTCTTGTCAAAGGCAAAAATATCAATGAATTTAGATTTAGTAGAGTAATATACAGTCTGAGTAAAGTATCTGGAGGTGCACATTATCATTTGCTATTTGCATTTTTACTGTTTTGGGAGTGTTCATCTGGGCAGGCTGCTGAGAGTGTGTGCGAGGTTGTAGGTGTGCGAGACTAAAGCTACTTCTCAAAAGTCATTTTAGTTGAGGGAAATGACTGGTGAAACAAGGAGATGAAGACACAAACCCTTGCCACTATGGATTGGTTTCTAAGTCTGTTACAGAGAAAGGAGTAAAAGAAAATGGTTATATTATAGGTGTAACATAAATGATAGTAGATGGACAGAAGAAATTTGCATGTATTTCACTCTGTAGATTGCTTTTTATTTTTTAAGAACCTGTTGCATTCCCCAAGGTGATACTTAACAGATTAAAAAAAAGTATTTTTACTACTATTAATAGTACCAAAGGAAGATTATGTCTAATAAGATGACCCACTTTTCACTCCTGCTCCACAGTATTCCTATCAATTTTACAACAAAATCTTTCAATATGCTAGTGAATTTGTTTTATTGCATTAAAGAAAACATGAATATGTTAAGAAGATATTAGATATCTAAATCTGCATCTATATCTGTTAGATTTTTAGGATCCTGAAATCCTTTGTTTTGCAGACAGATTTTATAATCCAATAGGACACTCTTTTCCACATAACTAGCTGTAGAGGGGTAGCTGCTGAAGAGCTATAAATGGCTATATTGCCACTTCTGTAGCAATTTTAATGTTCCAGTTTTGTGAAAAGCAAGGAGGTAGTAACAGTTCTGCCCACTAGTTTCAGCAAGAAGAACCAATTATTTGGTTCTGTATTAAGAATATTATTAAATCCATTGATCCTCTTAAGATTTCAATAATCTGGATAATCATTTTAAATTTAATCTTTCATTTAATAAAGAATTGACTAGTCTTGCCAGGTAATATCAGCATAGCAAATTTTCTCTTTGATATACTGATGTAATCCGCAAAAGAAAATGGATGTTAATCTTATATAACCAAAAGGATTATTGGGAGAGTGGGGGGGAGACTTCCCCTAAGAATTAGTACTTGCCGCTGGATGATTGTAGGATTCCTTTCCCTTCCTCTCATCCTCATTTATCCATTTATACTCTTAAAAAAGTGTATATCTTTGGAAATATGGAAAGATTTGGAATGCAAAGAAACCAGTCAGCAGAAACCCTCCACCCTCTAATGCTATATGCGACCACACACACTATTTACTTCATTGGAGCTAAAATGAGGAAATGCTTCATCTTTCATAACAAAATCCTTTATCATTATGGATTTTTTTAAAGTTCTACTACTTAACAAAACATTGAAAAGGAAATACTTTGTTTTTAATGGATGCCATTTATTGATGTCGTGTAAAATGCTATTTCTTATTATTTTAAAAAGAATATCCATAATACTCCTTACTGTCTTTTCTTGGTTACATTTGGTCCAGTTTGAATAAATAATGGAAAATAACAAAGCAGATGAAACATTTCTCATAGTACTTTTCACTGGTGTCTTAAGACACCAAAAATTACTAATTGTGGAAATGCATGACAAAAACTTAGCAAGGTCTAAAATAGAATATTTTCTGTTGTCCAGGTTAATGCAGCATACTCTGGTTAAACTTGCATAAATGAAATCTCCTTATATGAATTTGACTTTTGTTCTGGCAAAACCAAGATTTCTTACTGTGTGCATTGGACAGTATATTTAGTCCTAGGATTAAAAAGATTTCTGATCTTCTTTCATTGTATTGTATGAGCGTTCCAAGGTGCAGGTGCTGGCCCAGTTAGGCAGCAGCCGCGCGTTCCTGTGAGAAGGGCTTGCGGCAGCACCGAGCAAGGGGCAGGACGAGGAGCACGGTGCGCGCTGGGCTGAGCCCCACAGCTCCTTGCAGGCCACCAGGCCTGCACGTGAGCTCTGCAGCGGCATCGTTCCCGAGGCCTGATGAGCAGCTTGGCCTAACTCTCACTTCTGACTGCCTCCTGTGTCTCGTGACTGTGACTGGCTCTTTTAAAGTATGTCTTTTTTATTAAAAAGATAAAAAGCTCAAATGAGATAATGGCTCATTTCATATGTAATTAGAAGAGGGATGAAATGCTTGTGCTTTTATCTTGAATTTGCTGCATAGATTTTGATTTTGCAGCTCATCTGCAGATGCAACAAAACCCAGAGCTCTCTCAAGAGTTCATTTTAGAGAAAAAGAAAACCATGCTCATGGGTTAACTGGAACTATATTTTGTGGTGCAGAACTTCAGCATTCAAAGGAGGGCTTTGTTTTTAATCTAAAGGCAGGAGTATTTTCATTGATATCGAAAATGTTTTCCAAATTACAAAACACTGTTCCTCCAAAATTCAGTTATTTATAATTAAATTCCAGGAGAGAGTAATACCATGAAAAGATTTGGTAGATGAGGAAAGTATATTGACATTTTCTTAGAAGGAAAATACAAGTGAGAATAAGTGAAGTTACCTGAAAAAAGGCAAAAGTCCTTTCTGTACTAATTGTGTTTGGATATTGAGAAGGAGATGGAATTTTGTGACTCTCTGTTGACTTCCACTATTAGGTGAAAGGGAGCCGCAGATTTTTTTTTTCTTTTTTAATAGAGACTCTTCTGTAAAGAAAGAGGGAAACAATAGCGAGCTGTCACAACAAGCTGATATATACCTTTGATCAGCCAAATGAATGTTGCAGGCATTTCTTATAGAAAGGAGATTGCTTATCGATCTATATCAAAATATGCATGCTAATCCCAGGCAGCAGAGAGTATTTTCAAGTGGAGTTAATAATCTGATTGCTGTCCTGTCTGGTGCAATTCACTGAACTCGGAGCTCTAATCAGTCTGGGGTCTTGCAGTCAAATGTATTTTGCTGTTTAAATTTGGATTTGTGACATTGATTGAGGAGTCCCTGTAAAGGTGTTGACAAATCAAATTGTTTGTTCCAGTAGTGTTTTGCTAGAGATCAAGTCCAAAGTAATAAGCAGTGAATTTGTTCATTACTAGTGGGGTGAAAGGAATGATAAAATTCACCTGCATCATTATCACAGACATAGTATCAATAAAAGATATGTTTTGAGTGAAGAAAATGTAGTAGTATTTGTGGATGAATGTGATGAGTGATGAAAACTAAAATACAAAGCTATAATGCAAGTGTTATTTAATAATAGTTAGAGAATTATATACTTTTAAAACAAAACAGCTTTACAAAGAAAGAGAAAGGATGAGGAGAACACAAATTTCCAAGCCTCTGTTTTGAATTTAAATGTATTTCTGAGGTTAAAATACCTGAGTGGAATATGCTGATTTTTACAATACAGGTGTTTGAAATGAGCAGGTGCTCATTTCAAAGCCATGTCACTGCGCATATTCTCCATGCAAGTAGGCTTTTAGGGTAGTCTAAGTAGTGCTTAAGCGAGATATGCATCCAGTGTCCTTTCAGAATTTATCATTTCCTTGAAATAAGATGTCAGAAAAAAATCAAGAACAACCTCATCCTTTATGCTAAATCTTCAGGTGAAATTTGTGAAATAATGCCTTATTTGATTGATTTATAAAGCATTAATTGTGCTTTGCTATTTGACCATTGTCTATAGCTCTTTTTTTTTTCCCCTTGAGGTTGATTTAACTTGCATGCTCTGCCACATTCCTGTGGTTATTAGTTTTTCCTATGCTTTGTAAAAACAGCAATCTTCTTGAAAGAAGGGAAGCTTTTAGTGCTTTATATCTTTCCTGCACATGTGGCAAATGCCTGATTAGTGGGTTATTTTGATTATTGTGAGATATGTGAATTAAGGTTGCATGTTATTCTCCCATGCTTTTTCTGCTTTGAGGTGTAACCGATCTGCATGATAAAATTATTGATCAGAAATCATGTGTGAGACTAGCTTTACAGTTGGAATATTTCTTCCACCTACTTGTCATAGCCGGTGCATAGAAGTTGAGTTTGTGTCGCACGTTTCTAGCGCACTCCTGTGCATGCTCCCAAACGGAGGGTCAGAATAGAACCGATGGTGTTTGTAGTGACCAGTTCTGGAGCCAGCCCGAAACGGTGCTGCTTTTACTTCTCCACTGCTGCTCCTTCTTTCCTTGAATTCCAGGTCAGGAAGATTGACCAGGTATATAATCCATGCCATCAAACATATTTCTTTTAATGTTTCTGTATTTTTTTTTATCCATTTCTTCTATTTAATTTGTGTCTAGGGGCCCTTCCTCTTTTAGAGGAAGACTATGAAGACCGAGCAGACTGAAAGCATTTTTTTCTTTCTACTTTTAACTTTTTTAAAAAAACTTTAATAATAAAAATGTTTCTCTCTCCTTGTGAGAAGATCTCCTAGACTCAGTGTTGTTGGATAATTCTGCTTTCTTTTTGTATCCTTAAGTAGTCCTTCTCTTCCCCCACCCACATACCCCTTGGGTTTTCTTCAGTTCTGTGTCTGAGAACCGTGCCACATCCCACGCAATCCTTTATGAAAAAGAAAAAATGTAAACTATATAACCCTTCCAGAACATGTTTTGAAACCACAGCAGCCATCTGGTTTTCCAGAAGGCCTGCTGTTCTTTTCATGTTTGGAGGAATAGTTTGATAACAAACTTGTCTAATAAATACAGAGCTGAAAGACAACAAATAAGTGTTCACCGTCTCCTGACATTTTTGATGTTTTCCTAATTTATAACATTAAAAATGGTTAAAACAGATGGGATTTAATATATTTTCCTGTACAAACACATGGCTTAAGTTGTGTACAATAACGTGTTGGATTATGCATACTCTAAGATTTCACTTTATCCATTTATCCCAAGTTTCTCAGCAAGAACAATGCTTAACTACTAGTTAGCTTTTCTTTTGTAATGATAATTTGTTAACAGTCACAAACCAAGTTTAAACTTGCACATGATATGGATTGTTTTATTTTTTTAATTCTATATTAATTCTAGAAGCTAAATTTACTGGTCCAGTTGCAAATTTTTACAGACCATATTTTGTATTATCTGGATTTTAGGACCTTCTCCTTAAGACCAGCACTGTTCAGTGTGATTAAATGCTTAGCTGAAATAGGTCTTTAAAGAAACAAACAGGAGTATGTGACTAATTGAGCATCAATAAATTGATTAAGTGCCAATCCCTGCTCTACCTGTGCACCTTGCCGTTCTCAGCATCAGCTCACTGAATGCATCCATTTCATAGCTGTTTTCTTTTTTTTTTTTTTTTCAAAATGCTGAAATGAGGAGATTGTTCTGTAAATTGACTGAATGGAACTGGCTATTCATAGTTAAGGCATCTAAAATGACCCATGCAGGCATTAAGTGAACAGCACTTACCTGTACTGTTATGCGAAGTTCCAGCTGTAAAATATGGTCCTCAGAATGATCCTAAACTAAGCTTAAGATCAGCAGTGGAACTCTTTCACAGACAGAGATCTGCTAAACTGTGTGTATCTGGACTCTTCTTGTGCTCAACTTCTACTCTTCTCCCAAACCTCCTTTTTTGGGGTTCATTCTCTAAGGTGTTGAATATTCTGGCTCCTCTCCAGCAAGACACTTAAACGACCTGCCTTGCTGCTTGTGTGCTTAATGTTAATTAAGTGCTGAGCAGGTTTGGGACCAGAGCAGTCAGCACCTTTCAAGACTGAGTTTCAAATCGAGAGGTTTGTATAATCTAAATTAACAATTAACCTACTCTGATTTTTCAGAAACATCTACTCAGGATTGACTTTGCAAAAACTGGGAACATATAAAATTGCTGTTTATTCTGCCTAAAAATTAGGTTTTCAAACAATTTGCTATCTTCATTTTAGCAGTTTGACTCTTTTGTGTGTTAACAAAAAGAAACATGCAAATGAACTACCACTGTGCTTTGTATCAAAATATATTTCTGTGCAAACACTTTGTAATATACTTTGCAGTTCTTTAATTACATGTTAAAACTCCATTAACTTTGACTCGATGGTTGAATCATGAGGCCATTTTTGCTTTCCTTTCATCTTTTAGATTCCAGTCCAGCTAAGTATTGACTATTTTACTATATCTTTGCATTTTCTTAGTTTAGCTTCGGTAAGTGAAGCTTACTTGTGTATGTAAACTTTGCATAGTTTGAAGGGTTTTGTCCATCTCCCCTCACTTGGAAATGCTGTCAACCATGCAGTGTAATACTGAGTTACGCTACAGAAAAACAGCCAGTTCTATCAATTTTTTAATGTGGTTCTATTTTAGCTTGCATGATTTTTGGAGGGGGGAGATTGCACTTTCTTTTATGGGAAATATGATTAAAAATCATAAATAACATAAGAATATGTTGTTTCCTAGAAATTGTGGTTTTCATATTTTAATAATGCTGAAAATTTAAATATTTTGTGTTGAAACAATGTATTAATGTTATTCTCCAATGGTACTTCTTAATTTTAAATGACTGCAAAAAAAAGACTTGTGTGTGCAACAAATCCATAAGCTCTACGCTGGCTTAACTGAGGTTTACATTATGGACCACCAGGAAATGTAATTGTATGCTGCACACTTGATGAAAAGTGCAATATATATTCTCTCAGTAAGGGTTCTCTATTATAAAAGGACTAGGTATTGCTTGGGTATTAACTATACTGTACTAAAACTCATAAACACCTTTTTACACATAGAGTGCAGACTTCAATGCAACAATCAAATGCTTTTCTATAAATAACAAACTTATGGAAAAAGAGGCCTTTGATTGCTTTCCAAGAATGCATTGAAACCTTAGAGGGACCTTATTTGATTCCAGGAGTTGAATGTTTGCATGAATATCAGGCTTTACCTAATTATAAAATAAGCTTTTATTTTAATATTTGAATCTGTATTGCTTGCAAATGTGACTTTATCATACTCTGATCTACTTCAGTTATTTTCAGGCAATGCTGAGAATACTTTAACATAGCTACATGCACAGTATGTATGTTTTGGTTAATGAAGTGTATGTACCAAATGCATAACTAGAAATTGTGTGCAAACTGATGGGGGCTCTGAGAGGCAAGTTTCCTTTGGTAGTTACTTGAAGTCATTTCTCTGTTGTGCGGTAAAGTGTCAGACTTTCTATAGAAATAATTACTGCTTAAAAAAAGCCCATTTTGTTTTATGCTTGGAACAGGTGAAGACTAAATGCTAGGTGCACATTTGGTTGAATGGTAGATGGTGGCTGCACATGACATCAATCATTTAATTTCATTGTTAGTCTAGGGGTAAACAGCAGTTGCGTGGGCAAAAGGTGGGACTGAGTTATGCACGGCCTGACTGCCTGGCAGATGGAATGTGCTTGCTCCTGGGTAGAACAGGATCAGCTCCCTGTTAACATCCATGCTGCAGATGGTAATTTGCAACCAAGTACGTAAAGCTCAAGACTACAGCAGTGCAATTCATCAAGAGCAGTTCTCTTATTTTGCAGCACCTTATCTATCTATATCTTAGATGGGTAGCAAGGATACCTTTGTGGGAATTTTTACTCAAACATAAATTCTAAAACTAATCCATAATACTGTAATTATTGCTTTAAGAGACATGGAAGTCTTCTGAGTTGTAAAATTATTTATTTATTTGTCTGCAAGAGGTCACCCTTTTGACAGGGCATCTGTTTTTCATTGGAAATGTATTTTTGCCTAACTGTACATCTGGGAAGCTCGAGGCACAAGGAGGTCAGCAACTTGCCCAGAGTGATGGCTGGGCATAGGTTTGGGGTCTTTGCCTCCCAGTCCTGGTGATTTCCTTGGGTTAGTAAATCACATGTCTTGCTTCTGCGTTTGCAAGACACTAAGCTAAGGAAGATCTTCCATGTCCTTAACTCTGCTTTCAAGTAGCATGAAAACCTCTGGCTGGGAGCAAACACAGGCTCGTGCTTGTTTTACAGAAACTCATTAGTTCCCGTGGACTTTTGTTGAAAAATGGGAAAACTTTCTCTTTTCTATGATTGGTTGATGGATGAAGGAAGCATCAGCCGCTTTGCTGGTAGCTGGGATTTCTCAGGGCTTCCTGTGTCCTGGTTGGATTATCATTTCGGGGATAGGCTTCTAGGGATATATCTTATATATGACTACTTGGAAATACACAATTTTCCAAACTGATTCAAGTAATAATGAGCTTCATAACAGCTGCAATGAGCGATCATTTTAGAGCCACATCCCCAAGGATGCCAGATGTTGTTTGCCAGGCAGAAATAGAACCAAATTGTTTTGTTGTAAGAGTGATTTCATTTGCAAAGAGCTAGTCCTGCTTTTTCCTTTGCTCACCACTGCTTAGTTACAGCATTACAGCAGCACAGTAGTACAGAAGAATAGGAAAAACTTACTGTGTTTGTAATGTTTAGTCAACTTTGAAATGATAATAGTGATTTGAGTAAGTGTGTTTTTCTAATCCTATTTTTCTTGATAAGTGAGTAGAATCACCACGAATTTATAGACAAATGCTCACATGCACACCTACAGATTAAACATGATAAACTGTTCTGTATCTGTGTATTTGTTTTGTATTTGTCTCTAATAATGATAAATTTAGTTTTCAAGCTAAATTTAAGCTGCAATACTGTTTTCTGTAATCAAGTCAGGGAGGAGCTTGCTGATTTTTTTCCCCCCAGTTTTATGCTACTGTAAATATTTAATCAAGTTTTAAACATTAAAGGAGCACTTGGGCCTTTCTTGTGCCCTTTTCCCAGTAGTGTTGTAGATCTTATTAAAAACATTCATTATATTGGTAGGATAGTTTTAAATGAATCAAGCCTAATACCCTCGTTCGTCACCTCTGGAGGCTTGGGTTCAAAAGTCTGGCTCAGGTCACAAGTTAAATTAGCCTGGTAACCCTAGTATAGCCCCTTGTGGATGCACTTTCTGCTCCTTGCAATTCTTCCCCCCTCCCACTCTCTCACCTCCCTACCCAAAAAAAAGTCAGTATTTTAACCTTTACTCAGCGCTTAAGCAGAAATTAGGTTTGCATGTTAAGATGTTCAAGATAACTCTCTATTACCATGTTCTTGCCTAACTGGTATTAAGGGTGAAATTTTCAGTTTTTACTCAAAGTTTTTTTTAAAAAATGATATATTGAAGATTCCTTTAAAGTGTCATCCATATGCTATTTACTATATGCATATATATACACATATATATACATATAATGCTATATACTAGTAATACCCGATTGAGTATCATTATAGTCGATCTACATTATTCATGTATGTTTCCCATATTATTTAGTAATTGGTACTAGAAGCTTCGGATACTTCCTTTTTTTGTTTTTTTTTTAATACCCCTTACAAGATTGAGAGACTACTTAAAGATGCATTCCTGACTTGGAAATGAAATAGATGATACAGGCAGTGAGAAGGACCGATTTCCATTTATTCATATATATTCTTCATGTCGGAAAGCATTCCTGGTCGGATTTTAAGGTGTTAGAAAATACCTGGAAAGTCAACCAGTGCATAGTTAAAGCTATGGGTGACATTTCCCAACATCAAAAAGCTTTCATAAAGCAGATCTTTCATACACACACATTTGAAATAGAATAATTAAAATGCATCTTCATTCTGTTGCCATTTTATTTTAAATCAAAGAATGTCATATTGACACTTTTTTTTTAATAATCTTCCGTTTATAATGACCATGTTTAATTGCTCTAATTTAAAAAGGCACTATCTGATTGCCTGCATGCATGTAACAAAAAACGTAATTGTCTTGTGCAATCCACTGAATAGATTTGGGAATCTTCAATAACAAAATTACATTAATAGCATATGCTATTAAAGATGATTGATGGCAAAATTGGAAGCATACTGGTTTTACACCACACAAAGCCTACTGTGCTTTGAAGATGGTTCTGAGAGCGTCAACAACAGTACAGAAGAAAAACAGTGTAGTCCTGAAGTCCTACTCTAAAAGAAATAGATTCAGCAATGAGGTAGCTAAACTTTTATTTTACTTCACATGAAAATATTTCTTTTCCCAAATTATTTTTCTATGCATGAAAATGTATTTAAATAATGTTGTTTAAACCTATTTAAACCTTATCTCACTAAAGAAGGACAAACTTAGCCAGGTTATCACAGCTTGGTAATCGGGAGTTCCCCAAGTCTTTTAGCCAATGAACATAAAAATCCAAATGCACAAGCTGTTGGAGAGAAGAAACTGCAATTCCACATTACCTCTCAGTTAGTTCAGTCCATCTTTTACAGCCTTTCCTCCTATGGACACGAATGGCCTTAAGTTTAGCAAATTCACCTGCAACATTACTCTCTTATTGCTTTTTCTTTCCTGAATCCCTTTTTGTGAATTAGTTTTTTGCATGTGACAGTTTAGAACCTTAATGTAGCCATAGCTAATTTATCCGAGGCCAAGCCAAAGCCTGCAATGTTCTCCAGACTGCCCTGCACCCAATTGCTAACAAAATGAGCAAATATTTGTCCTGTCCATGTGAACTGGATTCTTTCTTTTGCTTTTCTGTCTTGGCAAGTTCTTGCTAGCAAGTATGTCAGGAAAAGTTTTGGGGTGTTCAGTTGTTCATTGTGAATATTTGTAACAAGTTTTTAGAGGGATTTCAATCCATAGCAATTACTGCTGAGAATTATTAATTTTTGTTTAATCGAAAAGTTATTTAGGAATGGAAAAGATCATTATGGGAAATATCAGACGGAATCCTTCCAATCTGCTTATACTGTTGTAGTTGTGCTTTTAATACCTCGTTAAAAGATTTTAAATATTCTGAAATCGAGATTTTTTTCTTTTTCTGGCACGCAGGTGAGGGGTGCTGCCTGCAGGACCCACTGTGCCAGCATGAAACAAGTCTCATAAATTTTTATTGAAATGAGCTCATTACTTTTAATTTTTACCGGCCTTTTAGTGATCGAAGGATCAGTATGCAGCTTTTGAAAAATAACCAATCAGTTATTTAAATATCTACATTATTTTGGGATATGTGCGTTGGCCTTTCCAAGAATACTATTTAACAAAAATGTTTTGTTGACATTTAAACTGTTATGGGATGCTATTTCTGTGGTTAATGAGGACTGAGAGCGCACAAATGTGCGTTTGTCTCTGGTCGGCGCGCGGTTGCCGCCCCCAGCCTGCTCCCTTATATAAAGTATAAACTTTATTCAGGCCATTCTGAGCATCTTATCTATAATTAGCATTTCTCCGAATACAGCTGATTCAGTTATCAGCTTTGAGGAAATATACCTTCAGGTGGAAGAATTCATTAAATGTGCAACTTTTCTCATAGCTGCACAGTATAATAGAGGATTTTTTTCCAGTGATATGGTGCGAAAAGTACTTTTATAATAGTAACTCACTGACAACATTTGAAGTGAAAATTGCCAGAGTTCTCAAATCTTTACACATTTCCGTGACTGATCATCGTTTCCTTAGAATTCCAGAGACTTGTGTGAATCGTGCCTACAGGGTACATGTGTTAGATGTTAATGAGAAAATACTTCCCAGAAATCAAATGTAAGATTCTTAAGCAGGGCTTTTGAAGTACACCTACAAAGCTGAATGGTTAGAGCCTTGTAGAATAGAATGAAGAAATAATTCATTTGAGGATGAAAAAAAGTCAGAATGACTTAAAAAGGAATTTGCTTCTTATCAAACAAAACAATTTTTACCTTATAAATTTAAATATATTTTAGGTGTGATAAGTACTTTGGGAATGTTCCAAGATGCTAATATATAGAACTGATTCCTGACAATATGTCCTTTCAATAATTGACATGGATACAGCTGTCATGCTTTTAAATGCAGTGTAGTATAATACATGTAATGGTCACGCAGTCAGAGGAGCTGCTATTTGGGGCATTCATCTGAACCTATTAGTGAAATGAAGGTCTCATTTTTCTATTTATTGCAGATGACTCGTGCTGCTGTACATAGCCCTGCACTCCTGACTGTGTGCACTCTCAAACTTCTCAGCTCTAATATTATGAATTTCTTTGAAACCCTTTTCTAATCTTATATTCAAGGATTTGCCCCATGTTAATATCTATTACCATCTATTACTCTCTATTACTTTTTTTGTAGTAGAATTCAGTGTAACATATTCAATGTAAAGTCTCTTCAGCATTGAAGCAGGCCACTGGAACAGAGAGAGGGGGAAAAAGTAGTAAAGAATGCATTCATACATGTATGTAAAATTAGATTTTATTATACTGCCAATTTGTGTATTGTGTTAGACTTTAAAACAGACTTGGTCCTCACCCAGGGCTATACTGCTGCCCTTAATCATAGTATGTAGGAGTTTTTTCCACAAGTGATCTAATTAAAATCAACGCACAAAAGAATTTACCTCATTAGTCAGAGTGGCAGAATAGAGCCCTACCTTGTTACTTCCAGTACGAGCACTTAGCAGATGTGCCAGATTTGGCTCAACACTGTGCTGCTTACAGAGCGTTCACCCTAAACATTGCTTCTATATATAGCAGGAATACATGAAGCTGTTTTATCACTACCAATAATAAAAAGAAAATACAACAGTAAGGATATTATGTCACTTTAAGAAGCACCTGTATGTTTTCAGGTTCCTACCAC
>JAUBOD010000677.1:166270-176858 GCA_032353885.1 Nothura maculosa | reverse complement strand
ATCTGTTACCCCAGCACCTCTTTGGGAAATTAACTGAAGAAATGGTGGGTTCAAAGAATTGTTAACACTTCAATAGCATATTTAATTGAAATATGACATGAGGGAAGGTAATGGAGATGAAATTGAGCTCTCAGATGCTCATTTGACACACAGGTAATTGAGCAGCTATGCAGAGCACTGATGAGTGCTCATAAGCAAATGGATTGGTTGCTATGTGGGATATTCTTCCCTGCAAGGGAAGCAGGGGGTGAATGGATGTGTTTTTTTGTAGCTATTCAGCATCTGCAGTGTGAAATTAATATGGGTAATTGGAAAATAAATAGATTTAAAAAGAGAAATAATTCTCAAATGTAATGCCACCCTTACCAGTGTATGGAAGGAATCTCATATGAGTTTGGTCCTATCAATATCCTGGCTAATGTGTTGTAGCATATGAGTGAACACATTGACTTTGAGATAACTTATTAATTTGAAGATATTTTTTGTATTAAGGATTTACCAGTTAAGTTCCATATGTGTTAACAGAAACTTAATCCTTAAGGAGCCAAAGTAATTTCTTCCTCTTTGTTATGTTTCTCTAAATAGCTTATGATCATGTTCAGTGATTTTTATTTGGAGAATGTCTGCATGTGCATCTCTTAGGCATACAAGAATGGCTATCAAAAATATGGAAGCATATGCAATCTATGGAAAAAAACAGTCAACTTGATTAAGAAACGTTATTGCACCTATAGCAACTTCTCTCAGTGCTCATTGATTAGAGATTAAACATTATCCTTGTGCTATTCAGATTGGGATTTTTAATTAGGATGTCATTATTACACAGATATACTAAATGCTAAATTGATTTTTGAGACCTTTTGAAATAATGGCACTACTTCTGCAAAATGAAAATCATAATAGATTATTGACTTATGCTTGGCTTTTGGTCCAAGGGCACATCCCCAATGTCAACATTTTCAATATCTTTAGTTTCATGCAAAGAGACACTCATAATTAGGCTTATATTAAAAGTTTGTGCCTATTGACTCATTTTTTATTAATGACAATAGCATAGCATTGATTGTCTTTGAATTATAACAGCAAGCAGTGATGCCTGTTGATGACATGCAAGTGCAACATAACCTTTCAACTTAATTAGTATATTTTATATGAGTTGGTATTCATACAGTTTTATAAAACCCATTGAAGCTTTAAAGCAGGTATTTTCTTCAGTTGGAAGTTTCTCTTGGATCAAGAGGCATCACTGCTTGCTGTTATAATTCCAGGACTTATATAGTCTTGCGTTTTTTCCCTTTTCTCAGTTGTAGGATATGGTTCTTTGGTGCCCTTTTAAGTTTCATGACAGGGCTCTCCAGTATCTCCCTTGAAAAAAGGACAGACAACGTGTGGTGAGACATGCAGGACCGAGATGCCTATCACCTGCACTTACCTAATCTAAGCTTGCTCACATCTCTCTTGTGGTCTTTCTCAGCTTTTAGCTGGGAAATCTGCTTTATCCCTCTTAGGATATTCAGTCTCTGTCCACAGGAGGTTTCAAATTCATTTTGCTAAGAATCTATTTGCTAACTAACTCTTCTTGTGCCAATTCTATTTAATTTTTTTTTTTAAATCTATTTAAATGTTTTTATGCTCTAGGAATCCCTATAACCTGAAGCTCTCGAGGTTAGTTAAACCTTTCTTTGAGGAAAACATGCTGCAAGAATGATGAGAGAATTACCATGTGTGCTTGCCGAGTTTGTATACTGTTCCCTGTCTTCCTTTTTAGGGACAAGGAACTGGGCAGTGAATGTCTGATCCAAGCTGGTACAAGTGTTTGCTCATCTTTAACTTGTGCCTGTCCTATATGGAAAAAAAAAAAAAAAAAGAAAAAAACAACCAGCCAGTGAAACCTTAGAAGCTTGAAAGATTATGTAATACACAATATTGTATATAATACCTAAAAGTTGGAGTTGAAGGTAGTTAAAATCCAAGTCAAATGCAGACTGTACGAACTGAGGTTGCAAGATAGTCTTGCCCTAAGTCAGTTAACTTACCCGTGTTAATTTTATGGGTGCAGTGCTTCCCTGTGAAATGCTGGCTCAGAATCCTGAAGAATGGAGATTTGTTTGCTGCTCCTATTCCATGTAGGGTCATCATAAAATATGACATTAGGAAAGGGATAATGAATGATTCCACATACACCTGGAAAGGCAATGAATCAGGAGCAACAATAAGTGTGTTTTAGCAACAGTTGGGAATTACTCTCTCCCCCTTTCTCTCTTTCTCTCTCTCTCTCTCAACTTTAATTAGAATTGTAAAAGGACTTTAAAAGATCTGTTCAGACTTTTAGGGATGTGGAGACTGAGGTGAGGGGAGAAAGTTAATTTTGTCATTATTGCTATTAGTCATTGACAGAACCACAAATGATGCTAACTCAAGGGGAGGTTATATTAGGGATACCTAATAGCTCCTTGTAAAAAGTGATCTGTGTTTTATATACTTTAATTGGAATATACTGAAGTAAAATAATGGTCTAAAAAAGAATGGAAAGGGTTTTTTGTTTGTTTTTGTGTTTATGGGCAATATTTTAACTTGAGTCTGCTCCATGATTCAGATAGCAGCAAATGGTTGGTGATTATTTTAGAAACATTTGTGATAACGTTGATCAAAGTGGATGGATGTTTGTGATTAATGCTGTTTCATTTGTCAAGGAAGGATTAAAACTTGGGTTAGACACAAGATTTTCAGGAAGTTGCCTATTTACCTATTCCTTTACAATACCCATTTCTTGTAGCGATTTAGGCATGTTTTGTATCCTGTTCATCCTGCAATAACTACAAAAATATGCAAAGGTTTTTGCCCCTTTTTATTTGTTTTATGTGTTCTTATTTGGTAATTGGAGTTGATGTGATTTCATGGGACAAAAATGGAAAAGATCCTAAAATACAAACCACAAAATCATAAATTAAAACGGGAGCATGGTTCTATGGCTCTTTTCTATAACTAATAGTTATCTGGAAGAAAGCTGCTGTGCTTACTAGCCGGTGGGATGGAGGGATATGTTGCATCTCCTTGGGAGAAAAGTGAAATTAGGGCAGAAGGGTGGATTTACCTGAAATAATGAAACCATTCATTTGAATCCACTCCATTTTGAATTGACAAATTAAGACACATTATCTTTATTCAGATTAAATATCTTTTCAATATTTGTACATAATTATTTGTCCTATTTTATAAATATATATAAGTATAAAATATACTTATCTCAAGATACAGCTATAAAATATATATTTTCAAAGTAAGTGTGTATGCCATCAGCAAATATTTTAGCAATACTTCAGTGTGCATTCTTAGCTTTTATGTTTTTGTAATTGCATTATGCACATGTAGGACTGGGAATAGGAAAGATCCAAAAGCACTTGTATTTTTTGCTATGTGTTGTACTGTTCACTATATACTCAGAGGCCTGCAGGCACAGAGCTAGGATAATGCAACTTTTTTAGAAGATTCTGAAGAGGAATCTCCTGCAGTGTTGTACTGAGTGATAGACACCTTTTATTTTAAAGATATACACAGAAAAAGGCTGAGAGTATCAAAATTCAAGGAATATTTTAGAAGGAGACCTGACTAACAATAGAAATGAAGGGATACAATAATTCTTCACAGGCTGTGAAATCCATCATGGATGAGGAGAACAAAATAACATGTCAGGTTTATTTGAAGTACTGTTGTATTCCTGTGTTTCACTAGGTGCCTCAGCAGAGCAGCTGGTGAGAAGCCTCCCATACCTAGGGAGACGGAGGCTTTGAGGAGAGGGAAGGCTTCATCCTCTTGGCAGAGATTTCAGTTCCCAGTGTATGAAATAGAGTTCAAACCTTCCTGTTATCGTATTATTAAAAACTTTCAAATATTTCATGTTTTTTTAGTAGCAGCTACTATTCCAAGCTCTGGGGTTAGAGGCTGCTGCCAAGGATGAGCTGCTGCAGACTCACCTGTAAAACTTTCCTGTATGTTGTCAGTTAACAGGGAGAAGAGATTCCGCTCCTGCCGAAGTAAAATCTTAGCAACAATGTAAGGAACTATTAAGTGCTCTCAAACCAGAAGGGGTGAAGATCACGTGTGCCAGTTGATTGATGAAAGGTTAGAGGAGGTTGTCTTTAGGACAGAAGTGCCATCAGTTAATTCTTCATGCATATTTCGGATAAATACTTATCTGAACCAGTGCTCTGATTTGAAGTAACAACAAAAGTGTTCATAGGTGAATATTAATTTTTGTAAGTGTTAAAGTTTGGATATAGATGTGCAGTTTCATAAAGAATGATGAGACACTACCATTGTATTGAAAAGACTTTGTGGAAATATTTCATTTATTCTTCTAAAGAACCCTTTTCTGTAATCTTTTCATTAACTTCGGCATTTACTTGCAATTACAGTTCTTCAGTGAATACAATGGCAGAAATTAATAATTCATGGCTTTTGTCAAAGAACACAAAAAGGGACATTTAGCCTTTCAAAAACAGATTAAAATACACTATCTTTAGTTGAACAAGTGTAGCAGTGTTAATAGCGAGGTCTGTTTATTTTACTACATGCAGCATGTTTTGGGTGGGGTTTTTTTTCCCCTCTTTCCTTCCTATGCTGTGCTGCATGCCATGTGTTATACACGGGAATGCAAAGTGTGGGAATGAGTGCATTGCCCACTGGTAAGTTCAGAGCACGTGAAAGAAAATTTCACATAGAGTTTTTCTCACTTAGTGTGTGTCAAATATTTCCCTAACTAATGCTCTGAGCAGTAATTTCTTATTTATGCTATGTTGAATTTTGGTATGTGTTTGAGGTCCATATAGAAATATGCGTTAGTTACCTGCAGGATGGGACTCTTAATTTATTTGACATTAGCATGCTTACTTAGGGCACAGTATATGAAAATCCCATCATTTCAAAAAGTGAAAATTCAAATGGAGGAGAAGATATAAATAAATGTTCAGGAAGTCAATTTTACTAAAAGTAGTTTTAAGTACTCTGAACAGGAAACCATTTACCATGGACGTTAGATCTTTCTAATGACTGTCTAACTAGAAACAGGCTGTCTTAATTCTCAGCCCCAAGCAAGTACAAATGGCTTTGCTTCCAGACTTCATTACAATATTTATTGCGATTTGGATGGAAGACTTTTGACACCGTAGTCATAAAAATTACAGGGGACCACTTATCTGTGTTTGATATGAGACAGAACGTAAACCTGAAAGTTCTAGTTTCCAGCAGGCTTTACCATTACTCTTTAATGGTCTTGAAGGCCAAAGACCTCTCCCATTCAAAAGCTAGTGGTGGTCCAGTAAATTCCCTCAAATGTCCTTTTCTATTATTTTGAGGAAAACTCAATTGTATCTTGCTGCTATGGAAAGCAAGAAACCTGTTACTGAATTTAAGCATAAACAAGCAAGCATTGACAGCAAGTACTGTTTTTAATTTCAATCCTAATACATTTCTGTAATATTTCTTACATGAGTTATGTAATCCCATAAAATGTAGCTGAACTTTATCTAAAAAAATTATTATAATTGTTCTTTAGAGATTTCTGAAATTGTACTGTCTGCCCATATACTTCCTCTTAAAGGACTTTGGCCTTATGTAATCTATGCCAAGTAGTGAAAATGTTAATGTTCTGGTCATCGTATTACATTTGTCATCTTCCAGTCAAGCAATATGAATACAAGTTAGCATACTGAAATAGACTCAGGTTAAAAAAATAAAATAAAAGGCAGAATGACATCACATTTTCTTGGAAAGTGTAATTTCCAGACTTGTCTTTTTGGCAAATGTTACTGGAATACAGTTTTTCACATCATGCTCTCACATTTGAAACTTAGTCATAGTGGGAAAGAATGGAAGTTGCTTCCATCCAGTGGATTCATAAAAGCTTTTAGGATTTTCTGGTCCCTTTCTTAGTTCCCGATTGACAAAAATCATCATCATATGGGAACTTGCTTTCTGCTGACAGACAGATTGAGTGGATTGGAAGAGAACTACAGGTATTCATCCTTGTATTGATTCATACTTGTATCGCATCACGCTTGTAGCACATTTTTGGGATGCTTGGGTTGGCAGCCTGGAACCTCACTTTGTGACAAGTTGTTGCCCCTTTTTGTAAATTCAACATCTTTGAGGAACCCAATTCAATGCAATTAAGATATTTACTTAAATAACAAAAAGGAGAAAAAAAAAGTTTGTGAGAAGTGTACAATAGTATTATCAAGGTCTGTTCTCCTGGGCATAGTGCAGATACAAGTGGCAAAAGTACATGCTAAACTGTACAAAACCAAGAATTAATGTTCTTACTTTAAAGATAATATAGAAGTAAGTGTTTCTTAATGTCACTCTATCTGAATTCTCAGAAAAAGAGAAATTTAATGTCCTGGCATGAATTTCTCCATCTTTGTGCTCTGAGAGCTCTAAATGAGAACTGCCATGTGAGGGCTGGTGCATGCATACTATATTGCTCCTCAAAAGGCTTCTATTTTTCCTTTCTGAAATTTAGGATGGTGCATCATCTATCCTGTTTCTTCTAGTTCAAGACAGTATATCCATCTGAGTTTAGATAGGTCTGTATAACAATATATTTCTTGTATTAAAGCATTCATATTTATAAAAAAATATATTCATATTTTAGATATAAGTATATATTTATAGCTTATATTTATATATAAATATGGGATTTTTTTTGTATTACAAGTATTCTGTACTTGTAATAGTTTGGGGATAGGGTAGGAGAAGTGGATTCTGGGATGAGGAGTACCTATAGGTTGTTCCCTATAATTTTGCCAGTCTTGGCAAAATGCTTTCACTCATCTGTTTTAAAGATTCTTATTGAGCTAAAAGTATAATATGCAAACTGTTACTTTCTAAAACTTCTTACTCAATATTTTATATTTTAATGTTTTCTCTGTACCTCAAGGTATATGTATCATTATATTCTACTAAATACTTAAACTAATAGACTGCTTAATAGGAACTTAAAATCTTTTGCTGCAGCCAGGGATCACATTGTAAGTTGGTATATTGCTGCAACACAATGCAGAACAGTTCCCAAGACAGTTTTGAGTTTCATTCTTCAAGCATGTTTTTTTCCTATTAGCTACTTTTTTGTTACAAGAGGAGAACTATTTATAACAATTAGGATGTCATTTGGATCTGCTAAAGAAATACTTTTTTTGTTTGTTTGTTTTCAAGATTTCCCAGTATTTCCAAATTTTGGTAAGAATGAGAGACATCTCCTGGTTTTCAAATACAGATTTCTTGAGAATTATATGGGCACTTATTGTGCGCTGCCTATGTGGCTTTTATTGCGATCTATTGGAATACAGTTTTCTCTGCTATGACTACTGTATTGTTCTCTGGTAAAACTGACCTTTTTTCTTTTCTTTCCTTCTTTTTGTTGGTTCATTCTTTTCCAAAATGTAATCCTTAAGATAACTAAAGAGGAACTGAATAACCACTACTTGAGTCACTGTAATATTGAGTTTATTTGCATAACTTAGTTCTTTACCGGTATAAAAATTAGTTTTCTTCAATACATTTCCATTTGTTCTATGAATTCTGATAGAATTTTATGCAATTAATAGTTTTTACTATGCCTCCACAGGAATATTAACCTAAGTATTAATTAAAGGTAGACCAATCCTAAGGTTGAAGCTTGAAGTTTTGTCCTTATGATATCACAAGATTTGAAGTTGTCACTTGGTGCCTGACATTGATCCATCTCTAGTTCATCCAAATATGCCTCATTCTGATCAATAACACAAGAAGCAGCTTCAGTTCATTGAGCAGCAGAAAGCGAATTATTTTGTCATTCATCTGTGAACAGAGTCCGTTGCTGTTTAATCAAATTCCTGTGTTAATTCTCATTTGAAAAGCAAACTAGCTGGGCAGTTGATGGTGTGATGGTAAGCTGATGGTTAACTGAGCCTGATCTTTATGTTAAAATCACTTTGGAAACCTGTAAAGCTACATTTTCACTATAAAGTTGATGTTTACGTGTTTCCAATGCATTGTTCTGCTGTTTCGTGGTGAGTTTTTTTCGTTTGTTTGTTTTTTAAAACTACCACTGATGCATTAACCTTTCTTAGCAGGCATTTCACTTAATCACTAAGACTGATTTTAACTTTTGATTATAAGGGGCTTTTATGGAGTGCTTTCTGTTAACAGTTTTCAAACTGATTTACAAAGGGAAGTACATATTCCTCCTTCCACCTGGAAAAAACAGAAGCAGAGGAGGAGGAGGTGGTAGTGAAGGAATTTGGGAGTGGAGCTGAGTTCTCATTAATTCATGTAGTTAAATTAGGAACTTAGAAATACTGTAGGAAGCTTAATGAGGGACAAGAAATGCTCTTTAAAGTGGGCATAAGTAAGGTAGTTATTTCACCTAAGTTAAGCTTGACTTAAATGATTTTGATAGGTCTCAAAAAGCAGTACATGGCATCAATTGTAGGCAAGCACCACAATTTCAGAGTTTTTATTAAAACTCCGTTAGTGTAATTTATAGACTTAATAGACAATCATGCCATTCATTATCCACAGGAGAATCCTTCTATTCAAAAAAATTTTAATTAAATAACATGATTTTCTTGTAAGAAATCTACTACCTGGGTTTGTTTGGAGTTTTAAAACTGCATAGTCCCACTCTGTTTTGAAGTGATCTGTTCATTCTTCTTTACTTTTACATGACCAGAAGCATTCAAGAATTGATCACTAAAGAAATATTTTCATCATGTTAATTACTGATTAATGTTCTTATTTTATAGCACTGACCATATTTATTATTACAGTCAGCTACAGGACTATTACTTTTACTTGCTCTTAGATACATTTTACTTAATTGGTCAGTAGGATTAAAAACATTCTGATGCAGTGAATGCATTTAATGGCCTCACACCTCACTTCCCATAGAGCTGTGTTTCTATTCCTGTTCTGTATCCTTTTAAGGTACTTGCCCATCAATTTACTGATGTAACCAATTAGACTACAAAAGAGGTGTGATTTCAGAAGCTCTTTGAGAATTTCAGATCTACAGCAAAGGAAGCTTATTTGCAGTTTTTAATATTACCTTTTTATGTTGTTTGAAAGTTTGGATAAAATATATCGTTTGCAGTTTATTTCAAGATGAGAGTTTGCATAGCTTTTTGCCTAGACTTTTTGAACAGGACTGGGTGAGACTCACACAATTGTCTTGAAGTAGAAGAGTGAGTAAAGAATGTAAGTTCTCTCTGAAGCCAAAAGGTAGGAAGAGCTTGTGTAGGTTCAGCACTCAGCTGGAGGACACATATATGCCAGAATTATTTCCAATGATTACTTCAGTCATTGATATCATTGTTAACAGATTTCAGCTTTTTTGAAGGAACTTTGTCCTTTGGGCTGAAGTCTTGTAAACCTCTTTCAGCTTTATCACACTTTCTTTAAAAGTAAAAAGGCCACATTTTAATATTGGTGTCCTCCTTAATTCCTGGAGTGAAATTTCTAAAGTGAAATATTTCTGTTCTAGGGCTGAACTGCAGGAGAAATTGTTATATTTTACTAAACCAGTCAATTTCTTAGTTTTAAAGATGAAGTATATGAAGTACCTATTATCAATAAGTGGTTAAGGTGTAGCAGGTAGCAAATCTTCTCATTGCTTATGTATCACTGTTGAGATAGCCTTGTTGTAATGCATGCTTTTTCTGGGTGTGGTTTTCAAGTTGTATAGCTTCTGGATAGGTGGGATTTGAGTTAGGTTTTTAGTAGGATATTCTTCTTGTGGTCTGTTCACGTCTCATTTTATGCTCATATGACCTTTGAAATAGACTATAATACTTTTTCTTGATGAAAACAAGGAAATAATTCTGGAAAAGATATTTCCTACATGCAATGCATCAGAGGAAAGGGATTTATATTTGTGTCTTTTCCTTGTTGCTTCTGATGAAAATAAAAACTTTGTATTTATTACACTTAAGCTGACTTTAGGATCATATCTCAGAAGAATTTTAAGGACCAACATTAAAAAAAAAAATCCTTTTTTAATAGCCTGGGAAAGTAAAGTAAATGCAGGTGATTGACTGATCATATTTCACTGATTCATTGAAAATTACTTGATATTATACTGTGAAGTGTTTTCTGTAAAGAGAATTTTGAATGAAATATGAACAACCAATTTCACATGAAAACAAATGAGTGGTGACTACTCCCAAGTTATGCAATCAACACCTTTTCACCTTTCTGCTTATTCATTAAAGGTCATTGATTTACAAGGGAACAGAATCAGTTGGTTTCATGCTGCAGTAAGCTGTTTATTTATTTAATTTTAACTGGAAAAATCCAGTAAAAAATGTATGAAGTTTTATTATTAGAAGTAGGCCATAATAGGGATCTTAAAATTCAAAAAGCTTCTGATTACCAAGCATACAGCTCTCCATGCTGCTCTGCCTCCAGCAGCCCACGTTACCTGTTCTTGCAGTACAGGGCACCCAGGAGCAGGGGCAGCACCTCAGTTAAATGCTGACATTCTCGTTGCTATCCATCTTGCATTCAGTGATACGAGAGTAAAACCAGAATTGCAATAACTGCTGTGGCCGCT
>JAUBOD010000677.1:136469-148366 GCA_032353885.1 Nothura maculosa | reverse complement strand
TAAGGCCTAAGCTCAAGAGAGATCAGTAGTTGTTACTGCCTATGTGTTTGTGAGAAAGACCATTGGAAGGCACAGAACTGGTGGGACAGGTGGCATCCTCAGTCTGGCTGCTGTACTGCCAGAATCCTTCCTAAAATGAGGCAGAAAAAAGGCTGCTGCTGGGTCTCTTGTACATACCCAACACTTGACCTGCATCCACACAGTAAAAGGAAGCACATGATCTGCTGCTCTGCGCAGACTGAAGAGATCAGGCATGCTCCATATCTGGACAGGGAATAAGCCATGATCTTTCTTTGCCACGGGTGGAGAGCAACACGGCCTGCCCTTGTATAAAGGTCAGCTTTGTTGGAATAATGTATCGGAAAAATGCACTTGATTTCTTTGACTTTGCAAATTTAGCGTAAGTTTTTATATGCAGTTTGTGTTTAAAGATAACGTGGCAGTTTGCCCACAGGAAAAGGGCAAATGAAATTATGAAAGGCATACAAAACAGTTTTAAGAACAACAGATACTGACTCCCTCTAAGTTGTTATTACTAAATACTGTAATGTCTCTGTATTCTTTCATATTTCCTACAGCATATTGGGTTTATAAATACTCCCACTATCTTTGATTGCAGTTAGATTGTTGTGTTGATTAGATGAATTTGGCAGGCACACAGTAATAAGCGAAATACAGCTGAGGAATAAAATGGACAACAACATTTAATTTAAAAGATGGTGGGGCTTTTTGACTAAAATCAGTAAATTAAATTTATGAAACATATGTGGATTTTGTGGTGCATAATTGGAACCATGTTGGGAATAGGAAAATTTTGGGGGAAAAAAGTTTAATTTGTCACACATAACTAATAACTTTAAAATGTATATAGACAACAGATTTGGAAATATTTCTATGAAAGAATTTAGTATTAATCTCAAAATTGGGACATAAACTAAAACATTTAATTGCCTACTTGGTACTTGATGAATCCTAACTCTAGCTGCAATTTGTTCTTTTCTAATTGTTTTTAGCCTCATGTTCAGTGCCAAGAAAGTACAGAAAGCAAGGCTATGTTGCTAACTGCATGTGTATTGTTAAAATGCTTAATGAGGGGTACATAGTTACAATCTTTGCCATCAATAACTCTAAGTTGTAATGCTTATTTTAATTTTGTATAGCTTTTAGGAAGGGGATTTACAATCTTCCTTACAGTGAAAGGGCCAAATTATGATTGCAGTCTTATACTGATGAAGGGCCTAGTGGCCTTGCACCGACTCAGTCATGCCATTTTCAAAATGAGTTCACTGCATTTGTACTAACAATATGAAGCTTTACTTTGTTGAGATCCTCCACTATTAAAATCATTAGACATTTCAGTTAAACATAAGTGAGATGAAAATTAGGTCTTATTTCATGTATTAGAAGCTATAAATTCTTCAAGTATTCATCTTATTTCTAGAAATCTTTGAGGAAATTCTGCCATCCAGGAGCATGTCTGTTTTAGTTTGAGTCTTTGCTTTATCTGGGAAGGGATGTGTTCATACTCCTTTAGGCCATGATTCTGTCTCCAACAGTAGTATCTCATATGAAAAAAGATCTTTAGCTAATTTAATAGCACCTAGAAACTGTTAAATATTTAAGGGCAGTTCTTTTAATGTGATGTTTTTCTCTCTCAGCTTTCCGGCAAACTATTAGTGAAGAGTTGATGTAACCAACATGAGAGAGAAAAATTATTGTGTGAATTGGAGCAAGTGGAAAAGAGCCTTCAATTTGTCATCAAATGGATTGTGCTCTAGGAACCTGCAGTGGAGGGTACAGGACATACCAGCGGCCAACCTTACAGAGTCAGTATCACTAGTTTTCCACAGACTGCTCAACTTTTTAAGATTTTTAGGATTTTTTTTAAGACATGCTGTTTCTACATAGAGTGATCTCAAAGTTAAGGAGGTGACAAGATAGTAGATGACATCTTCTTTCTATCTTGCCTCAGAAGGAAGTTTAGTTTGTTTCATTTTTAGAATTTGAAAAGTCTGCAGAAGCTTGTGAAGACAAATTAAATTTTGAATGATCATAACTGTATGTCATGTTCACCTGTGTGAAATCACAATTGTTATTAAAAAAAAAAAAGTGACCACTAAAGTAAATAGAAGCTGAAGAATATCAAATCTCAAATATCTGTATATTAGGTTTCATTTGAAGTCTGTGATCTGGTAGTGACTGAAGTGGGAGCTCTCAGATCTCTAAAGCTCCATAGCTCTGGATAGAAACTTGGACTGTACCAGATTCACATCTTTGATGGGTTTGCATCAACCAGTTGATGGATCTATCTCATAAAATGTCCCACTTTGACTATGCATGTGGTAGACCTGAAGAACTGAGGTTATGGTGAGGTACTTTTCTTGATGCTGTCAAGAAATTCAGTCATCAGTTACTGTAGGGCTGAGGAAAGCCTCCAGCATCAAATACAGGATTTCAAGCTGTTCATGGGCCATGAATTTTACTTCAGAGAAAAAAAAAAGAGGGGACGAGTAAAGAAAAAGAAAGTATCTCCCTAAGTGTTACTAGAAATGTTATTCTATAGAATTGTGCAGCTATTTCTGTGGTATTTAATAATTAAGTGGAGTTGTGCTAACTTGGTATGTCAGAGATGTGTGTTTCTTGGAGCCTGAGCCAAAGCCTGTTAAAGTAAATGGAAATACTCCTGTTTATGTAAGTGGACTTTGGATCAGAGCCTGGACAATCACCTGAGGAGCAGTTTACTCCCTGGCTTTCTCTCCGTACTGAGAAGGCCGCTGTTAGGAGCAGCCGTGTGTAGCACATCAACTCGCTACCTGCTACAGGAGGGACACAACCCTGCATTTAGGACCCTCTATTTTAAATCATCTGTTAGGCATACAGAAGTATGAAATAGTTTTGCCTTTTCTCCAAGAAATAGACAGCAATTTTAATATGTAAAATGGCATCTGATAGCGTCTAGAACAGTGGAAAAGGAATTCACTGTTCGTTTCTCAGAATTCAGCTTATCCCAAACAGAAATATATAAGCGAACATGTGATAGGGATAGTTTGAAGACAATTCCTGTGTTATGGTTTACCCTACTTTTTTCTCTTATTCATTCATTACAGCCTACTGTATTTGATAAAGCCAAATTTGCTGAAGATGATGATATTTCCATGCCTGTAATGCTCCTCAAGTTCCCTCTTGAAGGGTGAAAGTGGGTTTTTTTGTTTTAAGATTTTTATGTGTGAAAATTTTGAAGGTCGCTATAATTATTATGATAGTTTCACTGAAATACAATCCCATGGCAATTTTGAAAACCAAATTAAAATCCAATGACTCTGCACAAAATTTGGGTGAAAAAGCCAGCATAAAAGTAGAAAATGAAGACATGCTCTCCTCACTTAATTCAGAGAATCTATCAAAGACAAGTAATCTATTTTAGCACTTGGTAGTTTATTCTTTTCCAGATACTATATTTAAAGTCTGTTGTTAGGCAAATTCCTTGCTCTGGCAACTAGCCAGGTCAGAGTTTTGAAGTACAGTTTTTCATTATAATTTACTTTTACTGTGAGGTTTATGAAGGAAAAGGTAGAGGATATTTAAAAAAAAAAAGGTTAGTTTCTCATTAGCACGTTACATACTGAATACTGAAATGGGTATTAAGCCAAAGGAGTCGCATGTTGGATCCTACAAGGTGAGAAGATCTTTTAAATTTAAGTACTATGTTTGCTCGAGCAATACTTAACCAGAAGTGTTCGTCTTATTCTATTCTAGCAGCACTGAGGAGGTCACAAAAGACTGTGTGTGAGGACAGATCTCGATTTTTCAGTTTTTCAGTTTAAACTTTTTGGGTTGTGTTGTTTTGCTTTCAAGTGTTTCACTGCAAAAATGTAACTGTGTTAGATTCCAATATGTTTAATAACTCTGAGCAGTAAGCTGCCCTACTGAATGCATCTGACAAGAACACACTGACCATAACAGTAGAATCAGTTACCGTTTTTGGAGTCTCAGTGTTTGGATACTAGTAAGTAAAATACTGTAAAAGTTTAACTCATGATAGATTTTCATTTCATCAACATATTGGCTTAATATATGATCAGTGACTTTCAAGAAGTTAAAGGAAAAAAGAGAAGTAAGACTAGTAATATACATGATCATGTAACATACAAATGATCATAATAGATACTTTTAGGACACCTTCATTTCCACTGAGAATAATTAGAGTCTGTCTATGTAGAAATAGCTCTCCTGGTCAATTAAATATTTTAAAGTACTTAATTTGTTTATTTGTCTAACATTGCATTTCTATACTTCCATTGGAAACTTGTGGAACTTAGAGTATGCATATTTTCAAGGAATTATAGATTTATATCCATATTCAAGGAAAAAAAGAATACTTGCAAAGGTTAATAGCAAACCAAAAAGAATAGACGTGATCTTAAATTTCATTGGAAGCTTAGACCTCTTGGTCTGTTTTCATCCCACCTGTTGCACTGCTATTATCTGAAGTAGTATCATTGTTTCTGTATAATGCCACAAATCAAATTTGCTGGAAATAGTAAGTTTAACTGATGAACTACAAAGTTCCTACAACATTTCTTGCCATTAATGAGTGTCAAATATACGTCTTCAATGATTTAAATAGAAGGAAATTTGCAAGCAGTGCTGTGCACATTGTTGCATATGTTAGTAGCTTCCTCGAAAGATGAGATTCTCAAAAATGTGTCTGGAGCCTTTTCACAGCTGTTGAAGGCAAGTTTCCATTGACTTTAGTGAAAGTACAGAGAATGTCCTACCATGTGCACTTTGGAAATTCTACCTGAAGTCCAACACGGTATCCAGCTATAATTACACACTGTTATTTTTCTTATATAAAGGTTTTTAAATACACCTATAACTCTTGGAGGAATGTTGGTGATGTCTTTCAGAAAATGGAGAGTTAGGAATAAAATGGATTGAAAATATTAGATTGGCCCTGCCAGTACAGTGCACCTGAAAATAGTTGGTGCTTAGGGGATAATTATTTAATATTTAGAAACTATGTAAACAAAGCAAATCACTTCTGACCTTTTCTTGAAATCATCCAACCGCTTGGTGTTGATGTCACGATAACGTACTTCAAAGGTTGATGCTTGTCAAAAGTCCAAGGACACGTTACCTTGTGACTTTACTGCATGTTGCTAGAGGCCATTCCAATTGTTCCCGCTGTGAGGTGGGGAGTCTTCTGCTTCATTTATTCTTAACTGTTGATCTCCAAAGACTGTTGTTTGCATCTGTTTATTAAATTGCAAACTCAGCTGTGAAAATGTTTTTATGGTGTCATTTTATTACAGTCCCATTTAGAATTGGAGCTGAGCACAAACATGATAAATATTTTTCTTTGTGGAGGCACACATTGTTGGAGGGCCATTGAAATAACATGAAACTGGAATTGTTTGTTTACGAGATCAGATTCATTCATTACTTTGGTGAGGAGCTGTGAAATGTAAATCTCACATTCCTCTGGACAATAACAGCACCAGCTTGAACTCATTTAGAGGTGTGATATTGCATTCAAAAGACTGTTGTTAATTTTATTGACCAAATTTTGGGATTGGGTAGAACTGATATCCAGGAATGCTTCTGAATTGCTTTTACTTCCATGTTATTTTGTTTATCGTTAAGAAGGAAATGGAATGCTTTTAGCGTATTTCTACTTTGAAAAATATATACATTTATCATTATTATTTTTCACTATTCTGTTTTACATTTTCCCATATTCCTCATAAAACGTTTATCAGTGTGTGCACATGGGAAGATATGGGATGGATATAATAATGTTCGTAAAACATATTTTTTCATAAATATGCACTTGCGTATGTTTTAGGGTACTAAATTTTAATTCTCTTATGAAACTTTTTATACATTTAGAAACAAATGACGCGGCATTGGTGCATTAATTTGTAAGGTAACGATAAAAAAGATAAGTTTTAAAAAAAGATTTTTAACTTGGGAACAGAAATATCAATGGTCTTTCTAGTTTAAGGAATATTTTTGAGATCAGTAAGTTCTTCAGAGAGAATATTTAAAGCCTTAACCTGATCCATAATATGCTTGAATAAGATTAAAAGCAGCCAAAAATTAGAGATTGACCATATCAAAAATTGTCCCAGATTTCACCTAAATTATTGATGGTTTCAGTGACTCAATATGAAACTTGTTATGGGTAATGGTTAGCAATGGTTAGCTGAGTTTTCAGCACTTTTGTAAAATGCCTGCTTTATTTCTGTTGCTTTTGATTTGGCACTTAAAACCAGGTACCTAAAGCCTCCAGAGAGATAGAATATACTGTAATCCTGTTGTGGGATGGGGAGGTTATTTATTTGTTTTTTAAAGTTTATTTTGGCACTGCAAAGTATTTTCCTTTATGAAGAAAGAAAATAGACATTGCTTTGTCCCAATGTAGGCTGACTTACCATATTTGACATAGGGAACACAAAAGTTTCGTTTTATGGCTGTTGAATTTCTTTTTCCTTGTGTTACTACTGTGTGTGGAATGCTGCTGTTTCACCCTGAGACTGATACTAGTGAAGTAAAATCAAAGACAAACTATCAGCTGCTACTAAGTTGTTTGAACAGTTGGAGCTTACCAAGGGATCTGACACAGCGCTGACGTTGTGCTCCAGATAATGCCCGTCTGAGAGAGAAACATTAATAATCCAAGTACTTGATTACTGAAATTGAATGATTTCAAATAGGTCCACTTTGGGTTTAGGAAATGCATATTTCCAGCTGTCTTTATGGATGCTTACTGTTAACTTGTTCCTTTTCCTTGAGAAAGAAGGAATATTTTATGAGATACTGGGCCCAAGGGAAGAAAAAAGGGGAATGCAAGTTTAGAGTATTGAATAGTATCATATAAAGATATTGGTGATGCTGAAAAATCTGTCATGAAGCATTTTTATTGTTGATGAATTTTAAGAACCATCTGGGTACTATTGCAGTGATGCAGAGGCCTCAGCCTGGATGGTACAGATGCTGCTTTTGTTATTGGTGTGGTCTTGTAAATAGTTAAAATATTTACCAAGGCACCTCTGAGCTGCAGCTATACCATTTTATTATTTATACCTTTTCAGAGGGACAAAAATGGAGGTGTCCACTAAATGTGATGGATTAGGCTTATAAACAGCCATTATTGCCATCAAACCTCACATGTCAGCTCCCCCTTTTGTGTCTGTGCATTTCTAAGCTAACCAGTGATCCATGCATAAGATAGAAGGTTAAGAATGTGCAGAGAGAAAGGGGGTTGACTCCAAGCAAGATGTATCTTCTGCTGATTGGAAATACAGCTGTAGAAAGGGGAAAGAAAAGAGTTTTTGCAACACGACCCTCCCCTTTTCATTTCACACAACTCACTGCTTAGAACCTGCAAAGCACTAACTAGCAGAGTCACTTGGCTGCTTCGTGTAACTGAGTGCAGCTGCCTTTTGTTTTCCCAAGATAAAAATCAGGAAATGCAAAAAATTAAACAGGCCCAGAGAAGAAGAGGAATAGCAGAGGGAATGAGAGGAAAAAGGTTGAGCAAGTGACTTCACAACTTGTTGACAGACCAAAGTGCCGTTTTGTTATAAATTAAGTATGCTTTAAGAGTCGGGAAAGCTAACAGAGCTGGTTCCCTGTAATCCTTGTTGGTCCATTAAAACTGAGAAATTATTCCTAGAGTCCATGCAAAAGAAAACCAACTTCCAAAAATAGTAATTTAACTTTTAAAAAATGTATACCTTCCTGGCAAAAAAATAGAGACTGTCACTTAATGTTTTAAACCTCACTTAACAAAAATAATTTTTTGTTTACATTTATTAAAAGCTTTCCAGGTATGAAGCTTTCCGTTTTGTACTTCAGTTTCATGTGGAAGACAGTGGGTTTATAAAAGTACTGATGTGATATTGAAGAGCAACCTACTGTGATTTTGGGCTTTTGTTAAGATTTAGTTAAAATTAATATGCTGATGTGAATTGCTATGAGGATAGAACCAGTTCAGTGGACGCATTTAAGTGTATTGGTGACTTATTTAGGTGTGGTTTTATGGTGCAATACAACCCTTTTCCCTTTTGTCTGAAGGAGGACGTGATGGTAACACGCTATTAAGTAATTCCTATGCCCATGTGAAAACCACAGAGTTATATGATACTTCTGTTGCTACAACAAGGGTGGAATAAACTGGTTTGAAGACGCCTGTTTTTGTTCTAATACATTGAGAACTTTGGTGCCAGTGCTAGTGCAGCTGAGACCGTTAACAGTGACTCTGTCTGTCTCTTAGAAATAGATGATGAGGCTGCAAGTATTGCTTCAATCATAAAATCACCTGGAAGAGTATTTTTGACATTAAATTGTGTTTTATCTTTAATTTTTAGTGCTAACAATGGGCAGGCAGGAGCAGGATGCATTAGTATGCTGGTGCACTGACCAGCTCCTCTCTATAAGTACTGTGATCTGAATCGCACGACCAGTGTGGCAAAGGTCCAGATTTTCGTTGCCACTCCCACTGGGAAAGGGAAAACAGGCTTCTGTGCAATTTTATGCCTGTGCTTGGTTCTCCGTATACATTGAAAAGTCTCCCCAGCAGAATGGAATCTAACCTCATTTTCATCAAATATAAGTTGGATGAGTGCAACTTAAAACCTTTTAAAAAATAAAAAGACTTTCTAAAACTCATGTGATCATAGTGGTGGGGACACACAAATTGGAATGGCTTTTGTTTGCAATAATCCAGGTCCTCTGTTTTGTATTGCTGCTGCATAGCATCTCCCACAAGAGAAAAATAACAGTAAAATGGCAAATGCCCAATAAACTTGCCTCTAAACTGAAGGAATATTCCCATCTGTGACCTCTGAGTTTATACAAACTTCTGTAGACTTTGATATAACTCACTGTCATTAGCACTTGGAAATGTGAAATGAAATTACTCAAAATGGGGAAGAATATGCAAAGAATTTTAAGTCCCAGTTAGTTTTGAATAATGATTTATTTTTCTGGGAGTTCTTAATAGTGCTTATTGGGAGTGCTTGATAGTGTTGTGTGTAAAATAGGCAATGCAGGAAAATGATACATCTCCTTAATCAGATTTGAATTTAGGATACAGCCATAGTGCAAAAATCACAAGTATGTGCTTTAATCCTGTGTTGTTAGTAAATCTGTAACTTGATTGAATATTCAATCCTGCTTCTCAAAACCTTTAGAGATGTTCTGGAACGCCTTTCAGAAGGCCTCAGTCTGGTGGTGGAGTTGTGGTGCAGGGAGCTGTGTGGACATTGCCTTCTGTTAAAACTGGTCATGAGATATGTAAATTCTGCAGGATTACGTCCTGAAGGACTACTGTCTTTTACGCTTTTTAATTTCAAAGACTGAGGAGCTACATATATAGATTTAAGTTCAGGGTGTGGTATTGTGGTCATTAGCTTCTTAGAATTTCCAGACTTCACAAATATAAATGAAAGGGAAAGCAGGAAAAGCAATAGGAAAGCACATTGTAGTAGTTATTTTCATATCGATTGTGTTTGGTGAATAAAGTTCTCTCCAAGGCGAGCGGCATACATCACTGCACTGACTTGGAGCTCAGCTCCGAGGGCTTGGAAAACGTTGAAACAAATCCATCGCCATTGTCTCTTTATGGCCTCCAGAGCGAGGGTTGGTTATTCAGCGCCTCAGACCTCCCGTTAGCTGGGCACAATCTGGAATTCCTGGTTATGATTCAGTGATCATACAGGCAAAGTGGATGTTTAACTGAAAAGAGAGTATTCTACATCTCTCACGTCTGGTGCTGTTGCTGATGCATTCGGAATATTAGGAGAGGGAAAGGCGAGAGAGGGTTTTGTTGTTGTTGTGTTGTGTCTTTTTTTTTTTAATACCAAATCCCAGACTTTCTTGTGATCTTGTAGGTACCGGTGACTAACATCTCATGCAGACAAAAGCTAGTTAAAGCTGACTGAGATAGGCATTCTTCTGCAATGACTCATCTTCCCGAACAATAACGAAATGTAGCTCCTGTTTATGAGATTGCTGAAGTGCAAATAGTAGTGTCCATGAAGCTGGGGTTAATTACAGGAAGGACTTTCATGGTAATTGCTAATAAACAACACTTGTCCTCCTTTGAATCCGCATTATCCTCGGCAGAGGAAGTTAGCTCCTGCAGTTTGAATGGAAATCAGAACATTTGCTCAGGAGGTAGGCAGTCGGGGGGAGCAGCGGATAATAAAGATCAACCATAAAAGGCTAGGAAGCTGACCACAGCTGACATCTTCGCTCCCAGACCATGTGGAATTGTGAGCGGGTTACCAAATTCCCACAGATCGTCACTGTCTCAGCATGTAATGTGGTATGACCCAAAAGAAGCGAGTGCCCGCGTCCATTTAGGCAGCGGTGGTGCCTGCCGAGGGACCGCCGGGTTTCTTGTCGAGCCTGGCGGGGGCACAGAGAGCTGGTTTCAGCTGTAAAAAGTGCGTTCTGAGAGAGATTAAGAATGGGCGATAAATGCAAATCTAAGTTAAATTGCAGCGTTTGTGTTTGGAAACATTTTGCTAGTGTTATTTCCAGTTGTAAGGAAAGCAACTGTGGAAATGTTTGGAAACTTAGCGAGGAAACTTAGCGACTATGATATTCACTTTATTTAAGAATTATAAGCGAAGACACCCCCAGTTGTACATCCTCCTGCTGACATGTCCCTGCTGCGTCCCTTGGAGCACAGCTCTGCACAGGGAGCTGCAGAAGGCAGCCAGGTCTTAGCCTGTGCTCTTGGCAAAACCACATAAGTATCTTTATCTTATCTATATTTGTTAAATCAATTAAAAGAACATATGGAAGTTAATCCATGGCTGACTTACTTCTGTAGTGCGACACAGTATGAGCACAAGGGATTTCTTGTTGGTGCGGAAAACAAAGTAGCTTCGTGGTAAATGTCAGCAGGTCCGATTTGTGGCGGTGTGGAAAACAAGTTTCCATTCTCTTTGATAAAATTATTCAAGGTTTATTTTCGGTGGTTAACGATTTAAATTCCTTCTTCACCACAAGTATTGCAACAGTAAAACAAGAATGGCACGCGGCCCTGCTGGGGTATGTGGGGCTGGCGACGTGACAGGGCTGCTGGCGCTTGCTGGGCTCTCCCGTTGTCCGAAAAACGTGGAACCAGTTGTGCCAGAGTTAATCTGCCATAACTCTTGTTTCTAATCGCGTTTACTTAAAATTGTTAAAATTCAGTTTGATTTTGTTTAGGCATAAATATACAAAGTTTAATTGTCTGCACGCAATGCGTGGTACCTTTGTTGGTAGAAACTAGGATAGGTGTCTTGTGAAGCCTAGTGAATGTGAAAATTTGTCTGCAGACAAATGTGGTGGGTGTTGGTGAGGAAAGGCCAGGTTGGATTTGCAGCCATGCAGATTTGAAGGCCTTTTCCTTGGATGTACCCTCAGTGGAATGGACCAAAGGGAGGCTATTTTAATGAGCTTAAAGGAGGACTGAGATTTTGGAAGTTGAGGACTCTTGCAGAGATGCTTTGCCAGGGAGAGCAGACACTGCAGTAGCAGACAAGATCAGAGGAGTGAGAGAGGCTTCTGAGCCTCCTGTGCAGCCTCTATCCAGGGCTTCTTGGAAGGTCTGATCTTCCTGAGGTTCCCATCTGCCTTTTGGGGCTCACGTGGCTGCTGAGCCCTGTGCCAGGATGCACAGGAGCTGCCTGGAGGTCTCCAGAGCTGCTGGAAAGTCTCACATTTCTACAACAATATCTGTCATATTGAAGCTCTTGCAACTTTGTCTAAATATCTTGGAGAGAGCACTGCAGAGAACATCAGAAAGGCTTGCAATTTGTCTGAGACAATAAAATATTTTGATTCCCTGAAATAGGAATATAATCATCTTGTTAACATAGTTTTATTTAAGATAA
>JAUBOD010000677.1:114814-125390 GCA_032353885.1 Nothura maculosa | reverse complement strand
TTACTGATATCTACTGTGGCTCTGTCTCTTCTGTCTGTCATGTGAGACAGATTTAAACCTCTTTGTAAACTTCCATTAAATATTTAGTTGCCGATTTGGACGTGTTTCAGAGAAGCTTTGATGACAGTATTAACATGTTTTGCAAAACAATAATGTGAAATAATAAACAAAACAGATTTTTTTTCTGTTGAACATTAGCTAATTTGATGTGTGAAGTTCCCATTTTTACACAATGTTCTATTTATGAGTGTACATGGTTATACATTTGCAATTGAAGGCACAAATTTAAGAGTCCACTTTGTTATCGTGAGCCTTACACTCAGTGTGCTATATGTGTTTACGAGATGGAGAAAGACTGCAGGTGAGGCTTAGAAATTTGCTAAAGGGTGGCAGAAAGATGCCTAACTGTGCTGAACCACTTGTTCCTCCTGAAAGCTATGGAGGAAAAATTGATTCTTATACAGCTGTGGGCAAGCGGTAGCTTCTCTTTCCTGCAGATCTGGACTGCTGTTCAGGCTTTGTAAATGATGATAACTCTGGTAAGTACGGAATTTGGCAGAGTGTTGCGAGAGATGTGTTCTCTTACCCTTGATGTGATATTGACTGCATGAGCAATTTTGTACGAATTAATTACTTCATGATTGTTTTTACTTTCTGTTAATTGTTAGGAAGGAGCAAAGGACAAAATGTAAATAATTTATTGGCAGGGACTTTTAAATGACAGTTTAAAATTTTAAAAACCCTTTATTTCCATCTTTTTCATTGCTATATTGAGTTTTATAAACTTCAAAAGCACAGGTGAAGGTACATGCAAAAGGTAGGCAGAGATGACCAATTATTTCACCCTGATGAACCCTGATAAAGAGGGAGTTGATCTAGGAGTAAAAAAGGAATTTTTAAAGGTCTGTCAATCAGCACTAATTAGGTTTACAGAATGGAAGAAAATTTACAAACTCTAACTATAATGTTTCAATAGTAGTAGCATTATAAGAGGCTGTATTATATTCTGCAATATAATACAGTTTTATTGAATATCAGATATATATCAAACATATTCAGTTATAA
This sequence comes from Nothura maculosa, assembly GCA_032353885.1. NCBI lineage: Eukaryota > Metazoa > Chordata > Aves > Tinamiformes > Tinamidae > Nothura > Nothura maculosa. The sequence continues at coordinate 124,325 of JAUBOD010000677.1, read as the reverse complement.
TATATCCATACTCTCTCTAAAGAGGACATCAGCATCTTATTGATTATAAAAGCAATATCTTGGAAAATGCATTAAATGGGAAATTAAAAGTAATTATTTTTATTGGAAACGGAGTTCCTTGTGGGCATTGGACACATTTCAATAATTTGCATGTGGAATTTAAAGCAACAGAAATTCAAAGAATGAAACCATCTGTGTTAGTACTTGTCTTCGGATGGGAATTTCATTTTGAAGTTAGGCTCTTAAAAGAAAAGACAAGGTAGCCATATGTGGCTGTTGTTAAAGTAAAGCCCTTCTCAAACTTCAGTGTGCTATTTTTCAAAATATGAAGCAAAAATTTATTTTGTTAGCAGCTGAGCATACAGTAGTCAGGTCTCTGTTCCAAATACCTTGTTATCCTGAAATTTAAAAAGCACAGATAGGGGAAGAGCTGAGAATATTGAAGCATGTTTCCTAAATAGCAGAGTGACAAGAACCTAAGTGATATGCAAGAATTGATTTTCAGCACAATCAGTTTGCTTCTAATTTATTTTTGCAAGCATTGTTATTTTGATTTACTGCATGAAGGGGGAAATAAAGGGAGTATGTTTTGAGGAATGTGCTGCTCCCCAGCCAACTAACCCGCAAACTGCTGGGCTCTCAGCAGGCAGGCTCGGTGCGTTGATGTCTGCACTTGTGCAGGTGACACCTCACAAGGTGATTCCTTTGGCCTAAGAAAGATATAACTTAGCTCTGGATTTGGGAATGTGATGTAAGTGGGAATTATTTCACCCTCTCCTGTGACTTGGCCTATTGTCCACAAAAAGAAATATCAGAGCTGTATGAAATCTAGGAAGATTATTGCAATTAGAGGGAGGGGAAGTTTCTGACGTGTTTGTTTTTCTCATGCTGCTTTGCTTGTGTCAAGTTTCAGGTCTTCAATGCCGTTTGGTTTGTCCATGTACTTTTTGTTTGTTAAACTTCATGTGCTTATCTAACTTCCTAATCTCCTGTGGGGATTTGATAACCTTAGTGTTTTCTTCATCCTGCTTCCAGTGCCTCTGCTATGATTAATGGGATAGACAACTAAACCGACCACCTCAAAAATTATGGAATGTGTTAATCAGATGGACAGCTGACCTCAGGGAGTGCAATGACCCCCAGGATCAGAGGTCAGATTTAAACAATATGACAAATACAAGGATGTTGTCATTTCAAACTAAAACAGGGTAAATAGATAAAGGGCAACATGAAAGTGGCGTACGTTGCATCTTTATTTCTTGCAGATTGCAAATATAAAACTCAACCGAAACTACCATTAAGTAGCAAGTAATTTATCTTCTGTGGCTTGCTATATAGAGTCCAAGTTACCAGGGGAGATTGGGGTTAATGTACAAGGCAGGAAATATAAGATTTAGCTTTTCTTTTAGGCATTTGGGGTAAACAGACATTTTTTTTTCTGTGCCTTTATTTTCCTTTCCCTAAGTATTAGAGAATATGTCCTTCTGTAAAGTCCCTGAAAAATCGCACCTTAATGATGATGTTACAGGATGGCAATACAGCTTTTATACAAATACTGCTGTTCGTTTAACTGGTAACGTGATACCAAATAGTATAATTACTTTTAATATTGACATGTATGCATCTTTTTTAACTGTTACAGTAAAGTGATCTCAATAGAGCTGTAATACAGAGGGAAAAGGACTAAGAGAGTCAGCCAAAACAAATCAGTACTTCACATACCACTCTCGGTGCCACATACCACTACAGACTTTGTCATAATTTAAGACAGCTCTAAATTATTCAGGCTGCATTAGCTGGGAACCTGTCAGAGCATTGTATGATTTGTCTTGAGCATGGCCTGAGTTCTGCGCAGTCCTTTCTATCCCAACCTTCAAGTAGGTCTGGGAAGTCATTAGCATAGAAGGGGATCACGTCAAGGGGAATCGGCGGTTGCCCTTGATGGCCGTTTTGTAGTCACAGCTGTACAAAGCCGTCCAACGTGGGGCTGCCGTTTGAAACGTGTATCCTACCCGTGAACCACCGAGGGCAAACAGTGCTGGTTTGCTCCATAAGGCATCTGCTCAATAAGGCTTTTAATTGTGAATATAGTCCCCGGTAGCTACATCTGGGTTTGGTTATTTAGCATTTATTTCTTTTATTCGTATTAGCTTCTATCTGCATGGCTAGATACTTCACAAATGGTATGTGACATTTACAACATTAAGAAAGAAAATCTAATTTTTAAATAAACTGAGTATAAGAAGTGTTTTAGAAAATTATTCCTTTTACAATGCTAAGCTGTCATAGCATTATACCAATGTGTGATGGTCCAAAGTATCACTGAGGCAAGTTACACAGGGTAACTTGTGCTGTGATTAACATAGCTACTTAGAGTAGTTGTTCTCAGCTTTAATTTCCTTTAGAAGTTTGCTGCTTCCATTTCAAACTTAAGAAGCTGCCAAAAGCTTCCCTGCTGTTTTCTTTTCTGCCATTAGTTATGTATTGACTGGTTCAATAAAATAAATAAATAAAACAGGCTTCTGGAGAGAAGCCTTAGGAAAATCTGTCAGGAACGCCTGGATGTTGTATTGGTTGTATTGACAGTGAAGGAGACAAAGCAGCGAGGAATAACCCATAAACCAGCAATTGGCCCTTATTACTCAGATGCAGTTCCAATTTGGCAGTGGCAATATGATCATTTAAATAAGTTAGAACAGAAATTCAAACGGTTAAGGTAATGCTGTAGAATTTTATACGAATATTTGGTATTAAGGGGGTGAAAAAGCAAACCTTAATTTTGAGAAATGTTTCAGAAACATATATTCAGTTCATTTTCATTTTGTAGATAATAACAGAAATGAGTTCTGCGAATATGCCTTATTGGGACTTGGGATGGAATGAGTGCTCAAAAAAAAAAACCCAAACGAACAAAAAACAGGTAAAATTCTTTATAACAACAATAATAAAAACATTTTGCATGAAAACATGTTTTAACTGTATTTGTAACACTCAGTAAAGAAATTACAGGTTTTATATCATTCAGAAAGAGCTGCGAGTGATATATTCAGTTATTAACTTCACACGCTTGGAAGAATGAATTAAATACCAGTCCCTGTTGAAGGCTTGTGGATGATTCTGCCAGAATATCCCACTGGAGAGTCCTGGCAGCTCAGTGTGAGTTGTATGGTGAGCAAGAGGATTTTGGTGGGAGCTGAAGCAGATGAGTCTGTTCTGACAGTTTACAGCATCTTATAAATTCCATAAAATGAAAATGAATTATGTATTATTGGGTTTACATAAGGTCACCACGTGAACTCTGACCCTTCTCTTTTCTCATTTGGCTCAATTATTAGATGAAATGACAGATCTGATCTCTTTTCAAATTGTATTAGAAGAGGCCTCTTTATTTTGCCCTCTAGCAGCAATTCTCTGACAGAACTAGGCAAGTGCATTAATTATGATTGATTTAGTGGGTCTATAAGGTGATTATTTCTCAAATTCTACTTCTGTGCCAAAACCTTTTGACCTCTCTCAGGCCACACAGCAAATGAAATCCATAAGAAGATTTAAGAGGGAACTGACCAGTGCTGCAGTTTCCCTCTGCTGTTTGCACTCAAAACACTTTTAGACACCCAAGCACAAATGCAAAAAAAGAGAGATTGAATTACCAGGACGGACTGTGTTTAAAATGCTTAACAATTTGATATCTCTGTTTAAAAAAAAAAAAAAAATGTGGCGTGAAATTGATGACAAGGGGAAAAGATCTTTGTGTGTGTGTTAAGTAGCAAAAAAAGAATTTTACTTTGTAAATTAGACACAAGAAAAAGGTCTCAATGTCTCTTATGAAGACGTACAGTGCTGCTCTTTTTAGCATATGCAAAATGCTGATACTAACCACAGCAAAGGGCCTGTTCTGGCTTCCACATTATAGGGCTGAGTTCCAGCGTGGATGGAATGAACAGAACTTAGCAGAATCTGAAGGTTCTGCACTTGTGAGAAGAAATCTGTGCTGCTAAGAAACATAAATTGTGCAGCCTGTCTGAAGAGCAAGTTGATTAGTCAATGTAAATATGAGTTCTTGCCTCTGTTTCCGAGTATTAGTTAGGAGTATTAATTAGGAAAATTGGATATGGATATTTTCATATGCTTTCTAGATTGGGCTATTATTATTAAAGGAGAGCTTTAAGGAGCTCTGAGCCAAGCTCTTGAGCATCCAGCTAATTCACATGAGCTTTTAAGAGTTAAGAGTTACTTTTAATTATCCACATTGAAAACAAAAAAAAAAAAATCAAGATTGAACTCAAAGAGAGTTAGTGCAAATTTCAATACCCTACATGTATGGAAACTTTCACTGCAGTTTAAAATACTAAAATAAAAAAACATTAGTAACAGATGCGGATTAATTAAAGAACAATAGGCTATTTGCAATGTTTGGGATTGTTCCAAAGATATTTTTAATTCAGCTTCAAATTTTATTTTCTTTGATTTACTTTTAAAAATTGAATTTTGAATTGCGAATCTACATTGTCAGGCTGTGCATGTAGGTTTTGTAGATGGAGAATTAATTAGGAAAAGCTTCTAAAAGTTTGCCTTATGCTCATTAGAGATTACTGTGTGTAAAATTTCAACACATTTTTCTCCATAAATGTAATGGAAGATTCATATCATGAATGTGAAGACTTACAATTACACCTGGCAAAAACAGAATTTCTGATTACCGGAAGTACTCTTGTCAGTAAAAAGTCTTGTGTTTCAACAAAATATCCGTGAAGCAGAGGATGAAGGGAATAAACGTTGTGGAGGAATAAACCTCCACCTTTAATGTGGAATGCTTTGGGATTTGCCCTAGGATGTAGAATGTCCATGTTCACGTCTCTTTTCTGTTTGAGGTGGAGTAATCTGAGATGGAAATCTGTACTTTGAACCAGGCAAAGACCGACCACAACCAGGAAGTGTCCCTGCTGTTCAGGACACGCACCAGGCACACGCAAGAAAAATGGGAACCACAAAACAAATGTGTTTCCATGGAGCTATTGAAAACAGCATCTGTGATCCGGTGACACTAGGCACATGGTGTGGTGGCCTTCCCCTAGTCAGACCAGCCTGGGACACCTCTGCGGGGAAATAGTTGTTGAGCAGGGTAGGTATGTGTGGTCTCTGTTCCCACCGTCCTTGTTTTGGCGGCTTCGTTCCACACAAGTACTGCTGTTTGCCACTCATTTCTAGGTTGTGTTAATTGTTTAGGTAGTTGTTAGTAATTTGCACATGGTAGGCACCTCACCAAGTATTTTGGGTTTGTTACTTGACCAGCACAAATGAGAACAGCGCCAACGACTTCACTCATGGCATTTGCAGTAGACACTGGTGCTTGTGCTTTTCTTCTCAAATAGACACTAAGTGCATGTTTTAGCCAGAAAAGTGCCTGTTGAACAATTATTGCTGAATTTTGTGGGAGCTTCCTGCCTGCCCCCGTTAATCCCTTCAGCCTTGCAAACGGCCAGGCCGGAGCATGTGCAGGAGCAGAAAAGCACAGCAGATGTCTTTGTGTTGCACATCAGCTGTTCGGCTGGCTCCACAGGAGATCCTAGCGCAAATCCTGGCATGCTGAATGGTTTGCCTAGTTTATCACTATGCTTTGGTAGGAATGGTGGTAAAGGCATAACACCTGCATTAGTGAATGCGCCTTCCTTTGTTCCTTTCTGATGTTACTGCTTGTAGTGAATTTAATAAGGACATAACTTTACGCCTGCTCTCAAAGATTTGCTGGTACAGGGACTCCAGCTGGGACGTCGTATTGCAGACGACTGGGCTTTGCTCTGGTATTAAAAATTAAATAGAAGCTATAATGTCCAAAGATTTGCCATTGGAGAAGTACAGCATGGCTTATGCAAAACTGATAACTGAATTTATGGTAGAGAAATTAAGTACTGTAGCCTGAGCTGATTTTCAAAATACTGATTTATGGCTGCATTGTATTTAGTAGCATTGTGTGGGGAGCCACAGAAAGGTCTTAGCTGCACAGCTCTTGATATGAGTTTGTTATAAGTAGGTCAACCTCAATAGAATGAAGTAGTGAGATGAAGTAGTGAGTCGGGGCAATCATCTTACTCGTTTTGAGCTCATGTGCGCGCTCTCATGCTTCAAGCATCAGGTGCTATGAAAGGCAGATGTATTTCAAAGGGCTGTCAACAGCTCTTGAACTTGTTGGTTTTCAAAAAGCAGCATATAGCTCTAGTAGGAGGGATTTCCAAAAGCCCGAAACACGACTGGATGTTAATCTGAAAAATAATTATCTTTTACTTTGTCTTGTTATTTGCTAAAAACGTTGGAGATGTCAATAATTTGGAAGCTATGAGATTTCTGGCTCTGAGCTTCTTAAATTCTTAAGTGATTGTCTCAAATATTTTTTGCACCGTTTTGGCTCATGTAGCTTTCTGATAAGAAAAACATATTGAGAGAAGTTGCTGGGAGATGTAGGGTGTGATAAAGAGGCTGTTCAAATATTCAGTACCACCATTAGAATCTTGTAAAAGGTGATGTTTACTTTTTTAATGTAGGAGAATCTGTGAGTCTGCTTTTTTTCCCCCTAAATTATAAAAATTCAAGTAGTTTTTTGGGGTTTTGATTTGTTTTTAAGATGGAAATTAGTTCAGCTGCAGCTGTTCTTTGCTGTGGATAGAACTGTGACAATCAAACATGTAAGCTTGCTTATTGATCTTTCATTAAATAAATAAGAGGTCTCAGCCCTGAAGTTACAGTGCTCTCACATTTGCAAGCAATTCTTGATCTATATCCGATTCTGTTAAATGACAAATGCTTGAAAATAAGAACTCTATAGAAATTAGTTATATGATCATTTTTTAGACACTAGGTATCACATTTCTTAAGATGTAAAATAAAGGAGATGAACAAGCTGGGAAAGCTACTCATACGTAGGGGCAATAGATGTAAAGCCACTGGGAAATTAAATGATGTTTCTAGATATGCTGTATTATCAGGTTCAGTGGAATAATTAGAATATAAGTCTGGGCTTACCAAATTTATGATTTAGGAAATACATTTAAAAAAATAATTTAAAGGTCTTTAAAAGTAAAAACTTTACCATTGATTTCTGTAGGGATACTATGGATGTCTTTTTGTCCGGTGTAATGATAGTAATTTCAGAAAAATAAAGCTCATGTTTCCCTTTTTGAAGGATTTTGCTGCTGCTCTTGTTGCTAGAAGTTACTCAGGTGTATCAGCTATTTGCTTTCTTCCCTTCTCATTTCCCCCAGTCTTGTGTCAAAGGGTACTCGGGAAAAAAAAAAAAAGGAAGGAGGGGAAATAATGCTGATGTATTTTTTTGTTTGTTTGTTTGTTTTTTTGTAATGATTTCCTGTGATGACGATTTTGTTGCCCTGATGAGAGTGATTTTGCTCTGGATTGATTAATGAAATATCTGCTCACATTCCACATGCTGATTTCTCAGTTAATGTTTTAAGGTATTCCAAAAGTAGGTGTATGGGGAAAAACAGCCCTGAAGGATCAGGTCTAAGGAGAGCAGTGGCCATGTCGGGCAGCATCGTGTAGCCATGTGGGCTCGTGTGATGTTAGCCCTGCCCCGAGAAGAGTCCTAATGAGCAGCCTAAATTCTGAGCTGGCCCAGGGTCAACTGCCTTTGGATTGCAATTGGGAAAAAGTTCATTGGACTCGATTTCCTTTTTCTTTTGCAGCTTTATGCTCATAAGTTTGCTATACATAAGTAGACTCTTGGATTTGATGTATGGTTATAGGGTTGCTAAGGTGGGGTTTATACAGTATTAGACCATCCAGGTAGACAGGCTGGAGAATTGTTATATGGATTCTGCTCAATATTAATTTCTGTCTTACCATGCTGATAAATCACCGTATTTTTTTAAAAAAAAATAGATGTTAAAAGTGTTAGTTTTCACCGTTTATAATTCTTCTGCAATGAAGCTTTATTTATAGTAATAAATATTGTCTGTGAACAACTATATCAGTTTAGATCTGAGCTGAGACCGTCTTTCTCGATACACCTATAAGCTGGTGCACGTTGCCAATAGTGTTGAAAGGATGCGTTCTCCTCTCTAAATTTCCTTATTTTTTCCTCCTTGTTGTTCATAAATAACTTTCTGCTCAAAAAGCTCCCTTCACTTGGCTAGAATCTGAAAAGAAAATGTATTACATTTTAATACTGACACAAACAAATGAGTTGGTTTTAGTTTCTGTCATCCACAAACCGCTATGTTTATAATACCACAAGTATATTAATGGACAGATTTAATGATATATATATTATTTCTGTCAGGATCCTCTAAATTACTTTTGCTACCACAAGGCACAAAATGATGATGTATTTCAGGGAACAAAGGAAGGTAGGTTACATTTCTAGTGCCCATAAATTCTTTGTTTTAAAAACATCAAGGCCCTTGATACAGTACGGTGCTTTTCCGATTTTCCAATAAACTTATTCCAGGGGATGGGCGAAGGTTTCCTGAGGATTCGCTATTCCATTCCCCAGGCCTCTCTCCTGCTGGGCCGGGGCTGGCATGGCGGGGCCTCCTGCTTCCTTATCCCTGCTCCCTTGTGGCAGATGCCAGCATGGCCGACATGTTGGAGCACGCTGGAGCATCTGCTGCTGTGGGGCCAAACCCAGCCTGCCGTGGTCCTGGAAAGCTTTGAGTGTCAAGCGAGTTGCTCGGCAGGGGAGAGGGGCCCATCTTAAATGTGCTGCCCTTCTTCACAGCCTGTTATTCAGGTTGGCTCTTCATCTTTTAATGAATTCCCGTTTCACTTGTGCTGGTTGGCTGGTCTCTTCGGCCAGCGTTGTATTTTGGGTTTAGTTCTGGAAGAGTTTGAGGGGGCTGAAGGCAGAAGGAAGGAAGAGGCTCACTTGCATGTTCCTTGTACTGCAGCATTTTGCCATTAGCTTGCACCCTGTTTCATCCAAAAGCTGAGGTGGTTGTTAGAGACTGACAGTAATTTCAGTGCCTATAAATTACAAGGAGAAGGGAAATGTTTTATCTAAAGTTGTTTCAATGTGAGCGCCTATGTAAAGAGAGTGTAATGCGTAGTAAGAAGCAGCATTACTCCTGCCCCAGGTACCGTTCTCCAGAAAGTAAGTAATGAGAAAGGTTGCTTGTTTAGAAGTCATATGATGGCGTGGGCTTATAGGTAATCACCTGCAAGCTTAAAAAGAGAACATTTTTAAATCTAAGCAAACAGCATAAAGAAATTGTTTAACTGAAAGGTTGTTGAACTGTTCTCGCAGTGTTGACTGACTCTAGAGAATAATTCCCTTCACACTTCCCGTAATTCCACATGGTGGATCATCTTCACTCTGTCCTGCCGTGTTTTGCATTTTTAGAAAAGTAGTAATCTTAATAAAAGGAGCAAAGTGTTACAGCAATGGAGTGCAAAAGTAGGCTTGGGAAAGAAAATCCAGCCGTTTTATAATCAACAGAGAAATACAAATGCAAAGCAAGATTCTGAGAAAAGGAGAAAGGAAAAAAAATGTTCAAGTGTTCGT
>JAUBOD010000677.1:93803-113099 GCA_032353885.1 Nothura maculosa | reverse complement strand
AATCTCAGAGAGGTAGCCTTGCATCACTAGACCTTTCACATTTGAAATGCACCAGTTTGTAAACTGATTTTATTGGGGTGATTGGGATGATGCCTATTGCTGAGGCTTAGCGTAGAGAAAGTGCAGGAACTGCTCCTGAATCAGCAGAGCACAAGCAGGGTCTGCATGGGGAACTCAGGAAGCCCTATGAATTTAATGGATGTTCAGGTCTCCCTACCTGAATTGGAAGCATCCCTGCTGCCTCAGTATTACACATCAGGATCCTCAAGTATATAAAATCTTCAGAAATGTTGTAGTGCACAGTCCCACCCATGGAATTTTGCAACTTTTAAAAATCAAATACGTGAAAAAAACAGTGAATTCTGGTCTAAAAATGATTGAATGCTGGGTTTTACTGTGTGAAATCATTATAGTTTTATAACTTTGTTTTAGATTTTTAAACCAATGCTCTTATAACAGTGGTTACTGTTCCATGTATTTCTCCTGAAATGTGTAGTGTCCTCACCTTTTCCAACTTTTCTTGCAACAGCCAAGATACGTAGGTGCATGCATCATTTGTTGGTGTATCTTAACAGAAAGATGTATGGATGGTTACATTGTATGGGCAGCAGGAGAAGGACAATGTGTCTCATGGAATGGAATAGTTCACCCCAGGGAATATTGTTCCTGTGGAAAAGATCTGTCTTGCTGCGCTGCGAGGGGGGTTGCTGCAAGAGTCAAGTCCTAAAGACTCTTGGGATATGGAGCAGGGGATAAGTCTGAAATGTGTCACACACTGTTCAGACAGTCTGGAAATGTCAGATTCTGTGAAACTCAGCAGTCAAGAACCTAACCTGCAACATAAATTATTGCAAAAATATTCCTGGTGTCATGTGCATATTTACCTTTGATAGAGTCGACAAAGCCTGCCCTTACGTTTGCCTGTGTTATTTAAGCTTCCTTATTACAGTCACACCTTTTAACATTTAAAGGGCACATTTGGGATGCCTCCTATATTGGAGGAATATTTGTAGGACACAGGGAATTTAAGAATAAAATGAATAAAATTTTGCAGAGAGCTTTGGGGAGGCAGCAAACCTTACCGTGAAAGAGTGACAACATAGACTATAGTGATCACTGTGTACCTGCTGTGTGTATATTTAATCATTTCTTTAAATAGAAGAGAATTTAATGTTGACTCTTCTGGAATATCTAGCATACTAAATGAGACGTGGATCTAACAAATTAGGAAAATATATTGAGATGACTTGATGCTGCAATGCATATTTTTGTGTCTTTTCATGTCTTCTTTACACAGCTTTTGTGGCACCTTCAAATTTGAACTGTGACCCCTGGTATTTTTTGAGCTCCTAGAACTCTGCTGAGTTAGGCCAAGCAGAGGGTGCTTGGGGCTGTAGGAGCTTCTGCGTAGCGTTTCCTTGGCTCGTTCCTCAGTGATACTAGATAGAAGGTTTCTGTTGTGGAACAGCCATGGAGGATATTCATCTCCTTCAGATCTGATGCAGGACCTTCCACCTAGTTTTAAACAAGTGATAAATTATTTTAGAAGGTAATAAATTGTAGTCCTCAAAAATCCTATAATTTATTTTTATATTTTAATCAGATGTAATTTTTTTCTTCTTTCAACTTTCTCTAGCACAATCACCCCATGTGTAGGAATTTTCTTTCTAAGTCTTATGTTGCTGTTGTTCTATTTTTCAAAAATATTTTAACTAAAAAAATAGGGAGTAAATGCTAAAAACTAAATATGCAGTTGTGTAGCTTTGAAAATTTATTGCACAGCTGGGGGCATTTAAGGAACTTAATTAACAAGCTCCAGCCTTAACATTCTCTCTCTTTAAGGGGAAAAAATCAGTTAGGGTTTGTCCAATTAAATTTTAGGAGAGTTTGATAAAAAAAAAAAATAGAGCGGGGGGAGAGGGGAGAGAGACTGTGATTGTGAGCCTACAGTTTTAAAAGAGAAGCTGCAGAATAATGAAAACTTGCAGGCTGATTAATTCAGTGGAAAGCTGTTCTGTGCATAGTTTCCACAAACTCATAAGCGCTTGGGCATTTTTAGCCGAAATTTAATTATAGCCTTTGATAATCAGGCTTCGCTCAAAAGAAATCCCCTTCTTCCCATAATACTTGATGATGTAATGCTCTATTATAACTCAGAACTCTTCCCGCAGCCCCAAAAAAACAAGCTGTCTTCATGTCAATGGGAAAAAAAAAAAAAAGGTGACCTCTCCTCTCAGAGTTTTACATTTCATGTTCTGCAAACTGATACAGATCATCCAAGGTTGTGGGGGATTTTTTTTTTTTTTTTAATTTGCTACTGGCTGAAAACAGCTAATAAAGGCTCTGTTCAAAGGCCTCTATTTCTTAGTGGGGGGGAAAGATGTTATTCTGACATCATTGCTCTGAATGAGCAGCCTGCGGTTCATACAGTATGAGCTCCCCTGGAATGACAAATTTTCTGCCTTTTCTGGGGGGAATGTTCAGGCAAAAGGAAAAAATGCATAAGAGAAGCAAAGAAAATTCATTTGTATAAGCTGGCCCCCCTACTGTGGAATTTTCAATTATATATATCTAATTATGGCTGTCAGTTGATGAATTGAGAAAAGACATTTTTTGTCCCCCCTCCTTTTTTTTGTCTCTTCGTCATCTCTTCTGTTAGAATGATTATAGCACACTTACACAACTAATTGCCTTACTGCTTATTAGTGATACAATTATGCAGGCCAGACTCCTTGTGTGAACAACCATCTGCAGAGAAAAAAAAAAGTGACACTATTCAAAACTATCCATAATTTAACCAATGTTATTCCAATGCACTGAGCTCAGACAATTGTTGGGCCTTCATATTTCATACCCGCTCTGGAAAAAGAGGGTTGTGGGCTTTTTTTCTTTTTTTTCCCTCTCTTTCTCTCTTTTTCTCTGTGCACTGATTCACCTCTTTAGACCCACTGTGAATTGGAAAGAAAGAAAGAGGAAAAAAAAAGTGCTTCATATGTCAACAAAAAGAAGGCAAGTGAAGCATGGCTAATGCCCATTCCTCCTGTGGGCAATTTTTCTTCAAATTTTATACTAATAGGCATTTTTTCCTGCTTTAGAAACAGTTGAGAAAGTGCAGATGTCCTGGCCAACGAAATCTGTGTATGTACATTTGCTGCCTTTTAAATGGCTTTAAAGCAACTGATGTGCAACACTGAGCGGAGCAGAAAGTTTCCAGGACGGGTAATTGCTGCCCAGGAACATGTGGAATGAGTGGTTTATGTCGATGCTTCCCAAGCGGGAGGTGCTAGAAACCAAACAGGTGAAAATGCAGGAGTGGAAACCAAGCTCTGTGTATTGCTGATTAAACCTTTAAGTGTCTAAAAGTGCTACTTTTTACAAGTAGCTTAGGAGATAATGGCAATGGCTGCTATGGGGCAGGAGGGAATCGTTTTCTTATTTTATTTTGTATTTTTTTTTAGACACTTGTCCTTTTCAAGCTGCCGAAATGTTGGGAAGGATCTCGGGAGGCTCTGACTGCTGAGTCTTTAGAACATGCAGCCAAGAGCAGGCTGTGGTGCCGCAGGGCTGCCAAGGCAGGAACTTCCAACTCTGATGGCTTGGTAGGGCTTGGTCCGACTGTTCTGTAAAATAAGGAAGATGGGAGAGATTTACAGTCGGTTGGTTCTGAATCTACACCAAAAGAGGCACAGTTGCACGGTTCTTAATTTGTGAAGCTTTAAGTAATACCAGTGGGCACGTCAAGTAGATGCCATCAGAAAGGAGAAGCGTTCCCATTCCCTTGTCACCTTCCTTCTTGTATTTTAGTGCTGCTGGACTGACACCCATAACAGCACATGTAGATGCCTGTGCTTTTGCTGAGCTCCTAGAGCTTTCTGGCTGGATAGGTGAGGTATTGATGAATTTTGACCTTTGGACCACAAAGAGACATTGATTTCTTTATTAACACATTTGCAAACCAGAAATTAGAGCAGTTTTCCTTTCTGAAGATATCTTCTGTTAGCTCTCTCAAAGAGAGGAAATACCTTTTTTGCATATGTTTTTCCTCTTAATTCATGCAAAGTGAGCCCTGTGTGGTTTATCCATTGCAACTTTGATGCAGTTGCTGCAATGGTGCCTGTTAGGACAAGAATCAGCTTGACTGGTCTCCAACGAGGGTTCCTGCAGTTTTGCTCAGGGCGCCTCTGAGGGGACTCTTTTATCTCCTATTTAAATGCATATTTACATGAGATCCAGAAAAATGTTTTGATTCAAAACTGAAAGTCCAAATTCCTTTAAAATGGCATTTTTCTAGTGTCTGATCTGGGAGAGGGCAGAGTTACAAATCCAGGTTGTAATAAATCCTGTTCTGCATTTCCCTAGCTCTAGTCTTGTTTGCTGTGCTAAGGAGGAGAAAAGCCCTACAAATCGCTGTTTTACTTAACACTGCACTTTTGAAATAGATTGTTTTATTTCAGGAGATGCACCTCATACTGCTAACAACAGAGAAAAGATTAGAGATTATAGAGATCATGGAGAAAAGACTGGGGTTTTGAAGCTTGGGTGGCAGTAGTGCTGGTTTCTGCTGTACGATTTCCTTCAGCTTCAGACAAGATCAGTAGATCTTGTCCCTGTTGTTGTTGTCGTTATTTATGTCTCAGTACTACAGTTCCTGATAATTCCAGGAAAATACTGGCATTAGGAACACTTGAAGGGGATAAGCTGTGTTCTTCAGGATACTCTTTTGCATTCACCTCAATACCTTCTGTGATACAAAAGGTGAATAACTCAATTTTTGTCCTTCCTCCTGTTCTGGAAAGTAAATTTCATTGCTCTTCACTTTTAATTTAAACCTTGCATCAGAGGAATGATAGTAGACATGGTAGATTGCCCAGTCTCTCACGGAGCACTTGTGTGGCAAAATGTTTCATGTTGCTGATTGTAAAGGCTATTAATACTTCAGGCAACCTGACCTTCTAAGAAGCTTTACAGATTTGCTTCATCACTTAAGTATGGATGACAAAATGTCTTTGAGCTGTCTCAGCCCTGTAATACTGTTGTGCTGCCTCCATCAGCTAAGGTTTGTGATCCTTGGTGTACAAAGCACATGTTCTTGGCAAGCTGCTGAAGGAATTAGCTGAGAAGCTACTTGTGTAGTTTTTTGTTTGTTTGTTTTAATGAAAAACCTACCTGTCCACATGGTAAAAAGAATGAAAACTCTGGAAAGGGCATCACCTGCCCAAACACTGGAGATCCCAAGGGCAGAGTAGGGCTTTCTGATATTATGGACTCTGTCTGAGTTCCTGGCACCCTTCCCAAGGTGTGTCAAGGGTTGAGGCCATGAGCACTGCACAGAGCAACAAGCAGAAAGAATTGCTGGTAGTAGCTAAAAGTTTTATCCTCGTGCATACGTGGAAGGCAGATGAGTTGGGCCCAGGGGGTTTCGGTGCTGGATTAGCCTACATGTTGTGTGCCTGATCTAGCTTTGGTCTCACATTTGGTTTTGGTGGGGGAGGTTTCCATGTCTAGGCTGTCTTAGAGCTATGTATGTTCAGTATCATACAGCCTTACATGAGCCTGCTGATCTGCTGAAAAAATATGTGGACTCTATTATGCAGTTTTATACTTCCCTTTACTGATCTTAACTGAAAAATATATATATATGCAAAGATTTAACTGTACTAGTATGATACTGTGTGAGAAAACGCTACTTTTGTGGATTGACTCTAACTTCTTTTAGATATTGCTGGGATATTTCCTTTGCAAAATGTTTCATTCCACAGAACGTTTTGTAAAAATCTGTGGATTTGAAGGGACCTCTGTTCTCTTTAGCTTCATCTGGTAATTTGAAACACATGAATAATCACAAATTGAGGTTTTTATATATAAAGTATTTTCTCCTCCTCCTTTGTAAGTAGTAGATTAATTGTCTATAAGCCAGTTCTTCACGGATCTTCTAGTTTCTAGTCTGCTTTACAGTGGAACATGCATGGATGTGTACGGATTGTGGCATCTCTTGCATGAAGAAGCTATAGGAATGAGTTTATCTAGGTCAAAATGCTCAGAATGTGTTCTTGATTATAAATACATGAAACTTTTTTTTTCTTTTCTGTCATGAGATATTCAAGCGAGAAAAATATCCCTATCCCTCCGAGACAGGGCCAAACTTTCAATTTTAAGTAGCCTTAAATACATAATTTTAAAACTCTACCTAGTCAGTCTCTATATTATAGTTTAACATCATAATTTTTAAGAAATTCACATTTTAAGATAAACAGCTTTTAACTAGAAAAATCACAATGTATTTCTCCAAATTGAGATACAGCTTTTGCTTCCAAGTCATGCTTTTCAGTTGATACTCATGATTTTTTCCTCTCAGCTTTGAAGAAGACTAGACGGTAGTTTGGCTCACCAGTTTTCTGCTGCATGATTCCCATTAGGAAGGTCAGCCAGATTTGGGCTGGGTATGGAGTAAATAAAGCAGCTGGCAAGAGGCTGAATGTTAGAATTTAGGCAAGAAAATGCCAGGCATGAATCTGCTCACAAAAGAATCGAGTCTTGCACTTCAGCAGCCTTTTTATTATGAATTTAAAAAAAAAAAAAAAAAAAGGTAAAACAAAAAGTGGTTGCTATGGGCAAGCGCCTCTCGCTCTGCGTCCAAGTAGAAGTCTCAACCTCAGAGCCAAGGCACAGGCAGTTGATTGCTTTCCCATCATCCAAGGAAACGCATTTACTGAGCTATCTGCAGCTTGTTTATCGATTCCAATATTTGTAAGTTCTGTTAAAGTTTGGCACTTACAAGAACAATTGTTACTGTTTACCAATTACTTTGTTATTGTTTACCAATGGTGAATGGTTCACCAATCTTAGGTGATTTAATCTAATACTAGAAAAGATCAAGTTTTCTTGCACTACCTAATGTCATAGGATTGAAATGAGGATATATTTGCACACACATGCCATTTTTTGTACTGCTACATTAATTCAATAAATGTCTCTGGGGCACGAGATTCAAAACTAATGTTAAGAACATTAATCATTCTTCAGCTCTTATACTTCATATAACATTTAGAATAGTGTATAATAGAATGAGCATAAAGATAGTGCAGAACTTCCCTGCCCGATGTATTACCTGCAGGAAAGAAGAGATTTCTGATGTTTAGCTCTTTAAGACCTTATGAAAGGATAACAAGATCCAGTGGTTGGATGTTCATTTAAACTGAAATTAGATGAAGATTAGTAATAAGACATAATTTTGATCAGCGAGATTAACTGTTAAAGCAATTTTAGCTGGTGACGTGGCAGGTTTGCCATCACTGCTTCCAAGTAGTTGATCGTGACAGTTTGTTTCTGACTTTAGCAATGAACCTTTTGTAGGAGAATTCTTCCCCAGAAGCAATCTACATGACAAATTACGTATCTTAGCAGGAGGGAAAGCCCTGAAAGCATGTATTTAAAAGAAAAAAGCACCCAAATTGTAATATTAGAGTATATAAGAGACCTTACCATAATTAATTTTGATTAGTCAGACATAGTGGTTGCATTTCTATTCCTCTTGGTGTTTCTGGTTTTCATGTTGACCAGGACCAGTCTGGGGTCTGACAGGACTGTAGCAATAATACTGGGAGCTTAGAGAAGCTACTTGCCTTGGTCAAGAAATCATTTATGCTGTCATTATTTCGCACAACCAAATACAGTGCCGGCCGTAATCTGCTGCTTTTCAAGTAGGAATAAAATACATTACTTATGCAGTGAATGTTTTTAATGTAACAAAGGGAAGGAATAAAAATGCCTTACAACAGTTTTATTAAAAACAAATTCCCACCTTAAATACATATACACTCTGGTACCATGGTGAAACAGCCAAAGACATCACTGTTAAGTGCTATGGGAAGTACTTATAAATTACTTGAAATAAAAAACATTGTTGCCTGGACATCAGGGTTGAAATGCTGCAGTTTGTAATAAATTAACACAGAACTTCACTTCCCCTCCTCTAACAAAGCAGCCATTTGTCTGAATAACCCACATTCAGCTGTGAGTTATATTTTCACAACTGCAACTGCATTCATTTGCAAATCATTCTCCAGTTTTAATGCTCAAGTTTTAAATACCTTAAGAACTAATAAATAAAGCAAAGTAGAGCAAACAGTTGGCCTGTAGCCTAAAAACTGGCCTAATTTCTGGGAGGTTTTCTTTCTTCTTTTTCCCCTTTCAGAGTAATTTTGCACTTGTCTGACATTCCTTTAAGCTGTGTTTTGTTTTTAGTCTGAGTGTTTTTTCACAATATTTAAATTTAGTGAGAACATTTCATATTACTAGCAAAAGTAAAGCCTATGGTTTTTCAGTTGTGAATATTAATAATGCTTTTAGGGATTTCATTCCTTGAGCAGTTGAGAATAATTGTGGAGTTGCTTCGAGCTTTCTCTGTGGTAACTGACTTTTCTCTCTTGCAAGCAGGTTTTTACTTTTTGTTGGTCATGGCATTTAGGTAGAACTTTTATTCTCAAGAGTGAAAGTCTCATTTTACTACAATAGCTTGGCATATAAATCAGACATTTTGTACAAGCACCTGTTGGTGATAAGGGAACTGCAGAACTTTGCAGACATTTAAATAAGCTGCTCCAAGAAACATTTATTTACAAAATTTGCATTTCAAGATTATTTTCTTGACATATTTGGAGTCTCGTTTCTATAGCTGGAATCTTAAGCTTTGTTCCACTTTCTCATTTTGTTTTGAATAAATTACTGTGGGCAAGCCTGAAGTGCTCCTAGTCATTCCCAGCATGGGAAATGTGGGGAGCAAAGTTTCTTGCACGGACTACATTGGTGTAGAAATAATCAAAAATTCAAAAAAGACTTGAAATACTATAAAATATCTCTTCTCTCTTTGCAGTCTGCATTGGGAAATGTTTCTTAGTGTAAACATGGTTTCCTAGGATTAGAAATAAAGATTTTAATGCAAAACTTGAATTTAAAAACATGCATAGTTTTAGCATCTTGCATCCATATTAGTATTGTATTCATTATGCCAGATAAGTTAAGAACCTCAAGGTCAATTATTTGAAACAGTTTCTTTTAACTGTAACTGTATTTGTTTGTAAAAGGTTAAAACTGTTATTGAAGAAATGGATTCTGTTCCAAATATGCACATTTTTTACCCATGTGGTAAATGGCTGCAAGTCAGCAGTATGCAAGCCAAACACCTATGTGTTGAAAACGTTGAAATAATCTCATCTCTCTGCAGATATAAGTGCATAGGCTGTCATGTTCTTTTGTATAATATTTGTGGTAGTTTGAGAGCGAGTTTGTAAAGGGGAGTTCTACACACCCCTCCCTTCCCACTTTTATTTAAATAAATGTGGCTTCTGGATGGACAATTTGATTTAAAACTACTTTTTTTCTCCATCTACAGAAAATTACCCATTTTGTGCTGTATCTCTCTAGTTAAATTAACTTGCTATTGCTATATCTGATGAAGGCAAAACAGAAATGTGTATTTGGGAGGGGAAGGGACCACCACTTTTGAGAGCAGATCCTGGTCCAGTTGCTCTAAGCAATGTCAGATTGCTCCTAGGGGAAATGTTGTGGCATTAAAGATCGGTTGAGAAAGTCAAATTCATCTTTGGCATGAGATTAAAGCTGTTTCTGTAACACCTTCTTGACTGAGGAAACTGAGTTTGAAGCTCTTCAGCTAAGAGCTTTTCCTTTTTTAGGGAAGTTCTGCTTTAACCATCCATCCTATGACCTTAGCAGGCATGAATGGAGAAGAAAAAGGAAATAAACCCCCCTGGTTTGCAGGGGGGTTGGACTACATGACCTCTAAGGTCCCTTCCAACCTTCAGCATTCTATGATTCTGTGATAAAGGCTGGGCCAGCCTGGATCCTTCCTTCCAACCTCTGCAAGGCCCTGCAGGCTCCCATGCCTGCCAGGGATCCTTTGGACCCCAGTGCAGCCCCACTGCATGATAATTTTATTACGTATGTACTATAGAGGCAAAGCTTGTTCACCTAATGAAACCATCGAATTTCAACAGAATTTGCTGATAAGAAGTGAAGCAAGACTTGTCCATGAAATCTGCAGAGACTTTTTATATGTCACGCTAGCAGTCATGGAAAGGATTAAAACCATTCATGTGACCCGTTCATAAATCCTTAGGAATAAAAAAAGAGAGAGTTATCAAATGACAAGTACATTTTCATTACTCATACGACTGTTTATAATAACCAAAATCTGCCTTCCTTTTATGTGAGAGAGATTTGTGGGAGGAGAGGAAGATTGGGGTTAAGATTAAGAGGTAATGATGTGACAGGCTTTAGCTAAGACAAAATCACTTCTCTAGTTAGCAGAGTAATTTCAGCTATACATCTTTTGTAATTTTTTTTAATCACTTAGTGATTACTTGTGTGGTGCTATTTGATTCATTGGCCATCAGTACCTGATTAGGATTCGCTGCTTAGGCCATCATTACTTTTCCACAGGCCACCCATATGGTGTTAGTGTTGAGCCACTGCAAATCCCTCAGCTTAGCACTGTATATTCGGTTAAAGAAGACTATGTGCAATGCTGACATTAGCATATGTTCTTCACTCGTTCTGGCTACCTTTATCCCTGGCATTACACTAACAGTAGATCCTTGGAGTTGGTCCAGTAAGAAATTGGGTTGAAATTATGAAATTAGCCATCTGTCTGTTGCAAACTTTAGTGCCGTCTGAGCTAGAAAGCTGAAAGAAATGAGCCCAATGACGCAGTGAAATGGAATATCACATAGAGGTGGACTTCAGTTTCTGTATGTTTTCATTTCTCTCAGTTATGAATGGACAATTTTTCCCTAAGTCTGGTATTATGATTTCATATGGCAATATTTAGTTTTTGTTGACAAAATGATTACTGAAAATTTTTATATTTTAGTTTTTCTTTCTATATATTACCCCCATTTCATAATCTCAGCGTCTCCCTTTTGCAATTAATGATCAAGTCTTTTCATAACCTTGATATTCCTGACACCCCTCTTTAAAATGGGCATTTTTTTTCCCTTATGGTCTCATGATTTCTGTGATTTTTATTCTAGAGATACTGCAGGCAATATAAAATAACTTAAACCACTGTTGCAATAGCAATAATTAGCCATTCATGAGCTACAATTTCAAAGAGCTTGAATATTTTTCCTCTACTATTGCTAGGTCGCTATTAAAAATAGAAAATACAGTAGTTTGGGCTATAAAGAGCCTAATGGAGCATTTAAAAAAATAATTCATTTACTAATTAGCAAAATAATGTTTGTTTATTTACAGTACATAAAATGTTTCCATTAGGAAACAGCCCACTAAGACTCAACGGCAAGCTTGCTGTGCTGACAGCGGAACATCTGCAGTTTAATTTAATACATTTACTAAATGAAGTGGGTAAATAAAGGGATGTTAAGCAGCTACTTCCCAGCCTCTGATATTTTTACTTCTCTCCAGAGGTCAGAGCACTGATGAATGATTCCCCTTCTTCCCGTTCGCCGTGTTTATGGAGGGTTCCCCTATACAAATGGTGTTTCAAATAGTGCCACGTTGCAATTGTGATTGAGTAAATTATGTAGGCTCATCATACAGCATTTTATCTGCTCGTCTGCCTCTTTGCATGGTCTATATATTGCTATCAGGGATTATTTTAATTTATGCCTTTTAGAAACATATGTTTTACAAATTCTGGCATATTGAAATCATAAATTTCAGTAGATCAGCTATTCAATTCCAGCTAGAAATATTCTTAATCTTTTTTATAGAGCTTTTTTTTGTGTTAGAGATTCTTATGTATAAAAGTCAGGCATATATTATAAATTCTTGATAAAATTTTCAATTTCCAATAAGGTGGATTGAAAGTATCCTTGACCTTTTTGGTGGTGGTTGTGATAGCTTTTCTATGTCCTGTGTCCTCATCATATATCAAGATATGTAAGCAGGTGATAAACTCAGATGAAGAAAGTTTTGTATTACAAGATACATACCAGGGAATATAGTACTTTAATCAAAGATGACTTTAAAGTACCTATCTATGGCTTTTTGGCCCATTATTTCTTTTCCCCAATTTTTTTTGGCCAATTTTTTTTTTTTTTTAAACCAAATCCAGTTTGGCAGTTAGTTCCCAGAAAAAGCAGTAACCATCATGGAATTACTGAGCTGAGTAGTGAAACAGCTTACGCACTAACAACAAAAAAATTCACTTGTATCTCAGATTTGCTCCATGCCGTGTTTGAGCTCTGGGACAAAGCAGAGCAAAGACCTGTTTACTTCCTTTTCCATCATGTGTCTTAACCAGAAGTCTCCTCTGATTATTAAGCCTCTAAATCATTTTCATGGGAAGGGATCAAATGTCCCTTTATCCTTTATACCTTATCCTTTATACCTGGTAACATGAGTCCTGGTAATTAATTCAAAGGATGCATGGTCTGTTCAGGGGCAGCCACAGCCTTGCAGGTGGTTTGGCCCCTTGGTAGAAATGAGCTTGGGTGGCTGGACCATGGCTGCTATTCTCTGTTTTGTCTTGTTGCATGCGGAACATCCCAGGAAAGGAACCTCACCATAAATCAAGTACAGAGTGCCTAATAAGGGTAACTATTTTATTTCTGGAGCAGCTGTTTGTCAGAGCAAAAAGAAAAGTTATTTATTAGCAAAAACTGACATTTACATATTCATGCAGTAGAAACGATTTAATTCAAACTCTCTTGTATGCACACACATACCTATATCAAAGATTCTCCCAAACTTGTGTATGAATTCTTTTTTATTTTAAGGGAATGCATAAAAGTTTTCTAGCCATGCTTTGAACTTATTCATAAGATTTTATGTGTCTACCTGGAGCAGATTTGAAATTGCTTTTTATAAAATATGCCGCATTTATAAAATGCTTTTTTGGATGCCTTTTTATTTTTCAGTGTTTTTATCAGCCCTAACTCTGGATTTCATAGAGCTTGGGGAATTTACAAAGGAGCCAACTCAGAGTAAACTTAAGTCACAGATATTATACATACAATAGTCTGTCTGCTGACGCCAAGCCTCACTTTCCTCCTCTGCTAATAAAAGCCAGTAACAGTTGTCTGATCTTTTGCATCAAAGACAGTGTTTATGAAGTGGCCCGTATCGTTATCTTAAAATATACATATAATTCTTGCATTAAAAGCTTGAGAAGAATTATGAATCAACATTTCATAGTAAATTGTACACAGATTTGTGGGCTGAAATAGTATGTGCTGTTCATGGGTACCAAACCTTCAAAATAGGAGCAGCAATAACAAGTTCCCTTCGGATTAAGGGCATTTATGTACCAGAGTGATTTTTGTTGTTATTGCTGTTGTTTAGTATTTTAAATCTTTAGAAAATGATAATAATCCTAGTTCCATATTCACAGACTTGGGAAATTAATTTCAAATTTATCTATGGTCTAATTCTTTAACAGCTTTCAATTCCCTAATTGAAAGCTGTTACCTAATTACTGGTAACGCGAGTGTAGAATAAACTGGAAGACTGCTATGCCAACAGCATATTGCAACTTCTAGGGTTTGCTTAGGCCACCGTTGTGCAAGAGAGAACTCCTGGCCAATTGGGACCGTTGTAAGTGGTAGTTCACCCGACCCTTACGTTCTCGAGAGTGAGCTATGGTCCAGGTGAATTGTCACAGTGGTAGTGGTCTGCGCCGAGCTACTTACTTGGAGTCCCTCCTGCCAAATAGGAGGTTTTGTTTGCCAGTGAAACATCCTGGTTTTTTTTTTTTTTTTTTTTTTTTTTTAATAAACTTTATTTTTAATTCGGCAGAGTAAAAATATCCTCAAAATCTACACAAATCCCCAACTTTTGTTCTGGAATTTAATTTAAAAAAAATGGTGTCAAGTTGGACATCTGCAGCCAAAGGAGTACAAAATTGATCATTTTAAATTGTAGCTTCAATGGAAAGCAGAAGAAAACTAGTGTTTGGAAAGTTTGATCTTATTTTCTTTGGTGACCACAAATATGATAACTGCTGAACAAGTTTGGCAAAGCTTTGAGAAAAATCTTCCAAATCTTCTTTGAGAAAAACTCTAGTTTTTTTGCCCAAGTTCTGCAAGATCTCCAAATATTTCCTTAGCCAGAATTGTGTATCAAGCAGCACAGGGCAAAACAAAATGAGACTAATTTGCCTCAGAGAGGGAAAAAAAGGTCTCTCGTTTTCCTTGCTAAAAGATATTGAATTGGGAAATCTGTTTAGAAGAAAGGAATAATAGAGAGCAGAGAGATAAATCCCCGAAATTCATGATGCCCTATGAGGTGTGGCAAGACAGCTAACTCAGGATGTATTTGCAAAACAATTCTTAGTTTAGATACTATTCAGATATCTGCATGTATTGAAACAATGCAATGTAGAAATCATCTTAGGTCTGGAAAAAAAATCTCTTATTTCATCACTTTCCTTTGGCCACTATAAATACAGTGTTTTTATATAATTTTTAAGTAGAGAGGATAACTTAGATTATGTACTAGTATGCATTTAGTATAAAAAAGCACAAAATATGATAAATTAGAAGGCCTCTGGTGTTCCTCTTTTATCACTAATGTTATAGATTACTTAAGTCTTAGTCATTTGCATCAATTAAGTTGAATTGGAATATTTTTTCTGTTCCAAGTTTAGTCCGTCATCTTCAGCTGTCAACAAGCATATGCCAGTCAGCAGTGTAGCTGTCAAAGCTGACACCAACATCTATAGCTGTACTTTTCTGGTGTCTGTATCTGTCTTTCTCTGAGTATTTCTTCATGTTTGTCTTACTGCTAATAATAAAAAAAAATACAAAGAATTAAGTTTCTACTTTCTCTGTCCTTAGAAGCCATGGAAAAGTATTTCACTGTTGCTGAATTTCCCTCTGTTTGTATCATGTTTCAGTGGCATCAAGAAGTCCTTGATTCACTGAGATTATAAAAAATAAATTAAAAAAATATTATTTTTATTTTTTTAGTATTTCAGTTAGCATTAGTTATAATATTTCTTATGAAAACTGTGAGTGCATATTCAGCTGAAGACTTATATGGCCAACTAGGTAACTTCATTTATTTTATACATAGCTTTTCTGTTTATATATTTAGATAGGAACAGTAATGCTTAACTGATAGTATAATATAGTCTGCTTAGTTATTTCTGCATTTCAAACTCTGACCAAGAAAAGAATATGAGGTTGTTAAATAGGAAAAGATCCTCATTCCAGGCAGCTGATGTCCCCTGTGGCAGCCTCTCCTTTATGGAAGGTGCCGAATGGATCTGCTTTGCGTTTGCGTGTCTGTGCTGGTCACGGCTCGGGTGCTGCTGCACTAGGTATCTGCTCCAGAATCCTCGTCGGAGCTGCAGGGCTCTCTCGGTGCTCCTGGATTTCCACCGGAGCCCTGCACAAACATTGCCTAAGTACTGTGGCAGGTCAGGATTTTCATAAAGGAATGCAAGATGGGAGTGACTCTGGCATCTTGGATTCCCAGCAGGAGAACTGTGAAGTGCTCTTCAAAAGAGCATCCAACCTGCATCTCCGACAGGTATTTTTAGGCCTGTCTTGAAGCCAACCCAGCTTCCATACGTTTCATCTTCTTTGTCTGGAGTCGCTACAACTCTAGACGTGTCATTGAAATGGGGTATAATTGTGGTCTTATCCCTTCTCAATCCACCCACCAATCTCAGTGGTTTTAAAGGAGGCTCCTGCTGTGCTACAGGGAGTATTTAGAGCTTTTTCTTCTTCTTTTTTTAACAAGATATATTGATCAAAATGGAAATGCATAGGAACAACCTGAATATAAAGACTGTCTTGGAGGGAGAAGAAGTGCAAATGCCTTGTGAAACTTTTATTTTAGAACACTGCAGTTTATTATAGGGGAATACTTCAAGCTATGACTTTCATTGGAGGAGTGTGGCTTGAACTACTTACCATTCTGGCACACTGAGTTTTCAGTCAGTATTTTTTGTCATTATATGTCAAATAGCAAGAGTTTATAAGTCTAATTAATATAAGAACAGAGGTCAGCTCTGTGCCACTGTACGGGTGAGTGACTTGTAACACGTAGGAGAAAAAGTTGAGCAAGAAATTCATAAATGTTCAAACACAAACTTATCAAAAAGGACAAGACAGAGGTGGAGCAAAGCTCCTTTCACTGCTCCATTTAGGTCAGGATCGTGCCAGCACTAGGGCTTTTACTCACAGAAATAGCCCCTTTGAACTTGGTAAGGCTGGTAATTGAAGTTGTGTTTACGGGCTGCGTAGAGCCTCACTAGCCAGCTGCTGTTTATCCGGTGCAATTCAGTTTTTTCTTTCAGCAACTGGCGGATGCTTTATAGACAGTACAATAAAATGAGAAATACATATGCAGAAAGAAAGGATTAATGAGGAGTTTGAAAAGTCTGGAGAGAAGACTAAGATAGGAAGACTATTGCTTTATTTTTATTTCTAATATGCAACCCAAACGATGAAATCAGACTGGAAAGATTTTCAACTGGTGTTGTATTTTCACCTATAAATTATAACTTCTAATCTGTCTGTAGCTGTTGAAAGATGTGGCTCTGGCTGGCTCCTTGCTTCTAATCAATGAATAACATACAAATACCACCAAGCCTGTCTTTCATCATGCAAGTGAGAAATCTGTATGGTCACTCTCATACATCTTACCGAAGAGAGCAGCTGGAATAAGATTCGTGCTTTGGCAAACTAAGTGGTTTTTTTTCCTTAAGTTTTGGAATAGAGCTGGTGGAATTGTTGGCTTTTTGCAATACAAGTTTTTATGACTTCACTATATAAAAGAGGAGATAAAGGGGAAGCAATGCAAAATAGTATATCAATAGCAGATAACGTTATATTCTACAGTTGCAGGAAACATTTCAGACTAGTAGAGAAACCCTTTCCATCCAGTTAAATTAATAATTGAATAAAGCAGCATTTCAAGTCAGAAAAAATATCAACTGGAAGTTACTGCATTTAATACAGAAACTGAAAGAATGATGAATATGGTTAAAGTTTTTAAAAGAATTTAAGATATAGAAGTTATTTTTGTAGTTTACGTATGTTCAGATGTATGCATAGATTGGAATTAATTTGCTATAGCAAAGTTTCTTCTCAGTATTCTATAGAAATAAGATCATCCAAAAACCATAGAAAGAAAAGATACACTTATGTTGTTAGAATTCTCTACTTTCAATGAACAACTGAGCTATTTAGCTTACCTGGCACAAGTGAAGAAACTACTTGTTTGGAGAGACAGTCATGTCTACTTCCTCCCAGCGTGAACGGCCTCCAGGCAGAACTCTGCTCTACTCACTGGTAGTTTTGTTCCAGGAATTCAGTGGGATTTAATTAGGCCATGATTTTTGGTTTGCCTCTGTACTTCCTTTGTCAGCAGCTAATGCTTTGTAGAACCTACCAGTTTGGGTTTTCTTAAGATTTTCCAAATCTAAATAGGAAGGAGAGTCTATGAGTTAGGTCTTCCAAGGCACTCACAATTCAGCTAGCACCAAGGTTCAGCTTCAGTCTGAGCTTACGCAGTCCATTTCATGGATCCAAGAAGCTTGGTCACCTCAGCTTGGTCTGCAGCACCTTGAGCAGTTCAGTTCCTACTTCTACCAGAATATCAGTGTTAAGGATAGTTCTTTGCAATGGAGTTGTATTTAAGATGCAACATGTCAGTGTTAGATCAGTCAGAACCTGTCTCCTCATCACTGTTTGTTTGTCACTAAAATACCTTTACAGGGTGTTCCAGACAGATTTTTTTTTTTTTTTTTGCACAGATTTATATGAAGTTAGAGGTGATGAACACTGATAATACAAATCATAGCAACAAAAATTTAAGAGAGTATTATGCTCTTACATGAATTTTGATGATTTTAAAACAACAACTCTAGGGTAATATATTCAATTTACTCTGCTAATACATCAGAAATTGCAAGCAGTTTAGACTGGGGAAATACACATTCTGTTCTCCTTTGTATGGAATTCAATCAAATGCAAAATGGACACATTCATGAAATGTCAATGAAATTAAATCCAGATAGGTTTGTGTAAAGCATTAGATTTAATGATCACTATACAGTATAATTAAAAGATGATGTTACTTGAATATCAGATTTTCTGTATGCATGTTTATTTGGA
The DNA here is from genome assembly GCA_032353885.1 of Nothura maculosa. Classification (NCBI taxonomy): domain Eukaryota; kingdom Metazoa; phylum Chordata; class Aves; order Tinamiformes; family Tinamidae; genus Nothura; species Nothura maculosa. The sequence goes on along the minus strand of JAUBOD010000677.1, from coordinate 94,992 downwards.
GTTTTAATTGAAAATAAACAAAATCAGAAGTGTTTAAAAAAAAAAAAGGAAAAAGTAGAAAAGATGTGTGAAATGTAATGATAATGGTTGACTTCTAAACAGCCAAGGAAATTATAGTCATCTTATGTGTGGGACAGGAACAAACACCTCTTAATTGCACTTCATTATTACGTACCTTTCTCTTCTCAGTTGTATATATTAATTATAAAAATCATGTTTCAGAGACGAGGAGCTGTACAATAGGTTTTTTTCCTCCCTCCCTTATGCTGTCTGCAGCAGGATGGAAGAACAATATCAACTGTCATCCACAGAAAGAGCTTAAGAGCTTTCAAAGACAAATCATAAAAAGAATGAAAGGCTATTATAAAAAAAGGAGGAAAATGCTTTGATTTCATAGATTTGCTACTTATTAATGTTTAAGGTTCTCTCTTCTCTTTAGAAGTATCTTCTCATATTGTTTTGTATGTGTTATGTGCAGGTACATCACTTTTTGATGACTATATCACATGACATGTGGATTACGTAGCTAATTATTAACGGATGGAGGTTGAGAGGATAAGATATAAGAAAAGATACTACAGCAGCCCTGCAGGACTCGTATCACTTCTTCAGGTAATTTGTGGAAAACACGAACACGAATCTCCTGACACAAAGTGACACTCTTGTGAGTTTTTGTTTTTTTTTTCTTTTTTTCTCATTCATTAATTTATGTAGAAGAATATTTAAAATTGCATCCTGAATTCTGAATCCAAAATATTGAAAATAAGGACATGCTTCTCTCTCCTATTTTGTGTTTATCAAGGAAACTATAATCTTAGTAGCAGTAAGTCTCTCTCATAATTTGGATTTTCAGGCATTGAATTCTGCACTGTTTGTTAGTCTTGGTGTTTCCTCACAGTTCATGTTCTAGAGCACACTGGATGTGGCCTTGCAGTATAATATCTATAATATGTCTATAATATTATACATAGTATACATATTAGACATGTATACAGTATGTATACAGTATAATATGTCTATAAATACCTCAAGGGAGGCAGTCAGGAGGATGGGATTGATCTCTTTTCAGTAGTGGACAGCAATAGGACTAGAGCAAATGGCTGCAAGCTGAGGAGGCACCAAAAGTTCCACAGGAACTTCAGGAAGCATTTCCTCACTGTGAGGGTGACAGAGCACTGGAACAGGCTGC
>JAUBOD010000677.1:60264-93703 GCA_032353885.1 Nothura maculosa | reverse complement strand
GCTCTAGGTGACCCTGCGTGTGCAGGGGGGTTGGACTAGATGACCTCTAAGGTCCCTTCCAACCTTACACATTCTATTCTATTCTATAGTATTCCATGTGATACTTGCTATCCTAGTATATAGACCATAAGCCAGAGAGACGTTATTCAGAACATTATATTAACCTTTAGCTTCTTCTTGGAGGTTCTGTAGTTTCTTAGCCCTTCTATCTTTTCACTCTAAGCCCCACTATGCTTTCCTGAGGCTGAAGTCCATGGTGTCTCTGCATCCTAAGGTACAGTGCTTCATCTCACTCAGGCTTTAAGACAACTCACTCAGCCTCTGTGCATCTCAGAAACATGATGTCTCTGACATGCATCATCTGTGGCCTCCCAATAGCAGGAAAGAGACCTCAGCATATGTATCATTCTTGGAAAAAAAGAATGACCTATTTCAGGAGTAATGATGACTGTCAGTGATTCCCTGCAGGCTACGCGCTGACAGAGGTACAGGGCCTTTGGTGATGCGGTAGACTTCTCTGTATCTGTTTTCCAACCTTTTAAATTATGCCTTTTTCAGACAAGAAAGAAAGGAAAATCCTCCTATCTAAATTGCACATTTGCTACGTCGGCAGATGTAATCCTGGAAGTTAGATGTAGGCTTCTAACGGCTGATTTCTGTTCGTGCATTCAGATTTAAGCTGCTGCTGTTGCTATTCCAAGTAGATGAGATAACCTTTACTAGACCTAATATTTGCTCTGGTGAGAAAAATATTTCATGACCAAGAGCTTGAGCTTTATTACCTTGAAGTAGTAGGGATATAAAAAAAATTCATGAAGGAGATAGGTATGAGGTTCTAGGTTGGTACAACAAAATACTAGATTAATACTTGACATGTTGATATTGTTTCACAATTCTTAGTGAATATGATGAAAGCTGTCAAAGCTATGGCCTCATTTTCTCTCACATGGACAGCACAGCTTACATACAATTTTAATGGATTGGTCAATTTATTAAAAAGAAAATAAGTGGAATAGAAAAGGAATGAGGAGTGGTCTACAGAAACTACTCTGAATTGCAGGTTTGATCTAGAGTGGCCTGCAGATAACCTTGAGATCTAAGGGTATGAAGTATGGTATGATTGAATTGCTCTGTCACATTATGAACAATTCCCAGAAAGAAACATAGGCTCCTCTGGATGCATTTCCTTCATTCTTTCTGTTTTAAACTTTGATCTATATTATACATCAGCAGAATTAAATGGCATGGCGTGGTCAAGAGAATTCCTCAGCACAGTACCAATCTTCAGCATTCCTCTCTATTTTAATATCATTCACAGAGGAATTTAACCACTAACATGTATAAAGCTATCTAACGTCATGGAGAATAATCATATGATATATTTTTAGTGAGGAAAAATTGACTTTAAGAGAGAAAAAAACCCAGAATAGTGATTAGCCCGTCCATATGAACACTGCTGAGTAAACTATGAGAAACATCTTCTCATTATATTAAAAATATAGTTTTAGATAACATTAAATAAAACGCTCATACAATCTTATGTTTTTATAATGTAGCAGATGCATCTTTGGTCTAATAATATATTGTTTATGTTTTATCATGATTAATGAATGATTCACTTTCAAGACTATTTAGCTTGCTTCGTGTCTCACTGAGAATTTTAAAAAAATCATTAGAGCCTAAAATAAAACAGCTTTGCAGAGTACAAAGTATTAAAAAATTAACACAATGCACCTGCAGTGATAACTTGGGGTAACGGAGCAGCTAGGACAAAGAAAAGTTTCAGTTATGGCACAAGTGTTATCCAACCTCAGGTCATTGAGGAAAACTTTAGGTATACATTGTGTTTTCTCCCTTTCATTTTCGGTGATGTTTTATTTATAAATGTAAATTTATGCAGCTGAACTCAAAATGTGAGCATGTGGAGTTTATCTTTATTTTCAAGACTTCTATTTATAAGGCAAAAATTAATACATTCATAAATACAAATGTCTGTAAATAGGACTAAGTTGCTTTTGTTAAAAATATGAAAAATTGTGCATGTTTAGAATTTTATATTTTGAAAGGGGATTAGCCACTTGTATGAAACTAAATATAAATATTACTAGGAAATAGGCCTGAGAAAAGGTATGAACGAAGACAAAATATTAAGGAAAATATCTGTGCAAAATACCAGAGAACAAAATGATTTGACTTCTTTTGTATATGTGTATCAATCTTAACAGGTTTTTTTTTTTATCTTGTCATAAAGTAAGGATTACTTTGAATAATGCCATTTTTAGATCTGTGAATGTTTGTGGGGGGCTATATTTATGCTATTTAAAATTAATCCTTCTTGATATAAATGGAAATCCTACATTTTCTGATAACCTTGAGATCTGCATTCTTCTATGTTTTTATTTTTAGAAATGACATTTAGTCTGAGCTTATCTGGAGTGATCAATAAAAATAGGTAATTTGATAACTTAAGCATTCACTGTGTGAAAAGTTAGCAACCACCTCGGCAAAATAATTTTCTTACAGTGATACAAGCTAGATGGCTGCTCTGGCTGCAGGTTGGTTTTTTTATTGATATAGCATTTCTTGTCCAAGAATAGTCAAGTGACAAACTTCATCCCTGAGTAAAGAAGTACATATCCTTAATGCTTCAGAAAGGAAGGAAAGTAGATTTCGCATCGTGTTTTGGTCTATGATGCATTTCATTTTCTCCCAGCAATGCATCAGTAGTATTGGAGTGACAGAATGAACAATTTGAAAACACAGACAGATTCAGACTGTATCAGATGACTTGTATGGTAGTTCAAAATTTGTCTCTCTAGAGGAAAGTGTTCTTGCTTTTCTGTTGGAAAAAAAATGCTTTTTTTCTTTTTTTTTTTTGCCATTTACTCTTCAGATATTTTAAGTCAGTTGTTTATCTTAGGTGAAGTCTTACAATCAGAGGATAATAGAATTAAAGTTGAATTAAAGTTGATTCCAGCAGTGTAACATATTACAGCAACCTTAGACTAACAGAATTTTTTGGTTGATTTATTTTCCTGAGAAATTTGCTTGATTCTTTCATGTATAACTTGGCATTACAGGAGTTTAATTGAGCACTTTTTTTTTTTTCCATTCTCTGCTTCAGTGGCTTCATTGCTGTTCATAGAGAAAGTTACATTTTCCTTAGCTTTGGCATTTCAGGGCTGTGTGCGGCATGTAGAATTCAGGCTGCTTCACCTTGGGACGAGCACTGCAGAGTTCAGTGCCTTTGTGTCACCACTTGAAAAGTGATACAGCTCTGAGAATTAGATTGACCTTCAGCCCCTGGCTTGCTTAATTTTATGATTTTATGTTTTTCTGATTTTTTTCAAAATTATTCATACTTTGCTTATTAATCTTTTACTAAATGTTGTCCTCTAGATTCATATTGCTGATGATATTTGAAAAAAGAGCAAGCTACCTTGTTTTCCTTAAATCTGTGGAAAGAATTTATCCCAGTGGTTGATCCAAGTTTTCTCACTCTCCTTTTCTCATTTTCTAATATCTTTCTGGAAAGAGTTCAACAGTGGGCAAAATTACCCTAGGACAGAGGTAGTGCCTACACACACGGAAGCACTGAATATCCTGCCTGAACACAGCCGTAAATGGCATTTTGTCAGGTTCACATTATCTGGCATCAAGCAGAAAGTTATGTACCTTCAGCTAAAAATTACAATCCCATGTAAACTATAGTCAATCACTCTCTGAACTAATTATGTAATTTCAAACAAAAAGTAGGATGAAAATATCCTGTATCTCAAGGAACTGGTAGGGAAAGAAACCTTGAGCTGAAGTCTGATCCATACTACCTCCATGCCATCTCTTCCTGCATTCTCCAGTGAGGGCACTAAAAACATATTCATATCCTATCACAAATTTTCATCAAATTGAAGAAAATTTACTTGTTCGCTTTACAATTACTTAAGTCAGAAATTTTCATAAAATTCAAAGCTATCAAGAATCCATTTTAAAATATAAAGGGAATCGAGTGAAAAAGGAGGAAGTATAAACAGAATATCAACATCCATAAGTGGCATCTTTAAAAGAAAGGATTGCTAGTAAGTTCCATGATTGTACAGAAGAACAAGAAGCAAAAATGCCAGCATTTCTCTTCCTCCTCTCATTCCCATGATGAGGTAAGTAGTCCCTCTTTCACACTTGCAGAATATTTAGGAACATTTCGCTTTGAAACCTGTTGAAGCCAAGCCAGCTCCAGAGTTTGTGAGAAGCAGATATGTGCTATCCAGCAACAAGTATACTTAAAGCTAATATATACTAGTACATACTAGGTCAAATTCCTTAGCGTTATACAACATAATATAAATGGTAGTTTATATTTCTTTAGCATAATAAGAAAATTATCCCCAAAATGGGGATAACTGTGAGAAAAATCTGACTCCCACAGAAATAGTTATTTTCAATGCAAGTCTGAAAATTGCATTAGACATCGAACAGGGAACTAAACAGAATCTGTCTAGCAAATAATGGCTGGTTTATATCAACTTGTACTAGATTGGCAAATGCATGCAGGAAAAGCTAAAGAATAGAGCACAAAATTAAGATGTTTGCATCTTATTGTGATTTTATACCCTGTACCGAACAGGATCAAATTAATTTCCATCTATTTACATATCTGGTAATCATTTGTTTTGTTTGTTCAATGCAAATGCAGCATAACTCCACTAGAATCAGTCCACCAAACTTGAGCTGGATAATGGGAGCAGAATATAGTCAATTATGTAATAAATCAGTAATTTGGAATAATGAGGATCAGCACACCTCAGAAAGATTTTAAATAACATATATCTGCAAGCAAAAATAGGTGCCATAAATTACCCTGAAAATAAGAGTTCACAGGCCTTTTTACGCAATTTTGCTTCCTTCAAACAGTTAATTTCTAATGGTTTAATTAGCAATGCAACTGGCTAATAAAAATGGAAGCTCATATTGCTTCATAGACGAAATGACGTGTTTAGAGCCCTTTTAGTTGTGCTGTTGTTTCTATGTAAGAATCAGGCAGCAATTATGTGGGTTTTTTTTTTTTTTGGCTAAAATTCCCACACATCTGGGATAAACAGATATTCTGTTCGAACTTCCTCTGTTAACTCCACCAGTTTCCATGGAATGACTCTCTATATGCTTGTTAAGTAAATGATTGTTATAAGACTATGGAGACATGGTCGATCAAATTAACCCCTTTTGTCCAGCCTCCAAAATGGTTCCCTTCATTTGCCTAAATTCAGCTGCTTTGGGGAATTTTTTCAAGCTTGAAGGACTCTCTGGATTCATCACATTAGCAAACTGTAACCTGAGAAGAGGGTCTTTGGAGCAGCAGGACTTCTCTGGCCCCCAATTGTTTTGCTAATCAAGATTATTGCCACTATTGAGATGTGGAAAGATAGCCTAGCTGACAAAATTTGTCAGCTTCCCATGAAATAGTTCTGTCAGTTTAGTCAGGGTGCCGGCTAATATTAACATATAAATGAAGTCTCTACCCCTCACCCCTTAATAGATGCAGAGAAAATATAAACACACACACAAAAAACCCCTCTGTGCTTAAATCAAACAAGCTTCTTTTCTCAGCTCCAGCCCATGTCCCTGGAAATCCTGTGAGTACTGGAGCTAAAGGGAGGGGGGAGGGAAGGAGAATTTGCACAAAACTACTTTTAAGCCATAAAGCAGCAAAGCTCCACTCCCCTGCTGATAGCAACAGGAGATTGATTACGCCTGCAAAAGTACAAATGGTTGCCTGAATGCAAGTGGCAGACCTCCAAAGCAGTGTGCTCTATGTGCTGGTTTTACATTTTATAGCAGAGGGCTTGGATACAAAGTGGAAAAGTGGAACAGGGGGTATGAAAGAGTTATCTTTGCCCAGAGGTCAGACCTACGAGAGCCGCCCCGCTCGCCCTGGTGTCTGACCATGGAAAGAGAGCAGAGGGAATCGAGCCCCTGTGCAGCCATCGTCCCCACTGGCCGTTCCTCGTGCTGAGGTGCCTGGCACCTGTTTTTTGCCTTTCACTCTGTTTTCTCGCCATCGAGATACATATTGTATTTTCCAGCTGACCTGCGAGGTGATATAATCTGATGCTTTTCTGCCCACTCATAGAAATTTGGCATTATTTTGTCCAAGGCAAATGCTTCACACCGGTCTAGCGGCAGCTCTTTCAGATCTCAGCTGCACCGAAGCATAAAGCACGAGTTCAAACTTACACTCATTTTAGTTGTAAATGGATTGCCTGAAAGTTCTCTCTTCAGCTTTAGCCTGATTTAAATATAAATAAATTAATATCTCATGATATTTGTAATCTGTGGGTCAGCAATATTGACCATTTGGTACCAAATTAGCTCTTGAATGGCAACTGTGCAGCAGCTTTGTGTAGTTAGTGTACGCACCAGAGATGACTCTTCTAACCAGTTCAATAGGCTTTGCAAAGCATAGCTTTAAATAGAAGAAATCCTTCAATCATGATTTGTTCTTGCTTTATGAGAAACAATCAGATTATTCCTTTGTGCTGAACTGTGACAATACTCTAAAGCTTGAATGAAAACTCAGAATATATGTTCCCCCGGTGGATTACATCAGCCTTCTTGTTCATTAGGCTAACATGAAAAATAGATTTAATGTGTAAAATATCTGTCACTGAAGAGAATTTTAAGAAAGTGACTTGGAAAAGAGTTTGTGGGAACTTTGAAGATAGTGAATTAATCACAAAGCACAGTTTTTGTTGGGTAGTTCAAAGCAGACTGCAGTTTTAGGCAGCTAACTAAGCTCTCTCCTTCACTACAAGTTGAAATGCAGAACTGATTTCAGCTCGTCCAATAAAGTTGAGTAAAGTATTGTGTTTGTTGCCCAAAATGTGGAGCTAAACAAGTATAATTCAAAGAGTGCTTTTGTTGCCCATTGTCTCATTTTTATACTCATGCGTTTGATCCCAAATTTGCTCTTCAGTATCCTGAGAAACTTTAATTAACATGTGATAGTCTTCCTTTCTTAACTGGAAAAAGTAATTGGGAGCTACAATGTTAAGTATGGTTAATAATAGGATAGAGTTAATAATAAATATCTTGTGATGAAAGTCATAGTCTGCTTAGAAGACCAGCCCTTTGTGAATTCCCTGGGTTTGCTTTCCAGCTCTCAAGACTTTCCCTGGGTATAGTCACCTCACTCCTGTGCTTCCAGCCCTTCTCCCGCAGGTAGAGGTTGGGAATGGTGCCAGGTCTGGTGTACTACACAGCAGGCAGGGGGACCTTGCTGCCCTTTTTGGATAAAGGATTGAGGCAGTCTCTGCCCTGGCAAGGTGAGCATCGTAATATATTTTGTTTTTCCTTAGTTCATCAAAAAGTTTATGTTCTTACTTTGGGCTCATTCAGCTCCAGCCACCTTCTGTTACAAGCATCAAATCTAAAGCTTCCGTAGATACCTTTAAATAACTTAAGGAGTAATATTAACAGTAAAGTGTCAGTCCTCTGTTGAACAGGTGCCTTTCACATCAGTGACATTTAGAAATGACCTTGTAACATGATCATCAGGTACACCTGACCACTTGGATTTAAAGCCTTAATTTACTCTGCAGGATTTGAGCATTTCCTGGTTCCAGTCCCTCATCTTTGAGTCTGCAACCCTTATCAGGTGTGTAGCTCCACTAAGAATAAAAAACCTTGACCAAAAAGGAAATAAGGGAAGATGAGCTCTGCCGTGTGAGCTTGCTTTGGCATGGTTGCTGGTGATGCTCATAAAGGAGGCCTTATACCTTAGAGAGAACAGCTGCCTCCTGCTTCAGCGCATGCAAACACAACACCTGCTCAAACCCATAAAAAGCAGTAAGCAATGAGTTCCACTGTATGTTGGGCTTTGTTTACAGAACCTCTCGTCCTTTCTAAATAATTTTAGTGGATTTTTTTCTGCATTTTTTGGCTTTTGAGATATTGCATTTTCTTTTTCACAGAGATGTGTTTTTCCTTCTCTTTCTTTGGAACATGAGAGACTCCTGCCAATATTTTGCTTTTCACAAAGAGTAAAGGTAAAGCTCCCTAAGTTTGTTTGAATGAGCCTCCTGTAGATTTGGCTGCCTAGCTAACTTGAATTATTTGAATACACATTATTTGAATACAAACATACCTTGTTTCTTATCTATCTTCTTGTTTTCTGAATATTGGCCAGATACTGAATGTTACAAATTTAGGTATTTTTCTCTCCTGTGTTGCAGGTATATGTCTGCATTTCTTATTTGCAGTGATTACAGGGTTTCACCCAGGCTGTTAAAGTATTTTTAGAGTAACTTCAAAGGGCCAGGAAGGGAATTGTTATAAGGAAACTGGCATTCTGATATTCTCAAGTTAAGCTATACTTTTACGGCTGGAAGATAGAAAAGGCTCTTCAGAAATGGCAGCGTGATCAAGTTCCTGTGCTTATCCCTAGCAGTGTAAAGTGGAAGCAACTCCATTGAAACCACTCCATAACACCAAGTGAGAGATGAACCTGTATGTCAGGATCACCTGTACCATTTATAACTCCTTGCTTCTGAGATCTGTTTCTCACAGTTTGGTCCTAGTTTCTGTTGTATTTCTCTTGTTCTCGAATGAAATGCTCGCCAGTGCAGCAAAGTTGTGCAGAGTGGCCTGCCTCTGCTGGTCTTGTCAGTGGCTGTGGTCATATGTAGCTGTTGCCATCTGGTCTTTGTGATACAAATTTGTCATCTCCAACAGCTCATAATGAGCCTGACTGATATGATAAAATCCTATACTACCACCGACAATAATTGCCATTCTCTTTGGAAGTTGTAGAAGAGAGATTAAGGACTTAGTGTCTAAATTTTAAATGAAATATTCTCTCACCGTGATGGGTGGTCTCCTTTCTGGACGTTGGTAGGACCGTTTATTAACACTACCCAAAGCTGTTGCCTGTACTATGCATTGAAAAAAAAAATTGCCTTCAGAGCTGTCAACCTTTTCATGGTCTAAGCTGAATGTGCATATAGAGTATACGTTAATCAAAATGAGTTTGAACTTCCTTTTTTATTTTTAAGCTTGCCCTGATTTTTTTTAGACTGACTAAATTTAAATAATAAGCATAACTGTTTTATTTAACCAAGGGAAACGAGTGGGAACAAGTTCCTAAGGACAAAGGCTCTCTGCTGGAACCCACAGAAGCAAATGCAAGCAGTGTAGTAGGGAAGATCAAACTTGTTACACTGCTGATATTCTAAGAGTTTGAACTCAGACTCCCTGCTGGCCTCAATTTTACAATGATAATCATTTCCTAAAATGTCTTCATTTTGTAAATGAAGCTGTACCTCCCTCTGAAGCTGGGGTTTGCAAAGATTAAATCATTTACATTTCAAAGTGTTCTTTTTTCTTTTTTTTTTTTTCTTTTTCCAGTGTGAGAAATACTCATGCAGGAAAATGAGTGCTCCTTTTAATTTTTGAAAGCCAGGGGAGCATTCATAGTGAAAATAATCACAGCCTATTACAGGAGCCCTGCTTGCTGGGTCCCACTTCAAAAGGATGAGCCTATCTTCCCCCACACACACCCAGCAGTGAATGACCACTTAAATGAGTGATGGCTTATTAATACCATGACTCAGCCACTTCTCGATAAGGAGAACAATAAGGGGTCAAAGCTTGAGCATCCCTTACAGGAATTAATGAGAACATGTTGCTGGTAATTTGGTCTTTTGGAGATTACATTTAAATTAAAAGGTTCTTGTGTCAGGCTTAATGGTGCGACCAGTGTCGCCAATATTTGAAATCCAGAGGTGAGGTTTTTGCTCTGTGACATCTGTATAATTTCACTGACTTGATGAGGAAGGTGAAAGCTTTGGGAGTTGGACAGCACTCAAAGAAAAAAAAGTGAGGGAAAATGCTAAAACTTTAAGGAAGTTTCTCGGAAAAGACCCATAAAATAGAGGTAGTTGAAGGTCCCTTAAGCGATATACATGGATATATTATTTGTTTTCCAGAGTAAGGATGTATTATTACCAAAAAAAAAAAAAAAAAAACCTGCATTGCCACTGGATCATTTTTAAAGGATGCTTGCTCTGAAGTTGTAGCCTGTGCCTTTCTGAAGAGCAGTTTAGCCATGCAGAGTTAACACTGTATGTGCAAGTGTGGGAGCCCTCCCTTCAATCTCTTATCCTTTTTTTCATTTTTAAAAGCTTGGATTCCAAGATGGCTGTTTTCTATTGTTACTTTTTATTTTCGTGTTTTGTTATTGATATTGAAATTGGCTATGACACTTTACAACCAAGTAATAAAATGCAGAGATCAAGGTTATTTAGAAGAGTTACAAATACAGTTATATAAGACAAGGAAATAGTGCTGTGCTGAGATTACCACAAGAATGACCTTCCATTCATTCTTTACTTTAAAAGAAAAAAATATGAATATACTGCCTGAATGTTTATGAAAAAGGAGCATCTCGGTTCTTATAAGAGCTCTAAGTCTTGTAGGTTCCTGAATTAGAAGTCAGGCTCTGTCAGGCTCAGAGCTATATGTTAATATAGCTCTGTCCACAATATTATGGGCCCAAGGGTAGTTTTTGCCCTTTACTTATGCAGTTAAGGATTGGTTGCTGTGTGGTACCTAGCTGTGATGAAGTAGGCTTTAGCTGTTCCACTTGGTAGAGGCAACAAAATCTTGTACCATTCTGAAACATGGGATATGACTTCATGGAGGGGTTTTTTGTCTTCTAATCAATACTCCTTTCTCAGTATCAACAGTCCTTTAAATAAATCTGATAGTGTGTACGTAAGAGATGTAATTATGAAATAGTAATTTCTATGAGTAGCCATCCGTCCTTACTGTAAAGTCCAATATTTTTCATGATCATAAATCTCCAAAGTATAGACTTGCCATTTAATAAAAGCATTAGCAGCACATACTTAAATCTCTGAGATAAGTTACACCTATTTGGAGCTGCCATCACAAGAGCATACTACCTCTGTTTTTATGCTATTGTAACATTAGTGACACTTATCTCCATTTTTTTATAATTATTATTTTTCATAAGTTTTGAGGTGTTCAAATGTAATACCCAATGGTATTAATATTTTTTTCTCCTGTAGCCAGTGAGCTATTGTGAGGTTTTATGGTATTTTCCACAATTTGCACAGTCTTTAAGGAGGCCATAATGAAATACCTTGTCCTTAAGATCTTTGATAATTACGAGAGATATATGGCAGTCCTGCTATTATCTGTTCTCAGTAGTACTTATGTGATACTGTAATCCATTTAAACTTAGCTGAACATTATAAGATAAGGGGAATTCTTGCAGGATTATCTCTACTTTTTTTTCTCCAAAATAATTGAAGAAATTACTAAAAAAAACCTGTAATATAAATAGTTGAGCGAATTGATGCTGAGTTTTCAGGAGCTACTGAGAATATTCAGCACCTCCTGGGATCCACAAGCTGGGAGAGTGCTGTAGCAACCACGTATCTCTCTGCTCCAGGTCGAGTGCCTACTTTTCATCAGAACTTTGCAGATCTCTCTTCTCTTCTTGTGCAGCAATCAGGGGGTAACACAACAAGCCCAGCTGGAAAATGGGTTGGATTTTGGACCTCTAGGGAGACAAAAATAGGTGGTGCAGAATTCTTTTAGAAATATCTTAAATGTAAGCATCTTTGGTATTTGGTATTCTCTTGTAATTTGTAGTCAAATTTGTAATTTGACCAGAAATGCTTACTTTGCTATGTAATACCAATATTATACAAACACGATACATGACAAGGGGTATTGTTTTTCCAAGGGATAAGTACTCTGGATCCAATTGAAATTGCTTAGCTGAGTGTTTTTATTGATTGAAATGTTCCTACTCATGCTTGAAGTCAAGACTGTATATATTTACATTATTGTGGATGTCAAAATATTCTGTGTTTATTCGAGATCAGTTCCTTCTTGATTGTGTTAAGTAGCATGGTTCCCAAGAGTGTTTTAGGGTTGTTGTTCTGAGTAACCATGAAACATGATTTCTGTAGAACTGATTTAGATTTTGTATCCCATAGATCCTGATCCATCAACTGAACCATTTAATAGGCAAACATCTGGGAGTAGTGGTTTTTTCCACAAAGTACTAAGGAAGCATGTATGCTGCAGAGTGAAGTGCATTATTGATAGATTCAGTAGGAATCCCATCCTGACCTTGGGTGCATTTAGAGAGTTGCAATGTACAAAGCTCTAAGAACTAGACCAGGCTCATGGTTATTGTAGGCCAGGCTCATGAATTAATGTAGGCCCATTCCCCTGAGGTAAACTTTTTGATAACTGATATTTTATCCCTTGATGCAAAGAAAAAGACAATGTAGTCTCAGTTACTATCTGATAATGAACCCTCTACTTTGAACACAAGCAAATTTGATTGTGGGACACTTAGTCCAGGTGGAATTTCTCCAACTTGTTGTAGTTAAAATGTTGCCAGGATTGTGTCCTATATATAAATAGAGGAAAGAGATAGTCCTGCTGGAGACTTGATTCTCAAAAAGGCTTTTTAAACAAATGGCATTTCTGAGAAATTGATGAAAATGTTTCAAGATAAAAGAATGTTAAATATAGCTAGAAATAAGAAAGCCATATGTTCAAAACATATCAGCTTTGAAACCATGCACTTAACCCTGGGACTCCACAAGATTTCCCATTTTAAATAAAATTTTTAACTTCCTGAAAAGATAAAGTTCATTCATCTTGAGGGTAGCCTAGAAAGAAAAGGAAAATATAATCCATGGAGAAGCCTTCCACTAAGATAAGCATCTTTGACATTATGAAGAAAAGGATATAATATGTGAAAATAAGATGGGTTATATCTTCCCTTTCTGAAGAACTCTGTTTTTATATTTGTACATCAAAGTAGGACTAAGGTTATGTTCTGAATGGAGCTTTTGGCTAAAACGTACATTATCTTCCAAAACTACTGCCAGATACATAAAATCTTAGTTCAGTGGGAGAGAGATGCACCATTTTAGCACTCCTATTTGAAACATTATACAGAGCACAGGCTGTTTTAAGTTCAGCGTGAATGTTCCATAAATTTATCCATTAAAAATAGGTCACTAGAATTAAATTATTTGGTGACTTCTAAATGATACTTGTAAGTGTCTGCATGCTATGTTTGTGTATGATATACATAAAACAATAGTTGTCTAAGTTAAATTAAACTGATTTTTTTTCCCCTGCACCAAATTAGGGTTTCATCCTGGAATGATTTTTCCCTTACATAAGGGAAGATCCGAGAAGTGATCGGGAAATTTGTGAAATGGATCATAGCGCAAAACACTAAGTTGTACATCCATCCTTGCAAAAAACATGGACATAAGCGACATAAGCTCTTAAAAAGAAATGCATAAATTCGAGGGGAACTTGTATGGCTTTGAATTTGAGCTTCTGCAATTGCAGAAATCCTCATTCCATTGCAGAATGTAACATCTAAGTTTGTTATTAAAAGTAGATAGGTACAAAAAGACACAACTAAATGTGACTTAATTTTCAGTGAGGATATGGGCATCTTTATCCTATCATGAAGTCAGGTTTGGCTTTTTGTGGTGTTATGTTTTTATATTAATACACAAATATATTTACCGTGCAGGAAGCGAATCCTGTGTTCCTGTTGGTTTTATTCTGGCGCCAGCAGATCCAGTTTTTCTCACCTGGCCTCACAATGTGTCAGCTCCTCTGAGTCTCTGAAGATGTTTCAGGACTAGGGAGTGCCACTGGAACAGAGTAGCTGTAAAGTGATCAGCTTCCCTAGAGACCTGCTGATGTGCATGGAGGCCACAACACATCTGTGATTGAATGGAGCTATTCCTTCTCCATGGAATTTTCTTGCATTCAAGATGCTTCTTGCACTTTCGGACAACTTAAAATGGTCCCAATTTTAAAGAGTTTACCTTTTCATTTTTTTACTGAGCATTTCATAAACCTTACTAAGATTGTAGTCGTCGTAGTGGGGAAACCATGCAGTGCCATTGCCAACCATGTAAGTCAGAATGCAAGTAGTTCATCTCTGAGAAACAGGAGAATTTAGGGAATGCAGGATGCAACAATCCCCGGTGAAACCTGGACAGTTACTTGGGCTCATTAATGCTTTTAGGAGGAGTGTCAGGTATGTTCATTATATAGATCAAAAGTGAGGAACACACATGTGATTGTCTTATTAAAAGCCAGATATTTTTCAGTATTCTACAGAAGCATTAGGTAAAAAAATGTCAGAGAGAGCATCACGGTTCGAATAAATAAAACGCTTTCATAGTACATTTACTTTCTCTTTTTTTTTTTATTCTGAGAATATTCTAAGGCTGTTTAGCTACACTGACTAAATTCTTGCCTGATGTAACATTTTTAAATAGCATTCATGTTTGTTTACATCTAGCTATAGAGAAGAAAATAACTGAAAGCTCTGGAACAACCATTGAGTCTACATTTGCTCTAAACTGGAAAAAATAATTTTTTGTATATGTTTAAAATTATATAACACATATCAGATGTTGTTTCAGATTACTGTTAAAATGGCATTCAAACCTGGCAGTGCTTCTTGCCGGTTTTATCCTTTTAAAAAATTTCCATAGTGCTTTTTTCATCTTTAATTAAATTTTGATTCATTTTATAATGCTAATTAAAGTATTTACAGCAAGAAATTCTATCCATTTACAAAAGTGCCATAAATAGGAACATTTTCACATACAAGTGAACTTTTCAGTTGCTTTGTAATATCGTTATCTACTGTTTGTAAGGCATAGAGGTCTAGGTCATCAACTGGTGTAAATCACTGTCATTTGCTGGAGTCAGAAGAGCAATTCTGATTTACAGTAGTTTAGAATCTGACCAATAATCTAATTAATATAATCAAATCCATGTACAGACATCAGAATAAACAATACCAAACAGTAAGGCAAGTAACCTATCTTAAAAAGAAAAAAAAAGAATGTCCCAGGCTTCTTAAATCACTGTTTCATTATATAGCTTTGCTTTGTATCAGCTTTGATCTCCTTCATTTCATTAGAGCAAACTTCTCATTAGAGGCATGAATTTCTTCCTATGAAATTGATCTTGCATTCAGTACTGATATCTAGTGACTTTTTCCGGTTTCAGCTTTAGTCTTTTTAAATAGCACTAAAAAAATCCAAAAGCAAATTATTGCATATTATTGCATCCTAAGTAGAAGAACATGTGGCATGTCCAGAATTGAGTACACAATAAATATGTTTCTAATAAATACTTTGGTGCTGAGTAAATTACAGAAGAGAGAAGACAATAAATTACCATTCTGCTATTAATTCTTATTATTAGCATGGTAGCATTTATTAAATTAGTTTAATCACGGCCAAGCAGTTGAGGTACAGGAGGACTGTTGATTACAGTAGCTATTAGCATCTCACTGTTACATTGGGCTTCTCTTGTCTATTTTTAATCCTCGTTATCTCTCAGATGCATAGGTTGTAAGACCTCTCATTTCATATAAAAAGTAGGTGTGTTTTACCCAGGATTGATGGATCTTCATATGCAATTTCAGCCATTGAGCTTTGTCAAAATAATAATACAGAAAACTAATATATCCTCAGTATAGAATGTAGTATAAAGATTTTTCTTAGCCAGAGTTGGTGCCTAAATCCAGGTAGAAGCAGAGGAGGTAAAACTCTCTACTGGGCACCATTTCAATGATTTTTTTTCTATCCCAAATTAATTCTACAATGTTGGCTTTTTCCTTCTCCTCCCATGGAAGCTATACCAGTTTGTTTTTCAGTATTCCTTGATTTCTGAGTATTTGCACAAACTCTGATATTGCCAGAGAGTAAGGGCAAACCTGCCTTAGACGTGTGACAAATGGTGCGTTCAAGAGTGGCCTCTTGCATCTGTAGACTGAACAGCTAGGGCTTAGGCAATACACTGCCCCTGTACAGTTTTCTAATTAAATATCAGCTCCAGGAAACAGTAAATTTGAAATAGTGATGACAATATTAAAACTTCCTGAGGAAGAAGGAGCCTATTGAAGATAAGGACGCCAATATCCTATTAGACGAAATAGAACTAAATGCTCTATAGTGACTCGAAAGCCCTGTGCAAATATTCACAGTAGGCTATAGATGAGAATATGAAAAAGATGAGTGTTATAACATCAAGGGGTATGAATGACAAACAGATGCTAAACAGACAAATGAGCTATGGCTGAAGGAGGCCAGTGCTGTTGTATGCTGAGAGAAGAGAGGAAGAGGTGGATAAAAAAAAAATATAGCCCCAGAGAAAACTGAAAACCATGCTGAGAAGTAGTCTGGAGAAGATCACAGGAAACAGCTTATGGAATTAAAAACATTTGGGAAATTACAGCACTTAGGAGGAATTAAATATAAGAAATAATGGTCATCTATGAAAATAGAAACTTCAAAAAGGAAGAGACTGCAGTGCAGAACCTGGAGGAGAAGAGCTAGCAAATCAGTAGATATGATCTCGGCATGAATAGAGAGAGAGGCCCCATGCAATGTATTAGAGTCACTAGGAAAACTTTTATGAACAGTTAACAATAGGCTTGGCACTAAGGAGCAAGAAATGGTGGAGAGAGAGAAATATCTGAAATGATAGTCTTACATTAGTCCCATCATAACTGGGTAACGGATACAAATAGTCTCTTATATTTTTCAAGTGGATAGAACATGTTTTTTTTACTGATGCTCCTTGCTGTTAATTAGTTAAAGATGCTGGCTTGTATTGGAGAAAATATTGGAGATAAGTATTAACATAATTTACAAATTAACATAAATTGACTTTGGAAGCAGAATTACTAATATTAGATAAATGTATTTATTGCTCTCTCACTGAATCTACCATTTGAAAATATTGTTTTTGGACTTTTTACACTTACACTTCTTGTGTAGAACAACGGAAATATTTGTCTAATTCAGATGGACCCTACTGTCTATTTCCATCCATGCAAAGTAGATATTTTCTTATCTGTTAAGTATAGATTTTAAAAAAACGTTTATGAGAACAGATGCTATAGAAACAATTGATTATCTTCAAAAAATCTCTTAAGGCTTTGTCTTGTAGCCATTTTAGGTATATATTCAGAATTTCATTTTTTAAAGTAATTAACAATCGTTCTGCTCAGCAATGCAACATTTGGCTGATTTGGGAGCTCAGGCAAACCTTTGTAGGGCTTTCTTACCTGCTTAGACCCGTCAGGAATCCTTTGCGTTTGCCTGGCAGATAGGCATCCCAAAAGCAAAGCTCAAGTTGCTGGTGCAAATTTACGCTAAGAGCAGGTATGTTTTTGTTCTCTTTCTAGCCTCTCAGGTTTGTGACCAAGAAAGAAAGGTCAAGCCTCACAGTTTCATACTTTTTGGCCTGAGACCACATACAGATTTTACTATAAGAACTTGTTTAGAACTTTACTCAGTGCTTCCAAAACTGCAGTCTTGTAACAAGGTGGCATTGCAACATGGCTTTGTAAACTGAACTTCTGTGTGAGAACGATCAATGAATTCAAGAAATGTAACAAATATACAGGTAATGAGAAAACTTGTAGGAAAAAAGACAATCACATAAGCTGGTTTCAACAGTAAGCATAAAATTGGAGTGTGTTCATTAAGCACAACTGAAAAGTGGAAATGGTAGGATTGGGATCTGACAGAAACCTGAAACCAGCGTCAAAGGTTGCGCTGATTCTGTATAGCAGCAACAAATGTAAGGCAAGCCAAGTTTACTGCGTGTAGGTCTCCAGTGTGGAAGGCCAAGTAGAAGCCAAAAAACATTTCTGGAGAAATTTGTCGCCATACAGCTGGGAAGAACAGAAGGTTGGACAGACCAAAGCTTCTGAGGAAATTTAAAGATATGTGTGTGCTGATAGGCCAGTGATTACATTCACCTTCTTCATCCTGCCCCAGCCCATTTCCTAGGTTAGAGCTCCAAGACAGGTTTCCCAGCTCTCTCTATTTTGCTGCAGGATTCTGGCAGCAGCAAAGATCAAAAGAAGGGGGAGGTAAGACTGCACTCTTCACAAGTGAAGTTAAATACTGCAGTGAGAGCCACAGGCAGAACCACAGCAGCAGCTGCCTATCCTGAGGAGGCTCACAGTACTTTCACTTGCACTTTGTTCCGAACTCTATTCCTTCAGTATTTCTCTTAAACTGTAAGCACCTGCAGCTTTGCTCCTGCCTGTGAAAGCTCATAACATTACAATTCTTCCAATGATTTAGAAACCCATGATAACTTAGGCTCCTAGCTGCCCTCTGAGCTGAGCTTGAGGTTCCTTCTTCATTCTTAAAAATGTCCTCAGCAAAAAATACCATTAATGCTTATCTAGTCTATTGCCATGTTGTAGTTATGGAAGACCTTGCCCAGAGCTCTTGAACTACAATGCTCTGATCTCTAGTTAACCTGCAAAAACATTTCTAGGCGCAGAATACTAAGCTACATGGGCCAATGGCACGATAAATGGCATAATATGCTAATCACACCAGCATAACATAATATTTTGTTCTTAGGTAGCCTCCTTTCATTCAGAGTATCTTAAGATGTACTCCAAATTTTTAAGCAGTCTTAAATATAGTTGTGAGTTCAGGAAGTAGAAAAGAGGTAAAGAATTAATATTTCTAAGCCTTTCTAGTACATCTGTTTCAATAAATGCACCTAATTGTGGCATTGTTCTATATGGATTTCACATTATTTGAATACCCAAAGGTTACAGACTCTGCATGTGATACTGTAGTGCTTCTGAAATTGCTTGTCATTGACGAATCCTACACTTCATAGGTTAGATGACGTACCTCAAAACAAACAAAAAAAAAAAGCAAAAACACATTATATAATGCTAGCTTTGCTCGGTTTTGTTCAATAAAATTAGCTTTTGAAGTAGTCATTTACTAGGCTGGTCATCCAAGTATCTGTTCAGTAAAAAGTATATTTCCTTAAATATAAAAATATCTTTCTTACTGAAATGGTTATAAGTGCTTTTTCTTATCTCCTATGGTTTCCAGCTCTATGTAAAATAATAGCTCAGAGGAATGATGTAATCTCATATAATGAGTTGTTAAATATTTATATATTTGAACAATATATTGAAGTAGCTGTGATGTTATGTCTTAGTCTGAAAGAGAATTACGTTACTTTTCTCAAATATTACTTTTTCTTCCAAATTGTCATAAAACCCCATTCAGATAACACTGAATATCTTATTTAAAGCTTACAAAGGCTGCAGAACCAGGAGATATGGATGTGGTGCAATCCTTAACGCACCCCCGTTGTGCTGACACATAACAGGAGCTCCAGAGCAGCTGGGGGTCGTGCACATCTCCTGTGTGCTGCAGCAATGCAACAAATTGCCAGTGGTGCTTAAACCTCAACTCTGAGTTCTTGCTTTTGTGAGTTTGTGTCTCATGCATGGAGAGCATGGATTTTACAAGTTACACAGGGATACTGTGGCCTGCCTTTTTGTGAATAGGACCAGATGGATTATTTCATAAAGTCTGACATTGATACAAGGTATATCTCCTTTTTGGTCTTGTACTGCCTTTGAGTCTGTGCAAAGAATTAGAAGATGATATTAGAGGGCTTTTTTATATGAGCTAATTTTTTTTTCAAGTAATAATCTGTGCGTATTGATGGCAACGTAACTTTTAATCTGACAAAATGCAACTCTTCTGCTTTAAAATACTCTCGAAAATGCAGTCACTATGTTAATGGGAAGAATCCAAATCCACCTTTTATGCTGAACTCAAGAAACTGTTGTAAGATTAAAGCTGCATACTCCAAGTTTTCACAGAAAAAAAGTCTAAAATGGTAACCAGTTTTTCAAAATATTTCAAATTGTGTACTGAACTGTCTGGTAAAAGAAATTACACCATGCGGCAAAAGACTCCAGTGCTCTGTCACCCTCGCTATCAAGAAAATTTTCCTTAAGTTCCTGTGGAACTCTTAATGCTTCAGTTTGTGGCCGTACATACTCTTCATGTAAGTAGCCAGCTTTTTGGTTGCTCATGGAACAATTGCCAGAGCAAGTATAATGACTTTATCCATCTACTTATGACCTAAGAAAATCTTTAATAAACCAAGTATTTGTAGCTTGGCCCTTGCCTTGGCCGTATGCTCTTTCACCCAGTAGTCATAGAGAAGCGTTGAGGTCGGGGAGGTTGTTCTCTGTTATTTCATCTTTTAGCCAGATAACGAAGCACATAGGCCATCCACTTTACCCTTCCACCTTAATGTTTGGTTTGGTGATGAATTTATAGAGGTGAAATGATCTGTATTTGCCAAAGCAAAGAACGGAACAGAGGAAGAAGATGGCATAAAAAATAAAAGTGGTCAATAATTATGGGCCAAATCGTGTTAATCTAACACAGCACAATTGGCCTGGCTTTGAACAAAATTAGTGGTCACCAAACAGTGATATTAAAACTAAATGAAATGTCCTTTCTATTTAGGAAATTGTTCCTAGTTCATATTTATTTTCTATAAAACAAATTTTTAAATCCTTTAAAGTACAAGTGTGTTTTTTATGGCTACATTTCAGACTTCTGTGAAGGAAAAGATGTTAAATCTTCAAGAAAACATACAAAACTATGGTGGCGGATTCTTTAGTTACACATATCCTGCAAGAGTGTGTATCTTAGCATAAGCATCAACAGGTAATATTCCTGTAAAAGTCAGATGGAAGTCTTATCTCTGACTGAGGCATTACCTCACAATTTAGAATAAGGGTTTCTTAGTACCAGGGGTTCAAAATTCAGTGTAGATGGCCTAATTTCTCTCCTTTCTCAAGCAAAAAAAAAGATTGAACATTGTGCTTTTGATTATGAAGCTGCTCCTTGAGATTAGTTCTTGAAATGTAGAGTGATATGGGTTGTAAAGATGCCTCCTCTGAAGTAGGTGCAGGATACCTGTTTATAACTTGTTGGGCTGTACTTTGCATTCTTTTAATGTGCTTTAATGGCACAAATGTGAACTGGACAGTGGGATGTTAATAAAAAGAATAATTGAATTATTACCAATTCTTAGTATTGCATTGCAGAGAAGATCTTTTAGATTTGTTGTAATTATGGCTACGTGGCAACATTTTCTCAACTTACTAAATAGGGCTCTTTTTTCCTTTTTTTTCTTTTTTCCTCTTTCTCCTTAGATATAAAACAAAATCACTGGCCTTTTCTTCATGCTTTCAAGGCTTTTGCATTCAATAGGGAGGTTGGATTGCTCCAACAAACAGAATTATTCAGCCAGTCATTGCCTTCAAGAAGTAATGTTTAACACCTTGTTTTGTGCCTTGGTTCAAAAGGCACTGTCACTATTGTACACCATTTCTTTTTTTTTTTTTTTTTTTAAAAAAAAAAAAGACTATAATTCATATGCAAACTAGTGGGGATTCATGATTTCATAATAAAATGTTGAAACGCTTTGATCATGAGCTGGAAGGAGGTGTGAAACAGTGCTTCAGAAACAGACAGATATTTGTGTAATCAGCCTTTATGTATTGCCAGTTCAGAATAATAACATATAAAAAGCCCCAACTTACCTCATCTGCCTGGTACAGCCAAGGCATAAATAAAAGAGAACAATGGAATTACTATTACTCACTCACTGAGTCCCAGCTACATCACTGTATTCTTTATAATTGCTGGCAAGAAGATTAATGTTTTGTTAAATATCAGAGTAAGGTCACAAGGGGGCTTGCAGGGCTGTCTAAACATCTAGGCTTTAAACTCCTTCCTTCCTTCCTTGCTGTTTTTTCCTCTTTTTATATTTTTTTTTAGCTTCACGGAAATGAATTTGTAGCATTTCCTTTAATTACAGTGATTTTTATGTTTTGTGCATTTGAAAGGCAGCTTCCATCTTTGACAGTGCAAAAAATAGACAAGGGCAACAATTGGTGTATGGCTGATATCACTTAATCATCAGGTTGAGAGGAAGATGGTGATTTTTTATGTGTGAGGAGCAGACCAGCGAGTTCCATTTTGTCTGTCATCTTTATTCCTTCATGTCTTTGCTATATATTCAGATAAGGAATATTTTCTTATGGTATTGATGTCACTGTTACCTAAAGTGATGATATTTTCATTTTAAAACAAGTATTTTTAGCTCTCTGTTAACTTAGCTTGTGAATACCAGTGCAATAAATGTTCCAGAGAAGGAAAAGTTTTACAGAATGGGGAAGATTGACTCTTATTTTTGACCTAGGAGTCAAAGAAAAACACCATCATAATTTAAATGATTTTTTTTTTTTAATCTCAGATCAAAGAGATATGATACGCTCGGTCATCTTAATCCCTTGTTCAGATTATTGCTAGGCATTTGCAGAATACATTTCTTTGCTTTGGCTGACATTATCCTCCAGATTATATAGGAGCAGTCTGGGCAACAGCCACTGTTGTCTTAAACAGAAAGGGAGAGGGTCCTTTGCAGATCTCTCTATGTTCTCGTTCCTTGCAGGTGAGTTGCCTCACATCCATCTAGAGTATCAAAAATTGAAAAATTGAGAAAGCTTCTTAACAAAATGGCCAAATGAGGAGTTCTTTAGTATCTTTTATTGGAAGAGATCTTCTGTGGAGGAAGGGTAGTTTTACATGGCACTGCTAACATTTATAAACAGTATCTTCAGTGGCCTAATGTGAACAAAACTACAACTACAGAACTGAAGACTTGAAAGAGCACTGTATGGAAAGCAGTACATTGAGAAAAGTACATGGGGAGAGTTGTACATTTTGAATTTTACCGTTATGCGTAAATTTCCAGTGCTGTAAAAGAAAAAGAATAGTTGGTAGATAGTCTCCAATACTTCTACAATTGTGTGTGTTTTCACAAATAAAAGTCTCAATGATCTGAGCTAAAGGAGATATGAGAAGCCCTGGTCTTGATCCCATGATACTTGCTTATTCTGTCTTATGTGGTTTCTGTTAAGTATGGGAAACTTGCTTCTATTTTCCTGGTTGATCTGGTGTTGAGAAAATGTCAGTAATTATGATATCAGTAATCACTGAAGTGTTATTATAAGAATCTCTATTATTTGAAATTGACTGTGTGAAAATGTGAGTATTAGCTATAGAAAATATTATTTGAAGGCTATCTTGACGAATCCTGAAAATATCCTTGAGCTTCATCATTTCTTGATGTCACCATTTCGTGGTGACACCATGCCATCATGGTGTAATCACTGAGGAAATATTGGAGATTTCCTTTATAGCTGTAATCTGCTGCAATCCTCAGAAGTAGACAGGAGCCCAGAAGGAATGGGTGTGAATGGTGTTAGTTAAAAGGAATAAACACACAAAAATACTTGCAGCTCAGCTTATTTTATTTGTAAGAATTGTTTATGGCCTATCACAGTGCAGTGAACAAATTACTCCAGAATTTCAGAATTTTTGAGGCTCCTCTGAAGACATGAGCACTATTCCAGCTTACATCAGCCAAGAATCTGAGGCAGTTTTCTGTTCTTAGTAACCAGTGCAGTGAAACACGTCATCTGAAGGGCTCAGCATCCTTGTCAAGAAAGGAAAGGCCATTCAGTAGCACCCAAGGACCAAAAGTCTAGCATTATGGCAAGATAAAGATTGCTCAGTATCAGCCAATAAATGTTAAATGTTCATCCGCAGAAAGACTTCCAAAGAGACAAAATGTCCAACATGAAGACGTTTCCAGTTAAATGAGGTTGGCTGAGTGGTTGCCCTTTCTGGCAAAATTTGAACACTATTGCACATTTCAGCATGATAATCCAGAGTGAGGTGCCCAAACCTGTGGAGGGAAAATAAATGACAGGTCATTGTGGTCTCCATCCTTGGTGGTTCTTCAGCCCCATCTGGATAAGCCCTGAGCAATCTGGTCTAAGTCCACATCTGACCATGCTTCCTTTGAGAGGAATGTTGAAATGGGGATTTCTGAAGGTCCCTACTAACCCGAGTTATCTCATGATCCTAAAAGAAGAATAAAATTATGTCAGCCTTACTTGTCAGAGAAAGTTGATTGAGGTTTAAGCATATGGGAAACAGATTGCAATTTTAGAGTTAAAATTGAGCTGAGTTTTCCGCTTTATAAAAAAATGGTAGCTCAAAAATTTAGATTATATTCTAAAATAGGTGAGGATTCCAGCTGCTTCTGAAGTGTGCCAGGAGGTGAATAAGCACAGAGGCTAACCTGATTAAGGGATGATATTCTTGCAAACTGTTTGTACCAAAGATATATCGTTGAAGACTTACATAGGGATAATAATGATGCTTCTTAGCATCATTTAGCATAGAGATAAATATAAAAGACTGTTTGCAAAAATGATTAGTGAATCCTCTGTGAGTGCCTCCCTATTAATTTTTGCATTATTTTAGTGCTTTTTACATAGCTGATTTATCCTCAGAGGTGCATGCATAAATCACAGCTTCACTTCCAGGGCCATATCTGTTTTTATCTGGACATCATATTGCATCATCACTTAGATTTTAGATTTGTTCTTAATTAAGTACATGGCATACAAAGATATGTATTTCAAAAATGGGTATATAGCTTAAAACTCTATGTATTGAAATTGATCTATTGATAACAATCATACGAGATTTCAGTTCACATCCTAAAAGGCGTTGGGTGGTTAACTGCCAGGAAATCACTGGCATTTGGGTGCTTAAGTACTACAGATCTTCAAAGGTATTTAAGGATCTGAGTCATTTTAACACTTTAACAAAAGTTGCTCATAAAGGCTGTAGTGATATAAATCAGATAATCTGATGACAATAAGATTTTCCTGGTTTTTGAAGAAGTTTATATTAAAGCACTTGCTTTGTTGTTAAATCTTGAATCAATAGGGAAATTTTGAAATGGAAAGAGATAGTTACATCTCTTTCACAAAGAAGATTTTAAGTCCCAGCTAACCTCAGAATCTGATCCTGTGAATAGATTAATAGAGATAAACTTTAATTTTAGTTGCAAGATGGGTTAAACAGTTTTACATCTTTGAGGAGCACTCAGCAGGACACTGGCAGAGCCTGGAATGGTTTCCAGTGGCCATCACATTACTTGATTCATAAGGTCAAACTTTACAACCCAGTTACTACCATAGATAATAATTCTTTCGGGGCTATGGTATTTAATCTTTTCTGTATTTGAACCTGCAGAATTACTATTTGAAAAGATAGACCATACACAATTTAGGTTCTTAAAATACCAGAGAAATATACTGTTATTTGTAGGTTGAAATCAATGAAAATGGCAAATATTTCATATCCTCATGTCTTGAATTTGTAGTTGAAAACATTTATGTAGCTTTGAAAGATTACAAACCTATTGTTTAGCTTAAATTAACTCATGAGATATATTGAGCTCTGAGAGATGCAAAGTTGTGCTGTACAGAAACTGGGAAACTCGGTGAAGCTTCTGAAGCTGGACTTTGTGACCATTTCTTTTGTTCTGAACATATGGTCTGTCACAAGCAATTGTACAATATTTTAAAACTTAGGAAAACGCACAAGAGAAATTCAAATGTGTATTGAATTGGTAGCATTATTTATTTTTATACTAAAATAGCTGTTCATAGGCTTGGAAAAATGCAATCTAAAAATTTTTCAAGGAACATTAAAATGTTTCCAAAAGGAGACTATAAAGAAAAAGCAGGCTCTCCAATGATAAAGAAAGCTAACTAAAGCCGTATATGATAAAAGAGGAGGAAAAATAGCAGAACCTTCCGCATTATTGAGAGGCATTTGAACACATTGAGAGGCATTTGCATTCTGAAAGTTCAGATTTTTCTCCCATCACTTCATTTGCTCAAAATTCAAAATAACCAAAAATATGAAAACTCAATTGCAGTAAGAAATGCAGAGTCTTAACATGCTCCAGATTCACCTGCCATAATTGATGCATTCTTTCATATGCCAAAAAATGCATTTTATCACTTTTAACAGTAAGAAATTTAGGGCAGATGTCCTCATGATGAACAGCTTTAGAGTATGTAACTCACTGCTAAAAATGTATGAAAAAGTCAAAGGGGTAAGAATCAAATGGGTTGTGTAGAAAAAAGGTGGTTTGGGACCTTTACTGGAGAAAGATATTTGAAGATGTGTAAGATATTTGAAGATGAGTAGGAGAGTGTGTGGCCATCAGATACGGGTTAGAAAGGCTGAATCTAAAGATAAATCTCCAGATTTTCACAGTGATTGCTCTACTGGGTTGTTCTGGCTCCGGGCATGGAGGGGTTTTTAGATGCTGCCATCTCTCCCTGAATGCCACCTTTGGCAGCGCTGCAGTGCTGGCATCGCAGCCAGCGGGCACGTCCCCAGCGAGGGGCTCGAGCCCTGTGGTGGGAACGCACCGAACAGCAAACGCTCAAGTGCCTGTTACTGGGTGTGCACGCTGGAGGGTGCTAGTATTTAGAAAAGAGTGCACCAAGAGTGATGGGGCTTCTCGCACAAGAGATGGGAGAGCTGAGCTCCTAGTTGCTGTAGGAGGGCGAGCGGTGACACTGGCTGCGCTTTGACTTGGCTTCTCGTTCCAGCTAGGCAAACATTAAGTAAATTTTGTTATTTAATCAAAAAATTGAAGTCGGATGATGATTTCAATTGCTTATATTACACATGCTTAATGTAGGTATATGCAAGGCAGTTTCACAGAATCATTTTCTATTAGTGTATTTGTGCTTGTTTTTATGTGTATTTATTTGTGTTTTCCTGAGGCTATTTTGAATGTCACTCGAGAGGTAAAGAAGATCTATAGCATGTTTTAAAGAAATGCAATAAAAGATAATATAGCATATTTCTTCCATGCCTGCCTATATTAATTCTTGCTTATATAAGAAAATATGCAGAACAATTGTAAACAGGGGATCGTTTGGAATCAGATTATGCATCAGGAGTGATATGCAGGCACATCTTAGATACAAACCAAAAAAATCAAGTTTTACTGCTAATGGTTTTAGGAAACATTTTTCTTTTTCAAAGGAAATTACTCAGTGTAATAAAAACATGCTTTTTAAAATAAATGGACTAATTTACCTTTTGTTTCAAGAAAAATAATCATAAATACTGCACTTAGCCCTAAAAGACATAACGCTTTCTCACGCAGTTGTCCTGGTGATGGAGTTTGACCTTGGCTTTATGACACTCCGGTCTGTTTTCCTTACAAACTCTTGCTGGCTTTTATGGCTGCTGCTTTGCCTGCGCTCCGTCCTCACTGACTGCTGATCGCTGCGCCTCATCCTGCCCTTATCAATGGGGAAATTCTTAACAGCTTCACTGGATGTTTCTGCCAAGCTAAGGAGGTTTCATCATTTTGCAGTGAAATGTTGCAAAACTTGCACAGACTTTAGTGTGTTTTCTGATCTGCATGTTTAAGTTCTAGTTGCATGCAGTTGTACTTAACTTGCTGACTTTTCCTAGTCTGTTGCAGCAGATTTTTATAAATAAATACATCGGATGTGATTTTATAAAAACTTCAGGGTGGTGGGCTATTGCTTTTTTTTCTTTCCTTTTTTTTTAAAATAGCAATATAGAATTGCATCCCTAGCCTGTATTGGCTCAACTTTTATTCTAGACAAAAAGCAAGCGTGGTATTTCAGGTACAGGTTAAGTGCAAGTATTGAAGGAGAAAATTTTCTTTAATGGGGTTGCTTATGTGAGTAAAGCTTCTCAAGTGTTTGCAGGACAGAGATTTTAATTTGTAGCACAGATCTGGCTGCACGTACAATACTAATAAAGTTTAATGAACATTATTTGCCTGCATATAAAATTGTTAATAGGGTTGCACATTTGGAGCATTCGTTACTGCCCTCCAAAAGAGAAGTAGCCTGAGGTAGCTCCAGTTTTCCATTTGCAAGAATAGAGGCATTGGGACAGAAAATAAGCTCCCTAATCTCCTAAACAAAAACCTACAGTATTTCAGGGTTTTTTTTTTATGAATGTGAAATATAAATGATTCATTTGCAAAATAAATTAACAACATTTCAGTGTAAAAGGACTTCAAGATATAAACATGCATATAATCTAATGAAGTTTAGACTGATATTTAGTGTTGCTATGATGCAGAGGTGACCCAGACAGAAGCAACTCTTCAGCGCTCAAGTGCTATGAAAAGACACAGGCAAAATGCTGTGGCCCTCCTGCCCTTATAGCTCTCACAGCTGCTTCTAAGTCACTGCCTAAACTTGGCTATTCAGTTACTGAGAAATTAACTACCAATACCTGTAAAATGCTTTAACTGACACACTGAGCAGCACAAAAGCAGCTTAAATTCTGCCCTTTGCTGTTCTGGTTTGTCTTTATCGTGTAGAACTGTTGTAAGGTTTGTTTGATGGAAGTTATCCAGTGTAGTTATTCCTATTACACCTTTGGCTTAAGACTGAATATTTCAGACCGGAGGGCCTGATCAGGAAAAGATAATCATGTAAATAGCCTGACTTTTTCAAAATCCTCTTGGTTCTAGAGGGGTTAGTCCTGCAAATGGACCCGTGCACTTAACTCTTTGCCAGATCAGGTACTGTAAACTCTCTGGGGGAGGACCCATGTTTTTTTTATTTGTCTGTAAAGTACCATGTATACCTATAGTACTGTATAAATAAATAATAATAATAGAAACAATAAAAACCATCTAGGGATTAAGAAGGCCTTTTAAAGAGGCCAAATGTTCTTCACATAAATTTTGGATCTAATTTGAGCTCTAATAAGGTCCATTTCCTGCTTTTCTAATATTTTTAAGCCGCATTGCAATAGCTATCTTTTTTTTTTTTAACAGTTGTTTTAAGAGAGCCCTAAGGCAAGCATCTAATCAACCTAATGGAATTTTCCATGCAGTTAAGTGTTTTATTCAGCTCAAAATGTTGTCTTTGATTAGACTTACCACCTTCCCTTTTGCCCTTTTACATTATTTTGGCAGGCTCTGCAGGTGTAAAAGCTCCATCTCCACTGCTGCTCCATCATGAGACCAGCGGCCTTGCTGGATGTGCCTACCTGGTCCCTGGCCTGCAGACAAGCAGCAGCCTAAGAGGCCAGCACGCTGGGGCTGCAGCTTTGCATCCATCCACACTGTGCTCTCAACGCATGGCAGCTCTTGGTACAACGTACTCAGGTCAGCTCATGTTTAGTTAACTTATATCCTGGTTGTAGCCGTGCGGAACTCCATGCTGCCTAGGCTAACTGTGCTGCAAGATCTGCCTGGAGTGTGGGACAGCCTTTGTAAATGGTGTGGAACCCTGCTTGCCAGGATTATACTCAGTCCATACTAGATGATTTAAAGCTCACTCAGCTGTGTCTGTGAGACTTACAGTAGATTTTTCTGTAGATAGTGGCCAACTCGGGTGCTTCAATAAACCTTTCAACTTTTTTTTCTTTTTTTTGAATCTGAAAATTGAGTTGAATCATGTGAGGATATAACTTAATACATTCTGCTTAATATTTACCCTCTTTCTGAGGTGTTGTGAGAATTTTTAAAGTAATATTTATACAGCATTTTGAAGATGAAAAGCATTGCATAAGTGGTAATTATTATCTACATTTATTTTCATGCCTCAGTTGAAACATCTTTTCTACTTTGTCTTAATTTCTCTTTTGCTTCTTTTTAATTACTGTGCTTTTAACTTCACATGAGATTTCTAGATACAGTTTTGATGAAGAAAGCAGTTATACAGGTTATATCTGTGTTACATGGTTCTTCTCTTTTTTTTTTCATCCCATGGTTAACCAATACTCTCACCAATCCAATTTGCAAGCAGAAGTTATATTCCTGCCAGAACAAAAGGACAGATTGGTTGTTCAGGCAATCCGCCAAGGCTCAGAAGACCTAGATTTTCTCCATTCTGACACAGGTTCCTTGTTTGACATTGAGAAAGTCACTTAATTTCTTCATGTTTCAGCTGGCTATCTGTAACGTAGAAATGCTTCCCTACTGTGTTCTTGGGTTGTAATATTACTTTTCTGTATTAGACAGCACTCATGAGTGTGAGAGAAGAACCAATATACTTCAAAAGGTGGTGTTACTCCCCTGTGTGCACATCTCTCAATGCACCCAGTGACTTAGAAAATGGATATTGAACCTATATTTTAGAAATACCTGTTTAGTCTTAATAACTCTCAGTTAAGTAAAGGCGATGTTTTCTACTGCCTCTAGTGAGCATTGTTATCAAGATAATTAATGGGCATATATTCAGGATCTAGGGTTTGCTTATAAGAAAGAAGATAAATACAGTACTTCTGGTTTGGCATCCAGAAAACAGTGAAGTTGTTTCCTTAGAATCAATTTGTTGATGTGTATTTTACTTTGTATACACATTTCTGTGATTTTGTTTTAGAAACAGGTAGTCATTTTGTTCCATTGTCTGGAGTCCACTCATTCTTGCTGCTATATGCAAGGGCATGTCTTCAGGGTGGTGCCATATGGAACACTGTTTATTGCTGATGGACCGTTTTCTGGTAATTACATACAGAGTCATAGCTGTACATCCACATTTCTAGGTGGAGGCTGCTGTGTTCAAGTCATTCCCTACTCTAAGCAGTTGGGGGAAAATATGAAGGCATGGTGCAACATATGATCAAAGACTTCTAAAGATAAAAAGTTATACTTTTATTATTTTTATGCGATCAGCATGCAATGCAGAAAACATGGGTAAGGCAGAGATCAAAATTTATCATATTTTAATTGAATTCAGTTTTGCCTTTCAAATGGTTCCTTTATCCCAGTGGGAATGATCCATGGCAAGATAATGTTACTTAATAGTTTTATTTCTAAAATGCGCCTTCTTCTCTCTATGCATGCAAGTGCTTTACAGCTCAATAAAAACCATTGTGAAATGACACTAAAACATTATCCTAAAAGTCATTTCACTTCCCTCCTTAAATGTAACCATTAAAGTAATAAAAGGAGGTCTACTACACAATGAAAAAAAAAAGAAAAACAGGAAAGTTTGTATATGGGGATAACAGATCATTCTAATAATCTTTTGCAATGCTACTTTGAAATTGTCCTGATACACGCAGCTCTAACATTCCCCATTGAAATAAGGCTAACTGCTTAAAGAGGCAGAGGTTTGCCAAATATGTTACTTTGGAAGAATGGAAATCAAGGTATAACCTTTAAAAGGCAATAAACTCTATACACTGGCAGCTGGTGCAGTTTAAAAACCTAAACCAAGTGTTACTGGAGGCTGACACAGGTTCAATCCTAAATTTCTTAATTCACCTTTCTTTTCTAGTTAAAAGAAGAGAGATAAGGGATTAACAAATCATCTTCTATTGAATTCCTAACTTGCATGTATTCGGCATCTAACCCTCTCTACTCAAAAGCTGGGTAAACCCTAAATTGTGTTAAGCTTATTCTGGAAAAACGTCTCAACAAATATGCTATGTTACTAATTAACAATTAACTTAATAACTAACTTCTTTGACATCTTACATGCTTCAGAAACATGTGGAGCAAATTTGAAAGGTGTCCCTCCTCAATATTGCATAGTTTTTAAAGATTTTATTAATATTTTGTTCGAAGTTGCTACTTGGTTCCCGTTTATCCCCAGACTTTTCAGAGACTAGTTGGTACTTGATTAGACTGTGTCCTCTCTTAACATCCATGTGTTCTCTAAAATCTTATTTTCTAGATTGCCAAAAATGTAGGTAAAGTCTTTGTTTCTTTTTGAGAAATATGTGCCTTACATATCCTTTCTTTTTCAGAATGAGATGCAAAACTTGTATTTCATGTAATTTTGAGATTAGGAAGTCAGTGTTTTTCAGAATCCCTCTATGAATCAATAGATTGTTTATTGTGATCATAGCACACGCTGTCCTCTCGCACAATTATTCTCCTCAGAAGTGATTGCAAATGAGTTTGGCTAACATTTATAGCCTTTAAACATGATTTTCCTAATGTAGCTTGATGTAGCCTGTGCTCTTTTTATTATTGATTTTTCCAAAAATATTCCAGCAAGTGTGCTTTTTTCCTATAACAGCTGCTAGGGTAATATTGTAGAATAATTTCAGTTCAGCCTTCAGCTGCAGTTATTCTCAGATACATGATTATATTTCTGTGCGTGTGTGTGTGTGTGTGCGCGCACGCATGCACAAACCCATACATATAGAGAGCCAGTTAATATCCATAATTCCAATTTGTGATCTCTGTTTTCATTCCCACTTGCTCTGGAACCTGATTGTAACCACAAACCATCAGTCTAAAAGAAATGTAGCTCAAGAATTCATGTCTTATCCATGAGCAATCTGAATTCTGTATTCAGGTTACATGCACAAAATTTGTACATTCAGCCTCCTTTTATAAAAGACTTGTTGAGATAGAATGGAATCTTGTCAGAACTGCAAAAGAGACACTCAAATAAACCTTGCATGTGTGGACATGTATAACCACTGTTTTTATGGGTAGAAATCATAGATCACTAATACAACTGTAGTACTATGGCAGCAGATCTGCTCATAAGATACTACTTTCCTATTTGATTGTAGCACTATCTTCATACAGCAACCTGATTTCGAGAAATTTGCTATCAATTTGCAATGCAAAATACACCAAAATGCCCTACTTGGATATTTACTTGCTTGGGACTGATTTCTTTTTCAGACCTTCATATTGCTAGCATTATGATGCTTTTTCTTGACTGAAAAAGAATAATATTCCTCTAAAATGCTTAATCTTTTGCATAAAAATTCAAACTAAAATTTCTTAGGTAAAAATACATTAAAAGCAAAAAAAACTAATCAAGAAACAAATAATCAAAAATAGAGGTATCAAGCACCTCAGTTCACATAGGTTTTATTCACAGATTGATCAGCTATTAAATTTTTAGAAAAGGCACCTAGAAAAGAAAAACAGAGGAGTAAAATCTCACTATTACCGACCCAAATATGTACTTGCTAAACATGAAAGCAAAGGTAAACATGTTGGGTTGATCTTTGATTTAACAGTTGCTTGTACCTAACTAATGTAGGCCTCAATCTCTTGTACAGTCAACGCTGGACAGTTAGCAAGAAACAAAAAGATGGTAGGTAATTACACACTAGAGGCCCATAGCTGTTCAGTTGGCTCATTCAGTTTAAATGCATTCTGAAGTATTTTGATGAATTTGTCATGCATGTGTTGAGCCCAGAACAGTCACATGTGGTGCTGCTGATACACAAGACTCCCAAGCTGAGATCAAGCTGAAGTGAATCCACTGAAGAATCACTGGAGTCCCTAAGTGGAGCAGAAACCCCAAGAATTAGCTGTAGTCACGTCCTAAAGCAAGGACTATTTTGAAGGTCTCAAAACTAAGAATGCTTTCCTAGTGTGAAAAATCTTCACCCTAAATTGCTTTTTTGGCCTTTGTTGGCGGAGATGCTCCATCTTCTGTTTATCACGCTGACATCATGTGCACTAATGATCTTTTCTCCTATTTCTATACATACCATCTCTTTCAAGCCCCCAGGAATTAAAGGTACTTGAGAGCCAAATTAACTTTACACCCAAACTTTACCATCCTTAAGAAGAATAGAAGTGCTGGCTTAGTTATATCATT
>JAUBOD010000677.1:38553-57168 GCA_032353885.1 Nothura maculosa | reverse complement strand
TTTCTCCTTGCTTATCTCCCTTTCCTTCACAGAATTTCCAGTATCTCGCTACATAAAGATGTTTGCCTGCAGACTGACACTAAGATATTGCTTCATGTGAACGCTGAGTTTGTGCAGTGATGTCAGTGTGGGATCACTCAGCCGTGTCTGAGGAAAGGTTTTAGACAACTTGCTTCTTTTGATGCACGATCTTAATTTTAATCAAAATCTTTAGAACCCTTCACTGTTGTGACTAGTCCATATATCTTAGAAGTTGTATGTTAGGTAATTGTTAAAAATCCTCTTTTTTTTTTTTGCTCTCCTTTTTGTGCTCTCTGTTTATCTTGAATCTTTAAGGAAGGACATCATAGAAGACATCTCCAGATAATTTTAAAGTGAATTATTAAGATTTAGCATGCATACAGTCTCTTTTTTGCAAATCCAGGGAATACATGTCTGCTATGGTCAAGTGCAGTTTTGACTCTGGATTTCTGAAATAGGCTGTGCCAGAGTCTTAGCTTGTCAGACATAGTTACAGTAATTCTGTCAAAACTTCCAGTGGAACCTGCCAGCTGGTTAAAGGTTAAAGAATCCCAGTTAAGTTGCCAAACCCTGGTACTTAACAGCAGTTTTTAGCATTCTTCTTCTACTCTGCCTTTTTTTTTTTTTAAATAAACTTAGCTAAGTAAGCCTGGGAGGTTTGTGCAGACAGAAGGTAGTTAGCAAAATGGAATTATGTGCAGAAAGGCTTTAATTCCTGCAGCCCTTATAGAAGAACATCTGCTTGAATTACAGGCCATACATAAATTGTGTGTGTGCTTGTTTTTGTCACAGATCCTTCCCCTCCACCCTCTTCTCCCTACATCTTATATGATACAATGAGGAAAAAAAGAAAAAAAAAGAAAAAAAAGCTAATTAGTATTTCCAGCCCCCCCCATTAGTGAAACTTGATATGTTTACTAAAAAAATAATTACGACATTCCATTCATAAATCTTTGGCAATGTCAGCATTATACTGATGGAATTATGATGTCCCAGTACAAATTGTCTGACCTGCTTTATGTTCCCCAGCACATAATTAAGGTGGCGGTGTGTTAAAGGAAGTAATTTTGTTCAAAGCTTTGGCACCAGCCGTGCAATGTCCTTAGCTCGTATTACTAACAGTTACCAGTCAGAGTAAGGAACTGCACCATGTTTGACTCCAAGCCTGGACATACTCTTGTAGCTCTGAGTACAAGGCTCTGAGCAACAAACACAAAATGAAAAATAATGTTCTGTACAGAGACTTTGTTGGGATTTTGGACAAAATAAGCTTTTACTCTCTTGAGAATTTGAGTGAGCAAATAAATTAATGAATGATGACTAGAAAAGCTTAAAAATAACAAGCTTGGAAACCTTTTCACATATCAGATATTTGGAAACACAGCTTATTTCCTTTCTTTGTAATCTTTGAACTTTCTTGCTCTGTTCCTTGGAGATGGAAGTTTTAGCAATGTTTGCAAGAGGCTTTTGAAGCTGTTTTAGCAAATTTGATTTTGCTATCGCATGTGTCTTTTGAATACATGATTTTGAGAAAAGCATCAATGACAAAATAGGATCCTGATGTCACAGGCAGCTGAGGAGGTAAGGATTGAGTTCCAGAGCAATTGCACTGACTGTATTGAGATCATACATGTGGCTTCCTCCTCACTTGCAAACGCTGCTGCTGTGTCCAAGACTTGTACCTTGTACCCTGTAGCTTAGGCCTCATATTTTGAGTCCAGGCCTTTCTCCTCTATTCTCTATTTCCAGAGGGCAACTCATGTTTGCAGAGCTTCCGGTATGTGTGTTAGATTGTAGGTTTTGGTTCAGCCAATGATGATAAAACTAGGCAAATGTGAATAAATGTGTTTACTTTGGCTTTGTGGAGAGCTTGAGCTGAGTTGGATCGTAGAGAAATTGATATCATTAAGTTAATTTGGGAATGAAAATACTTAGAACCTTGAAGACTGTAAAATGTCACCTTGGTCTCATGGATTTCAGACATGCCTGTAATGAAGACCTTTCTTTTTTTTCATTTAGTAGAAAAAAATTCTGCTTTATTTTAACATCTCAGAGGAAGTGATGATTATGATAATTGTACATTAATTGAATTTCATTTAATTTCAGCATGTTCTTTTTTCCCCATTGATTCAGAAATTAATTTCTACATGTTTAGATGTATGATTTAACTAAGCTACTGAATTACACATCTAAACATGTAGAAATGAATGATTGAATTCTTGCTTTATAATCAACATATATTGACTTATTTTTTGATTCTGAAATCAAACCAGGTTGCCTCATGCTGCAAAAATATCTATTCTTCTTTCTTGTAAAATATGAATTGTTGAATGATTTCCATGCAAAAGCATTAACTGTTATTAATTGCATAGTAATGACCTGGCTTTTTATAGCCTGTAAATTGAAGCATTAGATGTATGTAAATATCTTGACTACAGTGGGAAGTAGAAAGACACTACTTAGTAATAGAAGTTGTCTTCATCAATTAACAGAATATTACGTATCCTGTTGGCCTCCAAACACCATAGGGTCTCCTAAATATGCATATAGTGTTGACTGAGCAGTCTGTTGCATTACAGATTTTATCAAGCTTCTTAAAAATGCTAGTTGGAACAAAATAGAACTAAAATTTTAGTGAATATAGATAGAGCTGTGGCCGAGCTACATGAAAATCAAAGCTGAGCAAAATTGAAACAAAAATACAAAATCACCAAATTGTATTTCTGAACACAGAAGTTTCAGAATGGGTGAAACTATTTGACATATAGTCAGAGTGGAAGCAAAACTGACAAAAAAAAGTTTCACCACTGTTGAAATGCTTTATTTTGAGGATGTCATTGAACTATTTTGATGCTTCAAAAAGTTCTGGTTTTGGTCCCTTAAGCCAAGAAATGAAAGGCAAAGTTTACAGAACTACTTGAATTTTGTGTCCTCTCTCACCATTAAGCTGCTGTGAGAGGCCTTGATTCAAGCCCATTCTGGTCTTTCTGCCTTCCGAGAGCTTCCTCAGTTCCAACACAGACAGACTCTGAACATCAACCAAGGCCTCTCATATCACATATGTTATTCCAGGCCTGAGTCATCTGACAAGCCTAAAATTATCAACATTCATCCTTTCCTGCTCCAATTGATTAGGTCTTCCAAAATAACTGTGTAACAAGGTGCTCTATTTGGCTTGATAGAATTTTCTGAAATGAGCCTGGCATGAGAATTTGTGTTCCCGTGGATCAGGTTGGTATCTGCCTGGGTGTAAATCAACATCGTTCTGCTCCTGTCCGAGAGCTATGCTGTCTGCCCCAAAGCTGGGGTTTGCCTCGCTGTGTTTTGACTTTTATTAGGTAAGATCTCGAATGTGTGCTAATGGGCTCGCCTTTTCTCCACCTTGAATTTAATAAGTCCTTACATGTGGTTATGTATCTGCTTAGCTATAGACACACACGTAGTTTCAGTGACTTCGAAGAGAAACGCATAAAGTAATTTCTGCTATAAGTTTCTGCAAGGCTGAGGTCTAGATTGATAAATCTGGCACATTTTGAGAAATAATAATACCTGTGTAGTATACCCACGTCTGTACGTACACATACATTGTTAAAATGCATCATTTCTGTTATCTTTCAGCTTCACATTGAAAAAGACAGAAGAGGAAATTCAGCTTAGAGAAACTATATTAGTCTCTGTTTGAATGGTAGTAAAAACCTTTCATGTCACTAGTTCATATGGCTGTGGGAAACAGCTACAGGGATCTTATTTATCTTTTCCTCAGAGTTTTGTTGTTCTCATCTGCAACTGCGTAGCTGAAGAAATAGGGCCAAAACTCTTGCAGAGCAATATTAGATGGGCTTTATTAAAAAGCAGGAGTATACATATGTAACAGATGATTTCATAATGTTGCCAATCTGCCATGTCCTCCCCTTTTCTCTCTGCGAAACTCCTCCACTGCAAAACACGTTATCATGACACTTTTATGAAAACAGAAAGAGCACTTATTTATTTTTCAAAAAAAGTTCTTTAAGTGTTTCATAAGGTTACTTCATAAAATGTTAGGCTGTACCCTTTGCCTTTTCCTCTCATCATTTATATATGCTGGAAAAATGTGTGTAAAATACTGCTAAAACAGGATCACAGTGGTGCACAAGGCAATGAGGAGCAGCCCTAACCGCTTACAGAGTGCCAAGAGTCCTAAATCCTCCTGTTTTCAACCCCTATTGATGACAGCATTTACTTAGGCCTGATTGAAGCTTAAATATATGTCATGGTCCAGGTTAAGCTAAGCACAAGCTTTTCTGAATCAAAGTTTCTTAACTCCTCTTCCATAGCCCAGTAAATTCAGAATATTTGGGATTATTTTCATTGTGCTGTGAGTCAGGCTTTTAAATACCTGTTTGTATAAAAAAAAATTCACCTGGAATCATGTAACCTGAGAGCTCTGTGTACCAAGATGGTGCTGTTAAATGACGTCCCATTGCAAGTTTGCGTTGGCTCTGAGATCTTTAATATAAATAGCGATCCAGATTTAAGGACATTAAAATATAGCTTAATATCTGCCAGGAATTGAGTTAAACACTTGCAAAAGATGTGCGTTCTGAGCCTGTGGTTCTTTAACTTGAAGTCCCTCCCTCTTTAACACTGAAGAAAAAATGAGCTTAATCACTAGGATATGTACATAAGGATGTATGAGATGTATTATGGATCATACATTTTTATTAAGCCACAGTACATTCCTAGCAGCCTTTAGTTGTATTATTAATGAGTAATCAGTCTGATAAAAACAAACAGGGAACTGCAGTGTATCCCACTTTAAAGTCCTTTGCTGAGATATTTATAATATTCAGGAATTTTAATATGTATATACAGAAATTAAGGGAAATATTTATACAAATGTGATCTTGTGGCTTCTTCCTGTTTTATTCAGCACATTTATGTGGAAGAAATTAATTTATGTTCTTGCA
The DNA here is from genome assembly GCA_032353885.1 of Nothura maculosa. Classification (NCBI taxonomy): domain Eukaryota; kingdom Metazoa; phylum Chordata; class Aves; order Tinamiformes; family Tinamidae; genus Nothura; species Nothura maculosa. The sequence goes on along the minus strand of JAUBOD010000677.1, from coordinate 52,198 downwards.
ATGCATAAATGTTTGCACTTTTACATATACTTTTGTATATGAAATAAAATGTTTAAGAAACAAAGGAAGTCAAGCTTATACTTCTAGAATAAATTGTTTTTGTTCTTTTTTATTAATTCTAAATATATATATATATGTAGATAAAACAGGCAAGATATTGAGCATTGTATAGGCCATTTCTGCCTTATTTTAAGCTATTATGGATCACTGAATCTATTGATATCATATTTTGGCATGACTGAAATATCAAAACATTTAAGAGTTTCTGGAATCTTGTAGATCAATGTGAAAATCTGACAACAAATCAGCATGCCATACCTCAGGAAAATCCACCAAATACATGCCATGTATGTACAGGAAAATCCTGGATAAGGTTTTTTGGTCAGTGGTTTTAGAGGAATTCAGACTAGATGACCATAGTGGGTCTGTCTGATAGAAAAATCTGAATCCCGATGTATGTAAGTGGGCACCTTTGCGGAGCCAAGTGCCTGCATTAGCGTCTTTCAGGTGTGTTGTCCACACCAGGGCTTTGTGAAGCATGAGCAATGAGACACTTGTGTGGTTCCTGTCTGCCTTCCCTCAGCATTTGTCAGTATGGCATCAGCCATTACACTGATTCCGTATAGTTTTAGATAAGCTTTGTCCCCTGTCCCCGCTATCCAGGTGCAGAATTTATATACAACCTCCTGGCCTTGAGGCCGGAATGCTCCCTGGCAAGTATCTTGACACTGGAGTATATCCTGCCTTGAGTTTTAACATCATTGGAGACATTTTTTCTCCGAAGGAAATAATGACTTGCGTTAGCACAGCTTGTTGTGAGATCTTGTTGGAAGTCCAAACATGTGGCAATTTACGAGTGTCAGCAGATTTTTTTAAGCTTGTGTGGCAATGCGTGCTGTGCATTAGATGTTGGAATCTGACCCTTCGGCTTTGCCACAGTGGTGTCCCAGGAAAATCATGTAGAGTTCCTTCTGCTCTCTTTTCTATTTACTTTCTTTCCCTTAATATACTAAAATATAATTTACCTATAAAGAAATCTGTACATGTTCTGTCTGTGTATTGTTTTTCAGGGCCTGAAATCCTGCTGAAAGCCTTTTATTATATCTGGTCAATCGGTATTTTTCTGTGGTTTTCTTTGGATGCTGTTCATGCTTCCTTTTTTATCAGATTCTGGAATAACTCGACATAAGGGCCTAAAGTAGAATTAAGATAATGGCTTTAGGAAAAAAAATGGAGAAAGGCATTAATTTAGTTTTTCTCCCTTCCAATCTTGTAATAATCAGTATTTTTAAAACTATGAGAAGCTTTTTTTCCTCTACAAAAGGTGAAACCAAAATTCTACAATGTAGTTTGATTACCTGCCTTCTGCCTATCTGGAGCTGAAAGCAGAATGGATCTCAGACAGTTTCATGACAAAACAGTCTTTGCATTTGTCCTTGAGAAAGTAAAGCAGAGTTTCTGGTTATTACTATTAACAGCAGCAGAAATAAATCTGAGCACACTGCTGTGTAATGTTCACATAGAAAATAATCTTGTAACAGTCTGCCTTGTCCAAAACTTAATCTTGGCATGTTTAGCATGTTTTACATCATCAGTTTCTGTTACAGCTGTTGGCACTAGGCTGCAGCATGATGGAGAGGTTTTGATGACCTCAGCTTCTGCAGCTTATTAAGTCATCCAAACAAAACGAGAGGCTTTGTCAAGTAGCTCACTCCCAGCATCTGCCTTACCTGTCCATTGTTATGTTCTAGTAGTAACTGTAATGTGAGTAAAGTGTCTATCTGCGAGAAAAGGAAAAAGAGCTACTGTTTCATGACTCACAGGAAACAGAAAAATACAGGAATCTTGACTACCATCTTCACAGACTAGATGGTGCATGCCAAAGAAAATCTTATAGTGACCTCAAAATTTGCTTCTGTTAGTAAAATAGGCTATTTTTTAATTGTGGAAAAGATGAATAACAATCTATTATTGCAGATATTGCTTCATAGAACACATCATCTGTATTGCATCAGAAATGGTGAGAAAAAGAATAAGGTATTCACCTGAAGGAAAAAGGTTGATTTTTTTTTTTAAGTGTATTTCCTTGGCAGATCAGCAGCATATCTACTGACATCTTGTTCTCTATTAGTGTCCACATGGTTCTAAATTGCAGAGAAGAATGTCACTTTTTAAAATAATTTATTAGTTTTTCAGAATTCTATAATTTCAAAGTTTTCATCAGTTCTGTTGACAGATGACTGATACGGCTAGGGCAAACATAAGAAATTAAAAAGCTTGAGAAGTCGAAAGCTTTATTTATCCAAATTAAATTAAAGTCTTTGGCATTCATGTGGAAATTCATGTGTGATGGTGTAAAACTGATGTTTTAAGCCAGGTTGAAATTATAGTGGAAACAGATTTTCTACTAGTACTTCAAAACATCTGCTCAAGCAAGTAGGCTTTGGCACAATGGGGAAAGGAGAATACCAAAACAGCATTAAGCAATTCTGGTGACTCCCAAAACTCTCTTTAAGCAGATGTCAGGAAGATTTACTGCACTCTGAAGACTCTACCCAGTTTCTATTCCCCTGTCCATGTGCTACCTGGAAGTGGAGGGATGTGTGTGTTCTACTGGGATGATCCTCTATGTCTGGCTCTCAGCCCTCACCCTGCCACTTGAGATTGAACTATGTTTAAGACTACCTTCAGTAGGCAGGAAAATATTTGGAGACCATACGCTTTTTTTTTTTTCCTTTTCTTTTGGAAAAAAATAACATGGCATATAATATTAGTACAAACCAGTTCTTATATTTTCAGATGAAAAAAATCCCATAAGTCAACAGCAAGAACTTCATAAAGTCTCTGGAGATTGTTGATTTAGGATTGGAGGCAAAAGTAGGGTAGAATATGATGTGTCATCTTATCTTTGACTTCTCTGTGACAGTGTGCTGCCCAGAGTACGCACGGTGATCTCCTTGGAGGAATTCCAGCCAACTCGGGTTGTCTGATGTTGGTCCTGCTGTCATACATGAGTCTTCCTGACAAATACACCTAAATGCCAGAGCTGTGCTTGCAGTGGCTTGTTTTTAGGGTTGAGATAATATCTTCTCTTTCCAGTGTTATGCCTCAGAGGTCATCCCAGGATTTTCTATTTTTTTGTGCTTCAATCCAAACAGATGATCCTAAACGGACCATCGCAGACTTTGGACTTAGTACTGATGCTCAAAATGCACTGTAGACTTTGGTGAGACCAGAATAGATCACATTCTCATCACATTTTCTCACAAATGTGAGAAAATACTGCCTGTTATTTTCTTACAGAGCAGAAGGGAGGGTCAGAATATTCTGAGTCATGACAGTAAAGGGAATTTGCTATGTAGTCCTGTAACTACTGTTAGGACTATCCTGTCACCATCAAGAAAATGCTGGCACGGGACACTAAAATGACTGTCTACTTGGCTGCATCTCAGTCTGGGGGAGTTTGCAGTGATGCCAACAACTCAGAAGTGTATCTGAAGTTGTTGCAGACAAAGTACTGAAAAGCAAGATATAAACAGTGAGTAAATACATGAGTAAATGGGGAATGAAGTTGTCATCAGCTGTCCTTTTGTGGTAGCAGGGAAATGTGTGTTGTAAAATGTAGCTGAAAGGAGATTTCTCTTTTATTTGCTGCCTCAATGAGTACCCAGCATTCAGAAATGCAATGCTGTTTCCAAATCCACCTGCATAACATGTAAGTATGTCTGCTTTATATGCTCCAAGAGTAACCATTATAGCAAATGGTGGAAAAAAATAATAAATAGCCATATTGTCCCCCCAGTCAATATTTTTCTTGTGGTGTTAGCCCAGGTCCTGGTCAGGAGCTAACAAGATTTGTTTTCCTTTGACTGCAGTGATCTTCGAAGCCAGCTCTTATCTTGTACAGGCTCATGCAAAGCTGGCAAGCATGTTTATTCTCAAAGAGAACCACCCTTGTAGACATTTCTCCTTTTCTTCTAAGGCTGCTCTTCTTTCTTCAGAATAAAGGTGTGGGCAGGAGGCCATGCTTCACTGTCTGGAACCATCTGCCAACACAACCAGAAAAAAAATTAATTATGAATGGTGTCTTCCCATGCTAATCATTTATTGTAAAGGAGTGTTCCAGCTTGTTTGTAATGGCTGTAGCCTAAGGGTGCATGCTATATAAATTGTCTGATTACAGGATACAGAACACTTCTTAATAGGCCTCAGATGATTAGGAGAGGGGAAAGAAATTAAAAAGGCCATTTCCCTTTAGGTATGCAAATTCACTGCAGAACAATAGACAAAGATATGATAGACCATGATAAAACACACCCTCTTTTCTTTTACCTCAAATTATGTTACTAGGCAAGTAGCAAGCTTCATTACATGTGTCAGGCGAGATGTGAATTGTTTCATAATTGAAACAATGCTGTTGTCAGATAATGCATGTTAGATTTCAAGATAAACTACAAGTTTTTATGCCTTTAGGCAATTTAGGGTTTGCTGCCTAAATCTGTCTTAGCAATGGTTACAGTCTGACCTTGGTTTAATTTAACTCTGCCTACTTTAGCCTCTTTGCACTGCCCATTCAAACAGTAAAGACCAAATTTGCTTTTGTCACACCAGATCTTCCACTAAAGTCAGTTTACACGTCTTCATCTCCCTAACACCTAATATTTCATGGCCAGTTTGAAGTAGCACAGTGTGTTTAAACAGTTAAGTGAGCAGCAATTGTAATTTCATAATTGAGCATCACCCTCTTAAATACATATGTATTCCTTCTTTCCTATAGAGTTACACACATATACATGTTTGTGTCTGCTATTTCCTGCAAACTTTTCTCTGTATCATTAAACTCAGGTATTTAGGGAGAGGTAAATTAACGTTTCTTGATACTGAAGTAGCTTAGCTGTTTCCATACTCAAAAGCAGCTCCTAGGGAACTGAAAGGCGAGAGGTGGTAAATAATGCTGTCTTTAGCAATTGCAGGGAAGCTTTGCAATGGCATATATGGCTGTTTAGAGTCTAAATCACTATAGGAGTATGTCAGAGGTGGATCTACATGCCCTTGAACCCCTCCTCTCATAAAGCAGGGTTTTCACAGAAGATGGTAAATGTTGCTGGAGCCGGATAGCGAAAGCTCTGAGTGCTACCAGTAGCACATCTGAAGTGAACTTTACCCTGGCATTTGACTGATTTTTGGACAGCCAAGTTGCAGTGTTACTGAGTGCTCAGAGGAGAGGATGGTGAAAATCTCCAAATTGAGTTAAAAATCATGACATTTAAAAACCATGAGCCTTTTGAAATATTATTCTTCTAACAGAAGCAGCTCAGGTGCTTAAGATTTTATTTATAAATATGATGTGTTGGAAAGCAACAGGGGTAGGAGGACCGCAAGTCCCATCTGAATCTAACATTTTGGAAGGAAAAGATGGAATTCTCAAATAATTAGAAAAGGCCAGGAGCTGAGACAATGACAAAAACCTAAATTATGAAGCCTGTCCTAAAACTATGCAATTTGAGAACTATCTACAGTTAAAACTGCTTGCATTCTGCTGTATTTCATTGCAACTGCACAAAACCAGAGAAAGGCTGCAAGATGAGGCAGGGAGCAGATAGGACTGAACTGTGCGTTGGAGTCGCAGGAAGCTCACCTCTGCAATAAATCAAATTCAAGATTCAGATTTCTTTTTCATAAAAAAATATTTTCTATATCATAAACTAGTAAAGAAAGAAAGCAATTCCTTAGACATGTGAACTATATCCCTATGGCATATTTTCCAATGTTTCAGTCTCCCTTGCTTTCTCGCTCCCACTCTGTCTCCAGAGGACAAAATTACTTCCAGGTGCACCTCACAGGTGAAGCTCAATCCTCTGATCCAAGCTCAGAGCCTTAAGTGCTGGCCTGTCCTCCTTCCCTTTTGGGAGGTGCTGCTGGGGCTATGAGGCTGCCCTGGGTTAGGTAGCACCTGGCAGTAGGCAGTTCTCTCGCTCTGATGCACAGCGGAACAGAGTTTTGCATAAAGGGAGTTTTTTGATGCAGTGATCTGGGGCTTCCGTGGTCTGTAAATTGGTATTTAAAGTGATATTGTTGTTCTTTCATTTATTTCACCAAATGACCACAGAAATAGCACTTTGAGTGTAGTGCTAATGAATTAATAATGCTTTTGAAATGCTTTTGAAAGCTGATGTTTGAGACTAACATATATTGAGTATTTTTTAGTGGCTCTGGAGTTCCATTAATGCTGCATGGTCAATGGCTAGAGATTGGCAGAAGGGCACACAAGGTGCAGGTGTGCTGGTGATGTGCCCTGGTACTTGGGTATGTCCTGGGATCTCCATAAGGTACTGAACATTTCACACTTAGGGTGGTGAAAGAAAAGAATGGAAGCTTACCTTCCACAAATATGAGTGTGTGAATATCCCCTCTCCCCTAAGGAAGTGTAAATTCTTGGTGAATAATGGATATAAAGTCTGAATGGCATGATAACTGTGGAAGATTACGGTTTTTTTTTTAGAAATAAAGAAATCAGTAAGCATTTTAAGATTTGTCCTGCTTGGCCCATCACCTGCTGGGTTATTGGTTCTGTATGGATGTTGGCAATTCAGGATCTCTACCACCATTCATTGCCCAAAAAAATCTTAAAATGCATATATAATAGACTATTAATTTTTATAAAATGACTGCAGTTAGAATCAACAAATATATTTCATTTCATTTGATATTTGTGTTTTTCCTTGCTCTTAACTATTAGATAGATGAAAAGCTTTGAATCCAGTTTGAAATATGGTATTATATATCCTACATTAGGTATCTTTGAAATAGCATGTGTGGGTGTTTATGACATTTTTGAAGACTGATGATTGACAGTCACTGCCATAAAAAGTAGTAATATGAAGAATCACTTGTTCCAAGAATATTGAGAACAGTCCTTACTTTCTATTCCTTCATTTCTGAAACCTGAAAAACAGTTCTATTTTTCTAATAGGGAAATATGAAAAAAGACTCTCTGTTAAGTTAATCTATTATTTTTTTCTTTGAACACACAATAAAAAATCAGCTCACATTCTGGCTGCCAATGTCATACCAAATATTTTCTCAGGTCTTGCTAATTGTAAAGTCAGTGCTAGATAATCCTTATTACTCCATAAGATCTATGAAAGACAAGGCAACTACAGAAACAATGTGAGGAAACACTTTTTTTGTTAAAATGTTTCTGTGAGGTAGTCCCTTCCAAACAGATTTAAAAAAAAAAAAAAAGAAAATGTAATGTTAATGAAGTGAAAAACTATTGCAATTAAGAAACAACACTTCTAACACTTCTAACAACAATTCCTTATGTCTTAAATAAATGTCAGTGGCATTTTGGACACCCAGAAAGCCACAATGCAAGTGAACATGCCTAGATATTAACCACCCTTCTCTTTTTTAATGGAGACAGCTCTTTGAACAAAGTTATAATCTGTTTCATTCTTTTGACTCCTTCTCTTCACAATTTCCAATCCTCTGTTCCCAATCTTGTGGCAAAATATAGTGATCCAAACTGTATCATATTCTTCAAACTAGATCATATTCTGGTGATATTATGTAAGATTTATTGAATCTTAAAATATATATTTTTTAAATTTTGTGATAGAAGTGTTAAAACATGCATATATAAAGTTTGTCCTTTTGGAAAGGTCCAGGTTTAGGCTAGCAGAATATTTGAGATTATTAAAAAGGATCAAAGAGAAAAATAATGGTGCGTGCATTAGCTTATTTTCTTATCCATTACAAGATTTTTACAAGTGAAATGAGTTTTTATCATAAAATTGAAATTTCACTCTCTAATGTTTAGGCTGAGACTTATCATTGTCTCCTCAAGTGTGCAGTACATTCAGTTGGCTTTGATACAAACCAGGCATGAAGCTTATCTAGTCTATTCCAGGTTACTCTTCACTGTAGCCAGCCTTTATTAACTAGTATTAAATCATATGCTTAGAAAAAAGTCATAAAACATAGAAAAAATGCTAAATGTAGTGCTATAATTTACAAAGACAACTCCTTTCTTGTGGGCTTTTCTGCCAGTGTTCTCATGCAGTGTGTAGTAGATGAAGGAAGTGTCATTTTAGCACTTAAACATATTACTAGCTTTAAAGGATCAAGCCAAATTCCAAGGCTTGAAAACCATTCTTTTCATGAGTGAATCACTTAGGTCTAGTAATTAGAACAGACCTACTTATATTTTTAAATATAATGGATAAGTTCCATTATATTCCAAATATAAAGGATCAGACAAATATTTGACATCTGTGCAGAGAAGAGATAAGATCCTCTTCTTGACTTTTTGTTCTAACTTTTCCTGTGCAGATTGGTGGGATGAGTAGCCTTGCAAAAAATGTTGTTTCTAAGGCTCGTTGAATCCTATAAATATTTTCTAATCAAGCAACTGGGCATCTTTCATCCTACAGCCCTCTGTGCTTTCTAAATACAATGAAAAACAATATTTTGTGAACAACAACAAAAAGCCACAACTTCTGCCAGCTCCCAGGCAATAGCCAAGTGAATTAATAAAACTAAAAAAATCTGTTGAAAGATTAACAAATAATTTATGGAAAGAAATCAGTCAGTGATTTTTCTCACAAATGTCTTTTGTCTGCTATGATAGGATGAGTCACTGAGGAATCCAGAAACAACATATCATCATAGGTAGCACATACCTTTATAACTGATAAACGTGTTGTTTTATAGTGCTGTGGATGAGTGATGATGCAGGAATATGTAGGAGTAGGATATACGCTGGAATTATAAAGGTCTCATTTACAATGAAGTCTAAAAGAAAATCAGCTAAAGAAGTTTTTCGATGTTTGTTCCATTATCTCAAATACAAAAGAATCAAAGTGCAGCGTTTCAGGTGCTGAGCTGTACTTTCTGAAACTGTACTTTCCTGACCTGTGTGGATAAGAGGACTCCATCAAATGCTGTTCTGTATTTGGCGTTACTTGGGTTAGTTTGTTTACAGGTACGCATATAGATTTGCTTTGGTATGCCATTTTAATAGTGGGGAGACTCTGGTTTATGTAAAATATCTCAATCCTATTGCTCTTCATTAAATGCTTTCAGTTTAGCTACTTGAACTATCTTACACGATAGGGTGAGTACGGTACTGATGATGCAGTTTTTGTGCTCTCTTTTCTTCCATAATGATGCACTTTAGGAGGTTCCCTCATCCTTGCATCTCAGACCTCTCTTCTGTCTACAGCAGGTTTTTGTGAGACTGCTCCTGTTGGTTTCAGCCAAGCAGAGACAGTGGAGTGTCGCATGGCAATAGAAATAGGTAGTCAGTCTGGAAGGAAAGAAAAGAATTTCTGTGCTACCATCACTCTCAAAGAATATATCATGTTGTTATACTCTGAGCAATACCAGGATTGCATTTGGCTGGTTATTAAGACAATAGATATCTTTAAACCTGTTTCTCAGCCTTTCTTGTCTTGTTAGGGCAGGTTCATGGGTAGATTCACCAATAAAATTAAACAGCCTTTCTTCTGTTTTCAGATTAGTCATAACTCTGACCTCAGCCATTGTCCAAGTATGTGATTTTTGAATTGTGGATCATGGGTATGTGAACAGAGAAATTAAAAATATTTATGTGTGGGAGTTAAGGAAGACAGAGATTTGGAAACACTCCTGGAACTTGGAACTCTGTGGCATGTTTGGCTTTGTCTCCACTCAAATGTTAGACCTAAGTTACTGGAACAGTCTGACCAATGCACGTGTGCACCTTAACATTGTAAGTTCAGCCTTGCTATGCTTTGAGTGGTTTTGGAGGGTTGTTTGGGGGTAAAGGAGAGTGGGTTGCCTTGATTTTTTTTCTATTAGTAAAAAAGTCCTGTTCAAGAATATACCTAGCTGCTAGTGCCTCTGTGGTATAATGTCTTGTGCCTGTGGAATCAATTTTCCTCTGAACAGAGGAAAATCCAACTGCTAGAGTCTTCTACAAGTCACAAGATGTGATTGGTATCTACTAGTAGCTTTTATGATTGCTCTTCTAAAAGAAATGGACAAAACAAGACACGTTTTATGCCTTCCAACTATAATGTTCTGGGATCATCCTCTCGAAGTAACATTCACAAGCAGTAGCTAATGATTTCTTGACAACTGTCCTTTTTTTCAAAAGAGAAGATATGATTTTATGCACTCTTTTGCTTTGGCTTTCAAGCATCATGTATTTATTTAGAAGAAAAGAGCACACACCTTGAACGCTGGTTATCAAACAAAACTGCTTGAATTCCTGTGAAGCAGGATTCCCAAAAGAGCAATCGTTGCCAATTCATATTATGGAAAATCCTAATACCTCCACGCGTCTGTGCAGCCTTGCCCACACGCTAGCACAGCCTGAATTAATTCTCATGTAGGAGTCAATCAGCTGGAGAGTTTTCCTCAAGGCAGGTGTATCAAAGTGCATGCAGTTTTAATGGAAAGCGAAGGTAGCTATTCTCAAGCATGTAGGTCTGGGAAGAGAATTTCCCAAAGGTTGCTATAGACATATCAAGCCATTAACAGTTAAATAAGTTAGATTCTTTCAGTGTCAAGTGCATCTGGTAAATTAGCTTTGCAAAGCATGAGTTTTGTTTGTCTCCTTCCTTTTCTCTCTGTTCTCTTTTGTCTGATGATGTTGGGGAGGTCCAACACTAAGATATCATACTTTGTTTTTGCTGTGGCACTGTATATAATTTTTGGCATTGTGCAGTTATTTTTTGACTCTGTTCTTGGGGAATTTTGCTTCTTATTGTGGTAGATTAGCTGTTCTTCTTCAAGAAACTGGAAAATACTTTAATGGGATTACATTGCCTAGGATAAAGCAGGGAATTTCCAAATGCTAGAAGCATATACATGTGAGATGAAGGTTTGCTGACACAGAATATTAGCATCTGTATTGTGCTTGTTTAACTAACACAGCAAGGAGGAAATGCTGTTTAAGAGAGGTAAGCTAATGTGGGGACAGCCTGTTCTCAGCCTTTGCTTATATTTCTGTAGTTGATTAATTCACACAGTAAATGAATTTCAGCCAACATAAACTGTTTTCAAACATGATTTTAAGAGTATCTATGTAAGGTGAGTATGGATGCAGACAGAGACAAAATAGTATCCCAAGCGTGCCATGTATATTCTAAGATTAATAGGAGAATCTTTCAGTGTGGTCCGATTGCATCACCAAGGCACCCTCCCCATTGAGGGAACTTGCTTTTGCAGCTGTTTGATATAAATTCTTCGCATATGTCTTAGTCCAGTTGGTTTATTTTTATAAACAATAAATAGCCCTGCATTCCTGCAGTGTTTCCCTTCCCTTGGACAATCTCATGGAGCCATTTGCCATGAGGACAGTGGCTGCGATTAGTGGCGTTTGCACAGATGGCGGCCATCACTTTGGAAATCTCATAAATAGTGGAACACGTGGACTTTTTCCTCCCCCTTCAACATGATCACAATAGATTATCAGGGCCTACAAATCACTACCAGATGATATTAAGTTGCTTTGATAACACTCTGGGTCCCTTCCGGTGTGATATTTTTCTTCATTAGAAAGGATAGCTCAAGCACACCAAATCCTCTTACTCTTTTCTCAAAATTTATAGATCTCAGTCTCTAAACTAATTGTTAGTTGCACAGCATGCCTTAAGCTGTGCCCAGACAGAGCAATTACATCCCCCGGCCCTGATTAAAGGCACAGAGGAAACAGAAGTGCAAAGAAAATGAAACACTCTTGGCTGTTTGGGCAGGATGTCATTGCTGTTGTTTGCCTTTTCTGACATTTGTTGATAAAAGTGAGAAAGGAGGTCAGTTATCCATCACTGACCCTTGTTCAAAGCCAAAGATGTGACAAGCTTGTCTCGGGCTACTGACTCCGTTTATGAAATTATAAACACACAGGGTTTGCTAGGCCAATGTACTTCTTTCCTAAGAGCAGCACAAGAATTACTTCATTTTGCCCTTGCTAAATTATATTGCTTTCTACATTTTGTAAGCTCATTTGCTTCCCTGTGTACTCTTAAAAACATAAAATTGCTTTCTTCATAGAAGACCAGAGCTGTACTGTCATCTCAACCCTGTGAATTAGGTTGCACAAGGGGAAATTGGCATAGAGATGTTTCTGTAGGTTTGGGGATTTCTTATTCGGTGTTTCTTACTCGCAAACTGAGGCTTTCTAAAAGCTATGTTTTCCTCTTGTGTTTTACAACTATTGATTACTACGTGACTAGCCATTCCTACATGTAAGATCAGGTTCTTAAATGAAAATGAGAAAGCACTATTTGTTTTCACTCTATCTTTTGTAAATGAACCTGTTTAAATTCTTAAATTTTTGCAGCAGAAACACGTATTTTTAAAGTAGTGAAGTGGCTTAAAAATAAATCATATATGACCATTTAAAAGCTGATGACCGAGAGCAGCAACTTTCTTGCATTAAATCTGTTTATGCTTTCAGGGACATCTCTGCTAATGTTTCCAATTTACTGGGAATTACCTCTTTTGTGGAGTAGTTTGTGTGGAAAGGCACACTGTGCTGTATTGTACTTGAAATAGTTTTAGGCAGGGCAACCAAGATCTTCACACTTTGAAGTCTCTGTTTAACTACTTTCTTTAATTGTTTTACATGAGACACTGACTGCTTTGTAGTAAACAGATGGGTTGTATGGAGAATCAAATCTATAATCTCAGCGTGCCTTTAAGGAGACAGAAAGGGACAGATGATCTGTTATGAAAATAATAGCTTTATGTTCCTGTTTTTCTTTTCACTTCATATTTCATTTTTTAAGATATGGAGGAATATTTAAAATAACCACATCTGCTCCTAGATGTTTGAAATGTCTGGAAAGTTCAGAGGTCCATATTACTCTGTGGGTAGTTATGTTAGTTGTTGCTCTCCCTTGTATCACACGCATACAGCTGAATGGAAGAGAAGTTTTCAGCAGTCATCATTTCTTGAAATGTGCAAACATCAAAGAGGTCCAGTGAACTTGAAATGATATCAGGAAGTACATCAGACCAAACCATACTTGGGTGCATCTTTAGTTTCCTCAGTTTTGTGCTTTAAAGTGGATTCAATTTCAAGTATTCTGTCTGTGGAAACAGTACACGTGCAAAATTAGAGTTCACTCCCCCTCAACTTTCGTCCCATGGACAGTTTTATTATATTGCTGTTGAAGGCTAACTGATCTGGTACTGGTGGAATAATACAGTCGACAAATGGCATGCAATAAATTAGGGCTTCACACTTTGAAGTCTTTGTTTAACCAGTTCTTTAATTGCTTTATGTGATACTAAGACTGCTTCATGATGGAAAGATGGCTTGCACTGTGGATCAGATCCATAACCTCATGGTGCATATTAAAAAAAAAAAATCCCTAGACAAAAATCTTATACCCTAGAGAGCTCTAAGAAAAATGTAGCAATTAATGGAGAAGCATAAAGCATAATAATCAGTATAGGAGTGATTCTACACATTGAAAAAAATAAAAAGGCATGTTGTCCTTGTGTTACATTTCCATAAGGGATAATGTTGAGCCATAGTTTGTTTTCGGATGCAGTGACTTCCTGTGCTTCTCAGATGATTACATGGAGCGAGACTGACTTCCAAAAGAAATGTAGCTCTGTCTAATTTGTTAGTGCTCCAACGATAACG
>JAUBOD010000677.1:0-38453 GCA_032353885.1 Nothura maculosa | reverse complement strand
GCAGAAACCTGCATAGATTTACCCTGTATTGCCCCGATAACAAATTTAGTTCAGTATTTATTTGTGCAGCTCAGAAATTGGAGTGTCTATTGGTCTTTTTGGCAAGAGGGGAGGCAGGGAGCAGTGCAGAACTTTTTCTTCTATTGCATTGTTATTTATGAAACTTGCAAGGAAAACAAAATCCCCTCTGACATTCTATTTTCACACTGCCTATAAATCAGTTCTGGTACAATTCTTGAAATAAACAAAATGGATAAGGTCTGCCAGCTCTCACCGGGTCCTTTTGGTGCAGTGCCTGACTTGCTACTGTTCCCCAAAGACAAGGCTGGAGTGAGACGTTACGTGCCATGTGGGAGAGGCTGTTAACAAATTGGTGGAAATGGCTAAGGTTTTCAACTTGTCAAGCATCATTTTCTTAGCTTGATGACACCTTGTAAGACCAATAAATAATTTATGGGGTATCTAAATGTTTCAAATAGGAATTTAAGGACTGCAGGAAAGAGGTCTGGGGTCTCATAGTTAATCCTATTCGAGCAGCTTCTTATTAAAACAGCCCTTCACAAATTGATTACAGCTGCAATCCCTTTTAAGAAGGATTATTTAAAAATCCCAATTATAAAGACTATTTGTAAAGAGTGAAATACTTAGTGTCAGTTTTGCATGGAGGCTGTGCTTTGACTCAGTTGGCAGAAGTGGGTTATCCTTTTCCTGCCTTCCTTCACAAGAGAATCTGCTCTTGGTGGTCTTACACGTTGTGAACAGTGGCTTTAAAACAGTAGCCACAGAGGAAGTTGGCTGCTTCTCCTTCTCGTTTGTGTTCGTTAGCCACCCCTGCTAGGCCACCTCTGCTAGCCCCAAGGTTGACCTTTGCTTCCTTGGGCCCTTCCCCTCGACTTCATCTGGCATAATGAACAGATATTTAAAGTCAAACCTAATTCAAGACTAGGTCCTGAGATCCTTTAATACTCTCTTTCCCCCCCGCCCCAAAAGGCCCCTCTGCTGTTCTTCGGCACACCCTGCAGTACATGGGAGTGAATGTAGCAGAAGCAAGGGGCTATTATAGCGATGTTTTGCCTAGTTTTATATGCCCAAAACCAGCTCTATAAGGCTTCTTTGGACTATTATGGTAATGTAAGAATGAATAAGCTGGCTGTTAAAGACAGTTTTACAACTGTTTTCTATCACTGGAGACATGCAAAATAACCAAAGCAAGTAAGTAAACCCGGTCCAATGGTGTTTATCCAGATTTTTTTCTGACCATCTGTGTATGTCACTATTTCAGAATATCCTAGTAAAATCAAAGGATTTCATACAGTATACCCTGATTCCTCTAGGGAATAGCTTTTTACAGCTGAGCAATATGATATAACATTACATTTATTTTTTAAATAAGATTATAATCAGTTATATTCAGTCAGGCAAACCCTGAGCCTTCTAAAACTTCAGTCATTGGGGGCTGTTGCTTGAGTTGCTGTGACAATGCTTGTTTTCTTATGATAGAAATGTTTGAAATCACGTATATTAAATAAATATTGAATAACATTCTTAGAGAGTTGGAAATTTGAAAACATATACACTTAATCAAGAAACCGAACACTAAAAGATCTAGTCAGGGGCAGAATCACAACCTATAGCCATTTATCTAATCAAAATTAACCAAGTGCTTAAAGAGTGAATGCTTGTAATGATCTGCTTGTGAATAAGCTGACAGTCATGCATGATTCCCTGAATGCAAATATACATCCAAGAAAATGCTAAAGTGCTTCTGAAAAGTTAGTGAATGGAGAAAAAAAAAAAACAGATGGCATTTGCCAAATAAATTATTTTTCACAGTGTTTTGCTGACCATGACAGCAGTGATAAAGACAAGCAGTATTTCCTTTCATAGATAAAGAAAAAGGACAGTTGAATAAGAAAGATTGTAGATGAGGCAACTTTTATTCAGTTTTCCATTTAATCACATACTTACCATTTTGTTCTAGTCTGCCTGCTCTACACTCATGTTTTATTCTAGGTACTTAAGGTCACATTTTTCAAGGTTGAAATCAACTTCAGTTAATTTTAGCAGGAATTAAATGCGAGCCTTAGCATTCCTGTATCAGCTTATGTATAGGTTTGCTAATGTACACAGTTGCACTTCCCTGCTTGATGAACATTGAGAAGGTACATGCATTGCAGGTAGTGAAGCATGTAAGTAAGATGTGTAAGATACCTGGCTAGATAGAAAGGTGTTACGAAGTGTTAATGTGTCTTCTCCTATACGTGGATGGTAAGTGTTGTATCAGATCATTCATACTTGGTTTTATGTTATCATTTATGCTTAGTGATAGCTTGAATACAGGAATATCTTTTTAATCAACCATAGGAAGTCTGATGAAGCTTTATGAAGTGAGTATTTTACTTTGCTAGCATTTTCAAAGCAGAGTTGAGAAGGAAACCTTAAAAAGGATTTTTTTTCTGGGTTTGTCTTTTGTTTGTTTGTTTGTTTGTTTTAAGAAAACCTGTGAATAAAGCTTTTGATCTAGCATCTCATTAGTCTAGCATCTCAGCACTATTGCCTTGTGGTCTTCTTTCTGCATAGGCATGTTCATATCTGCACATGCTCATGTATGTATTTCACTTTATGTATGTATCTAGTCATCAGTCCCTTTTCAGTAGTTTTAACTTTCTGCTCCATGCACTGAGCTGCAAAGTATTAAGCCTTATAATTCTTCAATCCTTTAGATGTGGTTTGCTGGTAGGGGCAGAGGGCTGTAAATCCATGGTGGCAAACAAGAAAAGCCTGAAGCTGTGAGAAAACAGGAAACAAATGATCTCAATCCCAGAATGTAAACTGCCATTGACAGAGATGCATGAAAGAATCATAACAGGGAAACCTGCTGCAATTTTTCATGTAGTTACTAGCAGAATCATTGCCATTACACTGAAGAAGCGAGCTGCCAGCCAATACTGACACGGCAGAGTTCTTTAGATATCGGTGTGTGCACAAAGCAGCCATATAGCCTGACTGGCATTTTCTCCTTTTTATGCTTGCAGACTGGTAATTATTGTGCACTGCCTCAAGCATACAATTAGAGGCCACCAAGAAACAAAAAATAGCTGAATTTCAAGAGTAAGCCTTTTCCATGACTAGTCATATTTTCCCAGCATGAAATAGGCTGTTGCCAGTATGGACAAAAAATCACCTATGCCATATTGTTGCTAGATTAAAGGACATATTAGCTACAAGAATATATGGAGAATTTACATACAATAGTGAGTAATAATAACTGTCATTGTTACCAGTGGCAAAGATAAAATTGTTATTGACTCCTCTGTCACAGCCCAGCTTTTAAAGGGGATGAGATAAAACACTGAGCTCCAAGAACTTGTGATTAATTTCATAGTAAGGATATTCACTCTGTTTTGGGCATAATCCAGTTTGCAGCTTTAAGTGCATGGGAGATATTTCACTTCCTGCGCAATGTATTGTGCAAAAATGTGCCCAGCAAAGTGGTTGCCTTCTTTGGCTAGTTGCACTGGTAGGTAGCTTGATCCAATTTCAGAGAATATATAAAGCTAGTAATGCATTTTGGAAACTCTAGGACAAAACAGATGAGATAAGGAGCTGTCATTCTGAATATTAAGAGAATGTTTTCAGTTTCTGTTTTGCTGAAAAGTGCAGCTGCTTTGCAATAATGAAATTATTCTATATGTGAAGTTGCTTAGCGGAATGCTTATTGTGTAAATACATTGATTTCACTTAATAGAGAATTTGGGGGGGGAAAAAGAAAGAGAATAAACAGGGAAAGAATGGCCCCAATAGAACCTCTCAGCACACTTAGGTGTTTAAGAAAATATTATCAACTTTGAAGGTATTGCTTCCTTTTCCACTGCTCAAGCCAGGACAGGAAAAGCCTCACAAACAGAGGAGAACAAAAGAAAAATGCTAGTTTTCAAAGGATGATGTACTGAGAAAAGGGATCTTGTGGTTCAGGAGAATCTGACTGAGGTAGAGTCCATGAGGAGTTAGAAGAGAGAACTAAGTTGTAAGAAGAGGTAGGCTCATGGTACCAGGAGTGACTGGCCTTAGGTGAGAGCAAGCACCTAACTACTATTAATAAATGATACTTTTGCTTTCAGAATGTTGTATGATCCTGACTCATCACTGGACATAATCTGTAGCTACATGGGCTTCTTGGACTTGCTGGACAAGGAAGGTAGATATGTAGTCTGATAAGCTAAACTGCAGTCTGAGGGTGTAATTTCTGCCCTGTGGAGGATTTGCAGAAATTAATAGCTTGCAGAAAACTAAATCATCTCTCCGAGAGGTTTCATATATGCAAACACTAGTACCCAGAAGGGATCAGTTGGGTGTGATCACTTTAAGGAGTAAAAGTGAAAGAGTGAATTTGTGTTCATTTTTCAGTGTGAATTTTCTTGATCAATAGATTATCTAAGTTTAAAGAAAAAAAAAAAGATAGTTTGAACTCTTTTCCTATCTTCTGGCTTGGTATTGCAAGAACAAGTCCTTTAATATTTGCCATTCTTATAGAAGTTCAAAAGGCCACAAAAGGGCAAATCCCAGAGTGGCATTTTCTTGGTATGTGCATGGATGTTTAAGCAGCTCTGTTTTCATTTTTTTGTTTAAGTCTTGAGGTTATTCAAGGTCATGTGTGTAAGTACACAAGCAGCTAATTCTAATGTCCTCGTTTGCCAATGACCCCATATCGTGTGTGCATCCCAAGTGGTGTTTATTAGCACTTTTCCTCCCACAGCAAAAATTGTTTTTCACTGTTGTTGCTGCAACTTTGCTCCTAGAGTTTCTTGGTTCTTTCTAAACAAAATCAAAAAGCTTAAACCTTTCAGTCTGAGAGCATAACTGAGGGGAAAGATGATTTTGAATACTTCAGAAAATAATTTATCCTTTGTTTCTTGTGTGCTATAAAGAAGAGAAAAGAGAAAGGCAGGGAATCAACTAGCACATCATAAATATTGTTGGGAATGGTGTAGGAGCTTTGCACAAGTACCTTCTCTGTGGACAACAGCTTGTATTTCTGTATCTATCAACAACATTTAACTTTGTACAGTATTCTGTACATTCAGGGAAAAGTTTTACTGCTCCTAGTGTTCAGCATAATGTATTTACAGTTATTTATTTGAAAATCATTGAAGATATTTTTACATTCATGGGTTTTAGTGATGTGCAATTCATTGAAATGCCTGACATTGCTTGTCATAAAATCCATACAAGCACTACAATAAACCTAAATGTGCACTATACTTAAAAAGCACATAAAAAGGGATCAAATGGACATATGATGTAGGATTAATTCCTTGCACATGAGAAGGTGTAACAGCATGTACCTATGCAAAAATATTTTCCTCACAAAGAAGTCTATACTCAAATCATGAATATTATAGCTAAAAAAGTATTTGTTTTTAATAGAAATTTTCTCTTAGGCTTTTCAAACTATTTAGCAAGCTTTTCCCAGGGCTTCTTCCTGTCTCTTGCCAGGCAATTTTTACTCAACTCCTGTTCTCACAAAGATTGTGTACAACAGACTCAGCTATTATAAGACTCTTCAGCTTCCTGTCTCGACATCAGGCTTTTCCTTCTCCCTTTAGTTTTAAAAATGCACATTTTGCTGTCATCCTGAAACTGCTTACACTATGTTCACACTTTAAGGTATCATCATAGCACTCTGCAGCAGATGGGAAGCCATGTCGCACAGAATGACGGAAAAATAGCCAACTTTCTATACAGAAGAGATCCGTAAAATTTCTTACAGATATTAGCATTTCCCGCTTACGGGAGCAGCTCAGAAGATCAGGAGTCTTTCAATATCAGGTGATGATGTTATCAGAGATCACTTCTATACCCTAGAAAAAAACATTCTTCTGTTTTTGAGGAACTCTGAGGCCTACTCTGGGAGAAACAGCACGTCTCCTCTCCATGACCCTTACACAACTCGAATGCTGTGGTATAGATCCATTATCAAGTCCCACATATGGCTTGTTAGGCTTCTTAGAACCATCAAATGATATAGTTGCCAGCTTTGAATTAGCTTATTAAGTGGTAGCAATCAGAGGGGCATATTTTCAAGTCAGAAAGAGTCACTTTTCCAGGCTACGAAGCAGCCATGTTGGGGTTTTCTTGCGGCCCATCATGGACACATGCTCCACAGGCACAGTTCGAGGTAGAAGTACTTTGCTGGAAGACTGCCAGTATTTTCTTATGTTATCCAAGGAGACCTTATCAGGTGTTCACAAAACGTGTAATGTTTCATGTGTTAGGGAGACAGGAGAGTGATGGCAACGTACCATCATCTTAGAAGTACTTGAATGGAAGTGATACAGATCTACAGAGTAAAATGTTTTCAGAGTTTAAGACTGTGTATCTTTACTTTTAAATAACTGTTGGATATGAAAAATATCTATTCTACAAATGCTTCACAGTATTATTTGTTTATTGAGAATGGTGGTTTATAAGATAGCACATGCATTCAATGCTGTCCTTTCCCCTGCAGTGAGCAGTGACTGATGCGTTGTTTGTCCTGAATGCTAAACTTAGAGACCAAAAAATACTTTAAGGGGTGTTCCCTAAAGTAAGCATTTTGTAATTCAATATGTGTGCAAATAAAAATATAGGTGTGTATATATTTATGCATGGTGACCTAATTTTCATTTTAATTTATACTGAGATAGGCCCCAGTGGAACTGTAAAGTGGAATTAGTTTGGGCCTAACTGCTCACTGCAAAAGATCCATTTTATATGAGAACTTACACTTACTGAAAAGCAGTGGAAATTTGCTCTTCATTTTCATATGATTAAAAGTTCACCCATGCTATAATGTAAACTTTCTGATATGAAAAAGAATCAGACACATGCAGTTACATATGTGTGTACATATATGGTGAGCCTTACCTTTGATATAAAATTTCCATCCTCCTGCTTCTGAGTTGTTGTATCTCTAATCTGAGATTTTCATAGTGTTTGCAGTAAATTGTAAGGTTGTTAGCTATGGCTCTGACTTTATTGTTCTGCCAGGATGTCTTCTTTTGTCATAAAAACAATAACTTGGTGTAAGTAGTACTTTTTAGTTTTACTATTCAGACAGACTAATTGTACCTTTTAATCTGGGTCAGTCTGCTCTTACTTATTACAGTTTGGCTCCAAATCCCCCCCAAAAGGGGAACATTTGCAAATAATTTAGTGGCAGACTCACTGTCATGTAAACACTGCAAGCATTACAGAGAAGCCCAGCAAAACTCTCTAGCTTCATGAATCTGATTGTCTCACAATTCTCCTACAAGGAATATTTTGTTCCCTCAGAGTGAACATGAAATGTGTGTGTGTGTGTGTGTGTGTGTGTGTGTGTGTGTGTGTGTGTGTGTGTGTGTGTGTGTGTGTGTGTGTCTCTCCATGTGGAGATATTAAAAAAAACACAGGATAAGGGGGTCTAGCCTTTATTTACCAAGCTGGGACTCTCAGACGAGGCATTTTCCTTTTTTAAATATAGCAACTAAACGTAGACCATACTAATACTCAGTTTTAGCTTAGCCTCTATGTCTATACAGTCCCTGCTTAGATTGCTAACCAGGGTGATTATTGCTAACTGAAGCTGTTAATGTTTTGGTTGGATGTTTGTCTTCTCGAAAATGGACTGAAACATTTTTCCCTATAGGCTACTGAATTTTCATTGCATGTTAACCATTTAGGTTATTTTTCCACTCCACCACAATCCAGTACTAAGAGAAAGTACCAATAACAAAAAGAAAAAAAAAGGAAAAAAAAGAATTAAAAAAAATGCAGATTTATATAGAAATTTAGAAATACCCTTATTCCTACAAACATTTTATTCTCATACTCACATGGAGACATTATTTATAACTCAAACTCTGAAGCAGGGAATCTGTTATGACCAGAATAAGGTATCTGTCCTCTGGAGGCAATAACTTTATAGTGCAGCATAAAAAAGATTCAAAATGAGTTTGTAAAACTACCTGTTCTTCTCACCTGCTTGGAAATGTGATCATACCTGCAGAAACTAGTATTTCCTTTCAGCAAAAGGATACTATTACTGTCACCTTCATAAAGAGGAAATGGTATGGAGACATAGATTAGATTATCAGTTATCAAGCAGGCAAAAAACAGTCCAAAACAGTACTCGAAGTTGCACAGATGTCAGATATCATTCAAGGGAGGTCTTGAGAAGATAGACTTTGCCAAAAATTATCCCTTTCTGAGGGAAAGGAATATCAAAAGCTTTTTTAACAGGTGCAGATTTGTCTGTTTGCTGAGAGAAAGCAAGCACTTAGAAATCTGCATGCAGATTTCTTAAGGAACTACATCTGACAATTGAAGAGAAAACCTAAAACACGATTACAAAAATTATTCAGATGGTACAGAATGGTTGACATTAATGTTTGTACTTCTTTGTTTTGAAACTAGACTGTGGAGGAGTTTTCTTACATGGAAAATTTCATCTCCTAGTACTTGTCTCCTCACACAGTCAAATACTTTGTGAGACAGATCAAAAACCCTCTGTGACAAGCTCCTTCCCACGCTTCTCCTTTTTAACCTGCTTTTTTTATTGGGTTTCTCCCCTTTTCCTGAGTATTTCCTCAGATGAAGAAAGATATGCTTAAAATCTATTTCAGTGGCTAGATGCCGTTTTGGAAATCACTATTTTACTGAAATCAGGGATATATACATTTAAAAATTAAAGGATGTAATAAGTTTCCCTCATCTGACAAATAGATTTGGGAGCATGCAAAGAGTCTTGAGGGTACAGAGATGATTTCTGGTCCTTGAAAATATTTTCTACTCTGGCCTGACTTTGTGTGTATTTTTAAAACTAATTTGGTTACAGGCCTCAGTAATTCTTATCTGCATTTCATTTATAATGTGAATTTGAGTGTTGGCTGTGGTTGGTCAGATACATGAAATAGACTGTTAAAAATGGCTGTAAGTTTGATGTAAGATGGTGATGTCTGAACAGTGTTGCTCTTGGTGGGTAGGAGCTTTCTGCTGGTGCAGTGAGGTTGTGGTTTGTCACCTTAGCCAGGCAGGAAAGAGGTGAGAGCCGCTGCTTTCCTTGAGCCTGCGGCTTTGGGTGCGGCTGTCACGAGGCCGGGGCTGGTGGATGAACTGAGGTTCTGTGTAAGGCAGAACTGAGCTTTGTAATGTCAACAGAAGGATCTCTGCTCTGAGATATTTCTTTACTGTGCAAAGAATGTGATATCTGTTGGAAAAAAGCTCTCCCATCACTATACAAAAAATGTAACATCTGAATTTTTCCCACAAGAAAGTGGTAAAAAATAATATGCTTGAGCCTAAGATGTCCGTGAATAGGCTTTTTCACTTATCTGTGAGCTCAGTATCTGTGTGCATACACCCAAATGATATATTTGTTTTGTCTACAGTAAGAATTTTTCTCTCAGAATGTAATAGTTTTCATGATGTTTTACTGCTATAAATGTTATTCTGTGGAAACATAACTGTCTTCTGACACATTTTTCCATTATCCTAGAAAGTGCCAGTAGTAGAACATGGTTAGAGATCTAGTTTAGGGACAATGTCATACCTAGGATGCTCTGGAAAACCCAGTATAAGAAGGTAGAGCATGTGGATTGTAATTGCAAGAAAGAAAGTATAGTATTTTTACAGTGTTCACAATGAAGCTGAAAGCAAATTGGATATTAAATTCAAAAATGAGTATTAATGACTATCTCAGGAGTACTATATATTATTCCAAGACTTATTTTGGAAAGAAAGAGGAGATACGAAGTTCTCCTATCAATACAGAGCCAAATTCAGAAATATTAAGCATATATAACAAAAATACTTGCAATTGTAAAACAGCATAGTTTAAACCACAAGGGTTGGAGGACTGTCAGTCTAATTTGCTTTTCTTTTTCATCAAGAAATTCAGCAAAATTTCCCCCTTGCAATTGATGCTAATTTATGCATCTTGATGGGCAATAGGAATTGAATTTTCCCATTTATTCATGGAGCAGAGGACTGATGAGTATAAGCAAATGCATCCAAGACATATACATCACTTTTGTATGTTCTCTAAGTCCCTGTTCTCACATGCACACACTCCTGTAATTTTCTTTAGATTTGCTCAAGAAATAACATGAAAATGTTATAAAATTTATGTGTTAGCTAGTTTTCCACAATGGGGAACATTCATCCTCTCTAAATTTTAGTTGTTTCCACATAACTTCCATTCATGCCTTTCAAAGTCTCATCTATCAGAGAATAGGAAAATATCCTTTTTTCATGCTGAACTATTTCTCTATGTTCTTAGTTTTGGCATTATTGAAGATGTTTTTAGAACTTCCCATTTTTCATCAGTGCATTATCAAATACTCAGCTTAAACAACTGTCAGATATATTTACAAATACTTGTTTTTTTATATAAGCATATGTACATAAATCAGGTATGTACTAGTGCACATAGCTGCAAAGCTGCGTGAATTAACATGCACTGTGTGCATCAGCCGTCAATCAGGAATGAATCTGTCTTTGTTAAATTTTATTTGCATGGAGTTTTTGTTTAATCCATCTTTCCTTTTGTGGAGGTTCTTTTATGCAGTGATCTCAAGGAAATTATTTGGATGCCTTTACACATGCTGAGTAGTTTCTTACCTTGTAATTGATATGTCTGGAGTTAATAGGTGAGGCATAGCTAGGTGTGAGTAGTAACCCACAGGATTACATTTGTAAAAAAATAAAATAAAACAAAAGGAACTAGCATATAAGTATAATCAGCCCAGTTTCACTAATGAAGAAACTGCCATACTGGACAATTGATTGACTTGTTCATTGCCACAAGTGGCCTCTTCCAAGAAATGTTGTAGTTAGGAGAATAATACTCATAATACTGCACGCTTGCACCTTCCATTCGAGCCACAAGTTCCGTGTTACGTCCTGCCCATTCTCTTGTGCTGGCACAGAAAGCAGTGCACCCGATTTATGGTAAACATATTGACAAACAGGATCATCTGACAGAATAGTTTTAATTGTCCTGCTTTGTTGATAATGGTGTCAAGAAGAATTAGAGAGCACTGTGTTTATGTGCTGTAATTGGGTTTGATATATTCCATAAAGCTGACCATAATGCAGCTTTAATTTATGCATCTGCTCTATGTAAACATTGTCTGTTTGGTAAAGAGGTAAATACATATGGTATATGTATACATGTGTTATTTTGGAAGAGCCTTATCGGTGAAGTCATGGCCTCATTTTGAAGATAAACACCTGGTTTATCCTAAGTACTACTTAAAAGCTGTAGTTACTTCAGACAGAAAATTATTTGTGTTGTAACCAGAGACTGCTATGATTTTTAAATAGAATTTCCATTGATTTCTGTGGAGATTTCTACATTTAAAAAATGTCATTTTATAGTCCATCGTGATTATTTATTGTCCATATGGTTATAAATCATATTTTCATTCTAAGGAATGATTTAGGATCATTTTTCTATCTCTAAGAATCTCATTCCAATTAGTGAATTCTCTCTACTCAGTTTCTACAATCTAGGGGGATACCATTTTATTCCACCTTGCAATACCATTGAAACTGCTTCTTAGTAATGTAATCAATTTAGCTTTTCAACATCAATTCAGTTTTTATGAGTTAATTATGAAATGATTTTGTCTGTCTGTCTGTCCTGGCATCTGTCCCTCTAACCTCAAAACTTCAGCCTTTGTCTCATAACATACTGCAGCTTCTTTACAGAAGGAATTCTAGAGAAAGGGTATCTGAGCTTTTAAGAATGTATCTTCTTGCAGGGCTTGCTTAGAAAGATCGTTTTCCTTTCCTCAGTACTGGTCACCACTGGGAGGGTGCTGAACATTTTACAGGACTTATCACTGGCAAGAATCTACGGTGAGTCAAAGAAAGGTGCACAGTTAATTGCAATTCCTTTCAGGAGCGTCATCCTAGAACAGTAAAACAAATCTCCTTGCTGGTGCACCCACATTCAGACTTGCTCCAAATACCTTCTCTAGAATCAGGTGTTGAATTCTTTGACTGTTGAGCCTTACAGATTCAGCATCTGGTGTAACTGTGGGAGGAAGAGCATATCTGACTATGAGCTTCAGAATGAGTAAATTTGAAATTAAGAAAAGCTAACTAAAATCCTTCCTTTATAGATATGTTTCCTTTTTAGATATGTTGTGAGCAAATCTTGTAATTTCTTTGAGGCCAGACATGAGTAGGTACTCAGACAAAAGTTTAGACGCAAGACACACTCCTCGTCACTGATCCAGTTTCAAACTCTCCATCCAACTGGTCCCTCATTCACAATCCTGTATATTAAAAAGAGAACATGATGTAGATGAGAGCAGCTGCAGAGCTGTCTGTCATAGCCATAGGATAATGCCTCTTCCTCCAAAGTCCTCTATTTACCAAGGGGCAAGAACCTGGAGACTGCACACGACTGTTTCCGGTAGCATAGGATCCTGTTTTCCTGTTCTGGTTTTGTTCGTCATTTAGTGCTTTCTACCTGTTTGTGCAGCACTGTGGTCCTGCGCTTTTCAGCCCAGCATATTATTGTCACTCGCTCTTCAGCAAAGGAAATCTGGGTTTCTTTAAGGAGTAGTTTGTGTTGACAGAATCTTAGGACAAAAGAAATCTGCTGGTTGTATCACCTCCTCTTAAAATACGCACACACAGTGTGTATAAAGCAAATACAGAAGGTGTACACTTTTTTCATGAACGCCTATATTAAAAAAAAAAAAAAGGATTTTTAGGATCTTTAATTTCTGTAGATTTTCCACCTAGCAACAACTTCAGAGTTTGATTACAGCATTGTTGTAGACACTGTAGAAAAACCCAAGACACATAAGATGGATCTAATTTCTAACCCTGACATCTCTGCCACCCATTCATTACTCTTCTTCAGAGTTCTTGCTTTGCCCTGTGAAAGCAAATGTGCCAGTTACATCTGCAGTTTCTATTAGAAGGAGAAAAACTGTTGTCCATTAACAGCAGAACTATTAAAAGTGGAGCAAATTGTGTACAGTCTAGAATCTCCTCACTTCGGGTGAATAATCAGTCTGACGACAGAGTGTCATTCTACCTGGCTGTCAGTGAGCTCAGGCTTTGTTAAGTAACATTTTTCACCCCAGAAAAACAATCAGCCTCCGATCAATAAGCCCCAGAATGGATTCACAATATCCACTTGGAATAGATTTTTAGCTGTATCTGTTCATGGGGTCTCAGTTACAGGCACATCTCCACTTAGCCATGTCCTTATGAACTTCTCATGTCATCTCTCTTTTCCTGTTTTTCTCTTTCATGAACTTTCTACTGCAAAGTCAATTAAAAAGAAAGAAAGCAAAGAAAAGAATAAGACAGAAAATTATCTGTTCCATTGCTGTGGTTTATTATAAGCACGTATTCCATAACTGTAGAGTAAAAGGCCTCCTTAACTCTTTGGATATCTTGAGAATATTTTGGATAAAAAAAATTTGTTTTATCAAATAAATCTGAGCATTCCTGTGCATTGCACCAGCCTTATCTCCACAGTGACTCTCACTTGGTAAGTTGTAAATGTACAAGAATGTCTCAAAATGCATTTTGAATTAAAAAAAAAAGAGCAAGAAAAAAAAAAGAGGGACTCATCTAAAGTTACACCAGCATCTTTAACAGCTGTGCACATATTAAAGGAAGTAATGGGGGAGTGAAGGTACTGCATATTTCAAAGCTGAACTGTTGCAGTAACAATAAGAAAAGGGGGATGTTGTGCAGAGTTAGCCAAGTGTTTGAAGTACATTACTGTAAGCGAAGCCAATGAAGTGGACAAGATTTCTAGCATGTTGCAGTGGTGCCTCTGCGTACTTAATAACAGATGTTTGGTCTCTCTAGGCAGATAATTGTCCTGCTGTAAGGTTGGCTTGACCTGTGTGAGCAATACTGTGTACAGCACTGAAGCAGTAACAAATGATCATAGCTTTTCTCTTTTTACTGGTAGAATGCTTAGCCACGCTTCCTTTTAAGCACATAATTACTCCAAAGCAACTGGAGCCCATACATCCTCCTTGCCTAATGGCTCTGAAGCCATTTTGCTATAATTTATGGGGACAGGGTTCAAAGTTTTAATAATATTTGGATAATATCATTGCCAAAATGTCTTTGAGCTGTGATAAATAGAATGAAAGAGGGCACATTTCGATTCTGTGCATGACAGTGCGAGTGTTAACAGCACCATACTTTGCTCAACCTTTATGGAAACATTCACGAACCAGTTTGCTCATGAATTATAGATATGAGCATGAAGAATTATAAACAGCAGTGAAAAACATACAGGGTTCCTTGCTCATAAGGGACTGTCCTGTTAGTGGCTCTTCCGTATGCAGATAAATGAATTGCAGGGAATACAGAAATGGTTTAAATAAACCCTTAGCAGATAATGTATTAGCACATCAACATAAAATACACATGCACTGTGGCATGCTTTTGGATATTTATGTTTATACTCTCTGCTCAAGTGGCTCACTGATTTTTTGGCTCCCTATCATTCACCTAATAATTTCAGCATCCTAACTGCACCTCTGGGTATGTTTATCTGACAATCCAAGCTGTTCTGTGCTTTATGTTGCTTTCTGCAATAGGCTTACCAATTTGCTCTGCAAGTCGCTTCAGTGTATGATAGGTTAATTATGTTAATGAAAGCGAAATAAGAGTAGATAAGATCCTTTTTTTGGAAAGACCGGCTGAGGCTGGAAACTGGGAGCACGGATGGACAGATCGGCTAGATAGTTAGCATGAGATCACAAAAACAACGTCAAAATACTGAGTCACTAAAGCTAACATACATCCAGACCCTAATCCAAAGCCTGCTGAAGTCTGTAGGAGTCTCTAGTGGTTTGAGATTCAGAGCAGCCTCATACAATTCTAGATCGCTTGGCTAGGAATAGTTTTTTTCAGTTTTCTTGATACTGTGTGCAACTTAGCCTGAGAAAACTGGCTTCAATTCTCATGAACTGATTCACTATTGGGAGGCTAAGAGGTAGTTGAACAGTGAGCATGAGCATTTTTCTTTATATAGGTGATAAAGAAATGCCGCCTTTCTCTGTATGTAACAGCAGCCCTAAGTGATAAACAAAAAGAAATAAAAATGTGAAAATGAATGATTTAAAATAGCCACCTAGCTAGTATTAGTACCTAGAAACAAGTTTGTTTAATTCTGTTCAATGATATTCAAGTAGTTCTTCATTAAATCAAAGGGATGTTTGATTACAGGAGCAATCAGCCAGCAGAATCCCAGGCTGCTAAAAAGTAGATAGCTGTATGAGCAGAACTCTTAGGATGACCTTAATGACAGTGGTCTGGTTCCCATTTAATAGCTCTACTTGAAATTCCTAATGCTGATTCTCAAATATTAATGTTAATTTCTTGAAGATTATTTCAATAAGCCTTCAGTGAATTGCTTTGTAAATCCTGTTTTCTTAGTGAGTTACACAACATTCAAAAGCTAATTAAAATTATTTCTTCTGATTAAACTGAGACCTAAAGATGCATTAACTTGAATAAGTGTTGAAAAAAAATCAGCCAAGAAAAGAACTGATATATGTGGATTTCAATTAATCTTCCAATCTGAAAATAAATACAAATCTGAAAATATAAAAATTCAATTGGTAGTTCCTGCAGTTATCTTAAAAAAAAATCTATAGAACTTTTTAATTCTGTAATAAATTGTTGACTAAATAATTAATAAATGGCTGTATTTGTGTATTAGGTTATCAGTGGAAGATGAAGCATATATTTTGTTCTTTCTCCTCTTAATACTTTTCCTCCATCAACTGTAAAGAGAGTCTGGAAACCTTCAGTACCAAAAGTTAAAAATACAACATCTTTCTATTTTTCTTAATTGATTTATGGAAAAACTATGATCTCTAAGAATGAATTGAGAGACAGGAGTGATAAAGGCAGAAGTAGTTTTACATTTTGAACAATTCCAATAAGGGGCTGAATATTCAACAACTGATAGGCTAAATAACAAGTTGTTAACTTCATAATGCACAGTCACAGAGTACCTATGTGTCACTTTGAGCAAAGATTGAAAAGACGTTAGAATTAGAGATTTAACAGTCAGTTTTGATTAGATCAAAACAATCAGAGTAGTTGCATTTGCAACAGAATTAAATTTTAAAACTCCAGACGCAGAATGCTCTGCCAGACCTCACAGTTCAGTCTTATTCATGCATAATTTTTGGAGATGATGCTTTTAAAAAATATATATTGCAAGATATTTGAGGACTCCTTTTGCAAAGGACAAAGCATGTTCAATTATTTTGCTTCCTCTACATGACGTATGATAGTCAATATAACCACACCAATATCGTTGTTTGCTTTGCTATAAAGAGTAACTCCATCTTTCAGTCAAGTAATAGGAAATCCTGATTCTTTTTAGGTTATGTGGATTGTTATACTCTGTGGAATAAAAAAGGAACTCAGGTAAGGCCATATTATCGATGCTATAAAATAAAAATATCTTAATTGAAGTCAGTGGGAATCAGCTCTCAGTCCCTTTTATGCTTATTTACT
This sequence comes from Nothura maculosa, assembly GCA_032353885.1. NCBI lineage: Eukaryota > Metazoa > Chordata > Aves > Tinamiformes > Tinamidae > Nothura > Nothura maculosa. Next base: position 21,908 of record JAUBOD010000677.1, on the reverse strand, counting down.
AATACATTTACCATCTGTCAGTACTGGCTTTGATCAAAAATGTCTCTCTCTCTTGTCCCTGCACCCTACAAACCCCTGCTATCCAAGGAAAGTATATTGCAAATGAATGACTTATCAGTATAGGAGCCTGAAGGCCCCAAGAATTGCAAAGTGCCATAAGAAGAGAGCAGGCCTAAGCCCTAGTAACTGTCATTTTTAGTCGCAGTTGGGCAATGAGACTTTCAGTTTATCAGCAACCCTTTTATGCCCGAATCATTTGTATTACTGGTCTTTGGAGAACTGCTGATCTCTGTTCTCAAATCACATTTTTCTAAATGTCCTAGAGATGTAGTTGTTATCATCATATCAAGAGAAATTAAAGCAGATCCAGATATGATATCAACCCTTTTGTTCTTTCAATCTATATTGTTTTTCTGTCAAGGAGACATACTCCACAGGCAGTGGAAGGATCTTAGTACCTGCATCAAATAAAGTTTGAGAAAAGTCACCAGAGTGCACAGGACGTTGATGGAGCTTGGTGGTCCATAAGCTCATGTGAAGAGTATAAGCACCAACCATCCCAGGAGCTCAGGTAACTGCTAAGGTAGGCAAAGCATGTCCTCCCATGTTGTCCGTCCAGGAGACGGAGATGTTGCCTATTCCCAGATCCCACTGCATTTGGGATGAGTTAATGCACAATGAGATAGGACTGGCAAATCTCCAAGAGCTTTGGGGCTCATAGTACATGTTATTTCTGGATAGCTATGTGAAGTTTATTCAGAAGTGTGTTTAGGAACGTGTTAAAGAGTTTCTCAACAGTTGAGCACAAAAATATTGAAGGGTTTTTTTTTTTCCCTATTAGTGTCCTTTATTCCTCCCACTGTGCTACGCAACTTCAACTCCTAAAAACTGGCACCATGAGTTAATGGCAACACGAGAATTGCAGCATGTCCATTGTGTAGTACTTGCAAATGTTTGAACTTTGGGAAGGCTACGGAGTATTTTTGTGTAGCTTCAGTTCACTTTGCCCAGCAACTCTTGTGCCTTCTTCTGGTGATGCCCCTTTCCAGGCACCCTTCCAGTTCCTGCTCGTGCGATGTATCTTTGAATTGCTCCTCATGCAATGCAACTGCAAGGCACCTGCTCCCTCTAGCTCCACAGCCTCGCTAGTCCCTCGCCCTGTGTTTTAATCTGACTCTGCCACTGGACCTCGGTGCTCAGCGTAGGTCAGGTCAGGAGGGTGCGGGGTTGGTGGCACAGCCCGAGGAGCTGCAGGTGTGTGACCCGTGCCTGTGGCTATGCACAGCTCACCCCAGTCCCAGCTCTTTCAAGCCCTCCTTGAAGGAGCACAGCTCACACAGTCACACGCTGTTGGAAAGCTCCAATGTCACTTCTAAGCAATACGTATTCTGCAGCGAGGAATGAAAATGAATTAAGCAGAACTACACCAGCGACGCTTAAGTATTGTTTTGGTTTGGGTTTTGTATTCTGCTTTTATTGCCACCAATGCTCTTTTTTCCAAATTGTTGAAATGCCTGTCTGCCTATTTGTCAGACATTTCAGTTGTGCCTTTTTTATTATTTTTATATTGATTGTAATGCCAGCATAATATCTCATCAAGCTGCACTTTTCTTGGATCAGAAATTGTTTGAAATCACACTTTAAAAGATTTGCAATGTGATTCTAGAAAAGCAAAATTATCCTATATTTTTTTTCTGCATATAATTCGTTGTTTCAATGTGATTCGTTTGGGTGCTGGCCCAAAGCCATGTCATGTCAATGAAATGAAGTGAGGTGCTTTAAATGACTTTGATTTGGGCCCTGGGAAGGGGATGTGCAGTGTTAGCACTGATAATGACCTCTTAAAATCCCTGACGGCAAATATATATGACTGGTGGGATGAAGTTGTTGAGCTCTGTAGATTTTGTGTAGATTTCCCAAATCAGCAAAGATTTAACCATAACTTTAACTGTACTTCTGAACCTCAATTTATTCAATGTGTCAATGAACATAGTCCACCAATTTTAAATTAGTTTGGATAAATGGCACTGTTTTCCTTTCCACTCCCTGGGAGAGAGTGTATAATGCAGCTTGCTTAGGCCCAAAGCCCACTACCCAAAGACCAGAATATATATTTCCCTTACATTGCGAGACTTTGAATCAAGTCCTTGGTTTTCTTTCAAAACCTCATGGGCAGGTACTCATTTTCATATATACAGAATATAATCCTAATGGAAAAACATAAATTATTTCACCTCTGGAGACAAATAACTGCTTGCAAAAGGACAGGGTTACTTGATAGTCACTAATTAAAATAAGGCTCTGTGTACCTGCTATGTTTCAGTGTTTGGAAAACAAACAGATAGGGTTAGATCCAAACAAAGGATTCCTTTTGATAGTAAACATATTTAACAGGGTGCCTGTGTAAATGTGAATTGTTTAGGGAATGGATTACCATTTTGCATACATTTTAGACCACTGAGAGAAGCCATTAAGGGATTAACACCTCCGATTTATGAAAATGCAAGGATGATAAAGAAACAATAGGGGTGACAGCATTGTGTAAACGACATTGATTCATTTCAGAACAGGGCTGTTAACTGCTGGAAATGAAGAAATAAATGGAACAATGGATAGATGCTTTTACCAGCTTGTCATTAATTAGCAGTGAGCACAATTCTTTTATTGTCCTTTTTGAAAAATACAAAATTGGTAGGAAAATACAAGCACTGAGCAAATAGATTACTCTGTGTCACTAGGCTGACATCTGCTTTTTCTTTCTTCTGTAATATATTTTGTTTTTCAAATGATATCGAACTTTTAGCCTGGCAGCAAGCACAAATTTTGCTTCCTTTGAAATTCCTATAAGGACATGTATTTATCGATAAAATCTTCCTGTTTTCTAAAGGTATAGCAAACCCCAGGATTTGAAGAAGGGCTAAGAAATGTTAGTGAATCCCTGTACCACAGCTTGGAAGCACAAACAACAGCTCAATGCACTGTTCTGCTGACCTATTGCATCCGATCAACTGTGGTTTTATTTCTAGCAATGCCAGCAGGTGGGAACTGACAACATGTTTCTTTGGAGTCGTAAAGAAAGATCGTCCCTGATGGAGAATTAGCTGGGAGTGTGGGCGGTGGGTTGGCACCCGTCTAAGCAGGGACAAGGCTTGATTATGGCTATCGCTCACCAGCTGCTATCAGTGTAAAGTTTGCTTTCCACAGCCCTGACATCCAACACATTTCTTTTTCTCATTAGTATTTGGTACTGTAAGATGCTGATTTTTTTTTACTTCATGTCAGATATACAGGACTGAAGTACAGCACTGAACTCAGAGGGAAGTTTGGGCGCTAGTAGTTCGTTTTTGCCATTTGCAGTGAATTTAAAGCACACGTTGTGAGGTTGTTTTTGGTGGTGGTGGTTTTTCTAGAGCAAGGGGGCTGGAGAAGTTAGCGTGTACACACACGCCTGCAGTGGTTTTTGCCCAAGAAAAGATGCAAAGCAAAGGTGACAAATCAAACGTTTGCTGGCTAAAATAGCCTGAGCAGGTTTTCATTTTCATCAGCATGCTCAGGCAATATTCAGTTCATGAATATTTCCCATTGCTGACAGCACAGGAGTGTGTTTCCCAGCTGCAGGCGCAAGACAACGGAGGAATTTAGACTGTGCTGAAGAAGCAGCTGCCCTGCCCACCAGATTCTGATAAATTAATTAAGTACAGTAATGCACATTTGCCAGCTGTATAATGATTGTAAGAGATGAGGAGTCAGAGCTTCCATCCGGGGCACATATCAGGCACAGCGCGGGAGGAGTGCGAGGAATAAGGAAACTAGTGTTTGGGCTCAGGTGAATCTTGAAAAATTAGACCTGAGGTATAAATTCAGCTAATGCTGTTAGAAGTCTGCTCACATTTCCTTACTGCAAAGCTCCATGAAATTATGCTGTATGCATAGCATTTTTGGGTTTATTTTTGGGATGGAAGCACAGGCTTTATTTTATAAACACTTTAGTATATTGAGCAGTCCATGTTGAAGCTCTATTTTCCCACCTTAACCACACAGATTTAATCACAAACTCCAGTTGTTTGTAACAGAGGCTTCTTCAGCTACCAGGAAGTAAGGGAACAGAATCTTGTTCTTGTACTGAAGAAGAAAAAACGGATTGCCATTCAGAAAGCTCAAGCCAGATGTTTATCATCTATTAGGTGATACCTGGGCAAGCCGGAAAAAGGGGGGGAAAATGCCAGTTGTTTTTACTTCTTATTCTCTTCTCTTATATGTACTTTTCAGATTGAGCCTAACCACTATTCACTAATGTTATTCTCCCAGAGACAATATGTGTACTTATTTTGCAAAGTTGTCAGCTTTGGTAGCGTAGTTCCTGGTATTTGGAAGATGTTTGCTGTATTTCAGACATTTGCACTGTTCCAAGGTCAAATGGTAACAGCCAGTCCTCATGCTAAGCCTGGCCGCACCTTACCTTGTGACCAAGCTCTCTCGATGGCTCGCAGTCTGTAGCATGTAAGTTCTTGGTAAATACATTGTTTTTGTGAATGAATTTCTGTACCCCACAGAGTCTCTTCAAAGACAGTCTTGCAGAGTTTACAAGTATTTTACTCCTTAAGGAAAAGAAACTTTTTTTCCCCCCGGCATCGCAGCTAAGTGAGACACTTTATTTTTTTTGTAGATATAATTTATATATCTGCACTCTTATATATGTCTACCCTATTTTCTCTGCTTGCCAGGAAAAGCTTCCCTTTTGTCCATGCATTTAATTGTGTCTGCTCATAGCTAATCTATGTATCCAATAAGGCAAGGACATAAGACCTGTAAAAAGGTAGTTAGGTTTCCTTCTACCTATAGCAGAGATCTCATCATATGAGAAAGTCACCGAGGCTCTGAGCTTTCCTAGAATTATCTGTACAGAGGAAACAATTGTAAAGGTCCTATTGTGGCAAAGCGCTGAAGCACATGATTTACTCTGAGACTGCAAGGAGTCCCATTGATTTCAGAAACTAGTGACATGCAGAAGGTTAACCATGTGCTTTGCTGGGCTGGGGCCAAAACTGGTATCATTCTTCTGAATAGTTTACAAAAACGTTTTTAAAAAAAGAAGCTCCAATGATATATTTTAAGTCAACATGTATAAAAGAACTCTTCTTCAGCTCTGCTTCAAAAATAAACTAGTTATTTTTGCAAACACAGTAGGATTTTTTGGCTTTGGCACTGCTCTGTGCACAGCAGGTCCCCTGTGCATCATCCCTCATGAGGCCAGACAAATACTGTGCCTGTATTAACTTTCCTTTGCAGGTTGCCTAGTCAGTGGAATTTACCCTTCAAGGAAGAGCTGCAGAGCAAGTAGAAGCACTTGCAGCTCTATTGTCAAATACAGGGTGGAGATTTTAAAGACTTTACAACTGACCTTGAATTCTGAGCAGGTGAAACTCAGCATCATCCGTAAGACTCATGTTAAACTCGAGTTTTAGGAGTGCATTGGGTAGGAGCTCTTTTTTTCATGGCTTCAAAGGCAAACTGTTTTGTGACAGCAGAATAATGTCATACACTTAATATGTGAAACTGAAGATTTATTTAGAGAAAAAAAAAGAATTAAGACAAATTATAAGATTTATGCTTCAACTGGGAAGAAATGTGAACTTGAAAAATTGTAAAAATCTTTTCCTCATTTGAGGAAAAATCAAATGAGCTAGTGGACTGTATTTGCATATTCCTGTAATTCCTAATCCCTTTAATAGTCTTCTACAATGATTTATAAAGAATGAAAACTAATATATTTTAAAATTAATCTTTAATTTATTTCATATTGACCTTGATAAGACTTCAGACATGTCCGCTACCATCCTGACTGATTCTCTTATAGCTTTTATGAGGATCTGAAACAAAATCCCAAAAGTGTTCTTTTCTGTACTTCACTACTAAGCATTCATCAATTAGACATTAGCAAAACTTGGGCAATATAAGATTCTTATTTTACCAGACACTTTCTTACTGAAGCTCATATTTTTACTGGTTGAAGGTTGAACTCACCTGGGACAGCAAAGATAGATGTTTTTCTTTTTCTCAGGTGACACTCCTAGGTGCTCAAGCCCCTTGGCTGCAACCATTGGTGGTTATGGCTTTTGTCAGAAAAGCAGGGAGGGCGCGTGGTGAGTGACGTGCAGTATATATATAGGCCATGAAATGGAGCTTGCACCAGTTCTCCATTCTCTATTACAGTCACACTTAAGGCACACCACACTGTGGTGTAGTGTGGCAGTTGCTTCCACATAATGCATTTTTTTTTGTTTTTCTTGTTCGTTTGCACATAGATTTAAGCTGGCTGCTTCTCAGTATTGGCTCTTATAGTAGAGAGGAATTTTTGTAAGACCTTTCTAATGAAATGAACATACTTCAAAGAAGTTCAGAGTTAGCAGTAATATTCTATTTCTGTAGGAAAAACATCCCAGAGAGGAAAAATCCCAATAAACGTTGGGATAAATGTTATTGCCACTTTACGAGCTCCAAGATGATGCTCTGAGTAAATCATAACATGAATAAATATAGATGTTTAAGACTTTGTTGAGAAATCTTTTCCACTCTTTGGAAGTTCTTTTGTGTAATGAGAAAGCAATGTAATATCCAGCTAATAAAAGGATGGGGAGAAAACAATAAGGTGAACGGAAAAATCTGCTGAATCTTTCATGAAGATAGATGGAAAATATCCATGCTTGTTCATGTCTGCCCTTCTCCCATCTACAGACTGCAGGAATGGAGTTCTGAAAGAATTTTGCCCACATCTGCATTCATAGACTTAGTTTTACTCATATCCTTATAAATAAGTTATCTTTAACGGCAACCAAAAAGGATGTTGTACAGTTTAGTACCACTTTATGGTTGACATTGATTTAAAAGACTCCGTAAGGGGCACAGTAGTGCAGGATCAATTAAAAGTAAATGCAGTCATGAAAATTGCATGAAGGAGTGTGTGCCCGTGCCTTGCTGACACTGTTCTTCATGCGGCTCTTGCTACCTGAGCTACAGCAGCTGTAGATGTAGTTTGTTTGATACTAATTAATGGTCTTATGGTGGGAGAGTCCCTGACCAAATCAAATCCTCCCAGCTCAACTTCCCTCAAGAAGCTGAACCAGTTCTAAGAGATTTTTCACTTGTTTTGTTCAGCCATTATAATTCAAACATTTTGTTACTATCGTAGATGACCTGAAGTACAAGAAGGGAGAAGCGGGAGATAGGCACAATAATTTTAGATATTGTGGCCTATTTTCGGTAGCCGTCAAGCTACCCTGTCTCAGAGATGTCAAATGTGTTTATACCTTCTTCTGACTTTATTTTTTATTTTCTAATCTGGCAAAGCTAAGGGAAGTGTTGTGCAGAAAGTGAAGTTTGTGTCATTCCTGTGTAGATGCTTCTTTGTCCAAGCTTTTCAGTGATTATCCATCTTTTAATTATATGAAAATAAAATATTTCCTTAATTAATCTTTCAGACCATACAACATTTTACTAATTGCTTAATAAATTTTTTCAAGCAGCGCTTCAATGGTAAATGAAAGGAATATCTGGATATCTCTTTTATCAAACTGTTTTAGACATTTCTTGAGAATGTAAGAGCATTATCTATGAAATGCTGGTTTGGTGATAAGCTGTTTGTTCATACTGAAAGACCAGAATGTTTGTAGCAAAGTTTATTGCATGAGTTTCTAGACAGTGCGTGTTTACTAAGTACCTGGGAAAAACATATGAAGAAAGTAGGTGGAACAGTAGATGGATTTGTCAGTTTGATCTGATACAGAGTCCCAGTGATTTCAGTGATGCATGATATGGATAGACTCAAAGCCAGAGGTTGAACACAGATTATTATCTTTACCTATAAACAGCTGTTTATTGCATTACAGAAAACAAACCACTGTATAGCTACAGGACAAAGACATGTTTAATTCTGTTCCCCAGACTAGATGGTACTGTAAGTTATATGATAATTAGAGAATGAGTGTACTTACGTTAATTGCCAGATAACAATATTGAATTGCTGCAGTGTGGTACAATATGTGCCAAGAAAATCTTTTCTATTTGTGTTTCCTGCTGGTAACCCAAATATATGTGCACTAAAACACAGCAAAAACATGTCCATTTGGAATATTTTCTTTCTCATTTTCAGAGACTCTGTTTCACCTGCTGAAATTTCGTTCTTGAAAGATCCCATGGAATCGTAACAGAATCAAGCATGACTTGAGATAAAACTCGGGTATCAGTACTGAAAAGGTACGCTGTGAAAGAATAGCTCCTCTTTGTACTGTCATTGTATTGTCTTTACATTGTTGATATCTATGGATAATTTCTTCAGGTCTTTTTTATTTTCTTGCTATTCTTCTGCTTGTCAAAAATTATGTCTGCATCAGTATATCTATTTAAAATAGCTTTTGTGATCAAAAGTAGTACAAGTTTGGACATCTAATGGCAAGACTGAGGAGCCTTTTTTCACCTATGAAGCAATTCCAATAACATAATTGAGATTATTCATGCAATTAATTGATAGTCAGTGAGTAGTAAGACGTTTATAATGTAGTCCAGTGAGTTATTTAATTTAAATGGTATTCTACACAGCTTAAGGTAATATGTGGTGTGAATGAGGATCCAAAAGCTTGATCCTCAGGATAGCTGTCGAAGGACATAATACAACATGTCAATCTAAGTTGAAGAGCAGGTTGGATGCAGAATATGTTCAAATACAACCAAGTACATTTCTGTTCATCAGGTTTTAATGTAAGGGCTGCAGAAGTCATCATGCCCACTGACCAAACTGTTGTTGTTGTCCTTTTGCAATGCAGAACCCCCTTGCCCTGACACACAACAGCCAGGAAGGAGGCTAATTTAGTTGCTTCCCACCAGTGCCTGTCTCCCTAACTTCCTTTGGTGCTCCTGAAGCTCCATTTCTAATGCACAAAACCACCCCCGTTATCTTTACTCTTTTGTGCAAGGCATGGGACAAACAGGCTTGGTTTTAATTAACAATTTGAGGTCCCTTAAGTTGAGGGGAGAGGCAAAATCTCTCAAATTATTTCAGATAATGTCGTCTTTTCAAAATGCAGAGGAAAGCAAAATTTTAAAAAAAATCCTAACAGTTCAAGTCATTCTGATATAGGGAAGATATGTCAGTGACCTCGCATCTGAGTTTGATTTATTATGAGCAAGAGACCCTAACTAGACACCTGATGCACTCCAGGAGGGGAAGAGTATCAGCATATCGGGTTGACATCCTCTGTCAGCTCCACTCATGGTCAGTCTTCAATGCTCTGAGGACAGCAAAACAAAAAACATCAGCCAATATGCATCAAAAAGTTACCCAGGTTAGCACCTGAGAATGGGATTAATGTCACAAAGAAATAGTCGGCAGTCCTTTTATTCCACACCACCCATTATTTACAACAACACTCTGAATAGCCAGGAACTCGTACTACAGATTTATTTATATGCTTATTTATTTTAATTTCCAGGGTTTTTCTGTTGCAGGTATAGTGTTGCAGACCTATCAGTATTTTTATTGTGGTAGTGGTATTAAAAGGACTAAAAGTAATTAGAAGTAATGACTGTTTTTGTCTGTGTCTCTATAGTGAATTTGTTCATCTGTAGAACAAATGGGCAGACAGAAGAGTGAGGTGTGGGGCTGGAGGAGCTTCCATCTCATGTGCACACCAGCTACAAATGACCATGCTCATTGTATGCTTCCTCCAAGATTAATCACTTTTTCAAAGGTAAGTCGTAAAAATAAAATAAAAATACAGATTTAGGCCTAGTTCTAGTGCAAGTTTATCTGAGCGAGGTGCACCTTTTCCTTGAGTCTAGCTTTTTACTTTTCAATCTTATTTTGTTTGTTTTCATCTTGTCATAATTAATTAAAAACTCTGGTTAATGCAAGAAGAGCAGCAGGTCCAACTGTTTCTCACAGATGTCAGTTGAAATGAGCTGTCAAATTAACGCCATATGACAGTGACAGTTTTGTAAATCATCTTTTGACCTGATTTGCCTCTGAATGAGTTGCTGCCAAAAATGTTAATTCTTGTGCAGGCACATACCAACCATTTTTATTTCATCCACAAGTAATTTATCCTGGAGTCTTTATGTAAAAATATATATATATTTGTAATTAACTTGGAAATTTTGTCTGATAGAAGACTCTAGACTCTAGCTTTGATTTGATTTTTTTACTCTTTTGACTAGGATTCCTCTAATACTACCATTGATAGTACAAATGATAACTATTGATTATATTCTGTATTATCAGCAATAAAGAGTATTTGTAATTGCTTTCAACAGGTAGAATCTTGAAGTTACGGCTCAACTGGTATACCTTTAGATAAGTGCATTAATTTGAGGCCTATAGTTCTCATTTAACATCAAAAAGGCTGTCAAAGTACTTTTTTCAGGGATATTTCCTTACTTTCGCAAAGAAGTAATTTTTAACTAAGCAGGAGGAGTGTCATTGTAAAGTTACATTTCTCCTATAGAAGTTAAAAATAAATTCACTGTATAATTAAAAAGAGCATATGATCATTAACGTAAAACTCATTGTCTCTCACTCCATTACCAGACTTCTCGATTGACTTCTCATATTTTTAAAGAACTGTTTATTGAAAAGTGTTAAATTATACTAGAGGCCTAATTTTCCTATACTGTATGATTTAATAGCATCCTACCAAAGAAGGGAAAAAAAACTGTTCATACTTTTTTTTTTTTTTTTTTTTTTTTTTGAGTCTTTCTCATACAAAAAGAAAGCCTTGAATGTCTTGGCAGAAATTTTAGGTTGTTTGCTTTAAAGTTGTTATTTTTCTGCTTGTTTTTAACTTAGAACTATCATGAATAAGAAACAGTTGTTTCTCTGTTTTTTTTCCTGGAGGATCCTTTTGTCTCCAGAGGACTAGAAAGGAATCTTTCACAAAGATTTTCTTTCAGTTGTGGTATTGCTGATGTCAAGCATGCAAAAATCGTGAGTCAGCACTCCACAAGTCACGAGACCGTGTTAAAAACATTATCTTTTAAAACATATATGTGGCATTCTTTTTTGAGATACATACATGGTACATTTTCCTGTTTTTTTTCCACAACTGGAAATCTTATTTTTCAAAACAAAAGAAGAAATGAAACAGATGAGACTTCTCAAATATTTATTTGACTCCCAGAACTGTGCTGGAAGAAAAATTGAAGCACTGCAAACATTGTAACGTAATTGCAGGTGTTGGCAACATGGCAATTATTTGTGAGAACTTTGATCTAAAATTGAGGTCAATAAAAACAAATGAAAAAAAAAAAATTGAAAGGAGCAAAGAAACCTTCCTGCACATTTCAGAACGTTGGGCTGCTGTAAGGCCATTTGTTCTGCAGTCCTCTGAGAAATCCTCAAGCACAAAATCAGGAGATTAGACCTCATGTTTTTAAGTTTAAATAGACAGACACATACACATCTGATTACCAGATACAAGATATATTCAGATAATGACAAATAACACTTTAATTTGGGCAAAAAGAAATAGGCTAGCTAGTACAGATGCTGCTGTTACGAAGATACAAGACCTTTACCACAGTTTAAAAGACAAAGACTATTTGAATCTAACAACATAGTTTCTGGGCAGAAAAAAGCTACAATTATTTTTAAAAACATCACCTCATTCACATTCAGTGATCACAGAAAATGGAAACATTTTGAGGAGTAATTGTAAACATCTGTTAAAGAAACACTGAAAACATGACCAAGAGAGAAATGAACTGCTAACATGAAGTATTGTGTGAACAGATATACCGGAAAACACCACTTTTGTGGATTGTCTCTATTCTGAATGTGAAAAAAATGATGCATAAGAAAAAGATAAAAATTCACCTAAAAACATTTCACTCTAAGTCAGTTTGCCTACTCAAATATCAAGGAATGTGGCTACACTTGCATTTCTTCAGCAGCTTCAGCCCCTGCTGCTTCATCTTGCCTCATTCCAGCAGAAGTGTTTGCACAGACACAGTGACCTGGACCCAAACTAATCTAATGGGAAAATATTTTTTTTCTTTTTCTGTTGGATTCTTGTTTCAGATGGATCAGTTAAGGAAGAGTCAACAGCAGTGTCGATGATGGTGACAGCTCATGCAGGAATGGTACTAAATTTCTAACCATGGCCTTGAAGGACCAGTTTCAAATTTGAGTGCTGTAATAACTGCATAAATCAAGGTAAATCAGATCACTCTTTTTCTTTTAAAGTGTTCTCTCAATGTGAAGACAAGAAACAAATGGGAAGCATATATAGATCTGAACCTATGCTTAACATTAAAATTGTTGAGCCTGCTTTGTAATGTGATTTCAGTACAGAAACAGAATGCCCAAGTTAACACAGAAGGGAAAGGAAAGGTTTGGTTAGCTCCCCTTATGCACATGGCTGTGCCAATTGGTGATGATTCTAGGAACAGTTCCCATCACTGATAGCAGAAATATGGCACTACATGTCCTCTGCTATAAGTGACAACATGCACATTTTGTAGCATACTTCAAGCAGTCTGGGTTCACTCAAACTGTCTTTTGCTATTGCTCTAGGTAAATGCTCCATATGTAGGCAGCTGTTCTGATCAAAAATGCTCTATTACCATTCACTGATAGAAGCTTGTTGCTCCTCTCATTCTGCTAGCAGACCATTTCATTTGAATTATCCCTGATTTCTCCCTTTCTGTACATGGTGAAAATCAGACAGATTAGCAGATTACCTGTGGCTGTGGCCAGAGAAGCTGCTGTGGTGTTGCTGGGTTGGATTACATGGATAGTAAGGACAGGTGTCTGTTACTGCCTTGCCATTCTGCAATGTGCTCTACCCAGAGATTCAGCTCGCTCTCCTTTGCACAATCAAACAGCCTTTTTTTTATATATTTCTTTTTAAACGGAGTTTACTCCTTGCCTGAACTTGCTGTGTTGCTATAGGAATGTCTGTGCTTTTACACCAGAGATGATGACACTGGGAAAGCAAATATCTCCTGGCAAGCTAGGTGGGATTTTTCTTCCAGTGGCAATGCCAGTTGGAATACGAGCCAAACCAGCAATTAAACAAATAGTCCCACAGTCTTCAGGGTGAGCCAGGACTGAGAGGGTGGAAAAGGAGTTCCAGGAAATATGAGCTACAGGAGAAGGCTCCTAAACACCTAGTTAGTCCTCCACAAAAGCTGGAGTGGTTAGAACAACAAAGTGCACTGATGTGTCTGATTTACTAGAGTTGGTCCCCAGGCTATGTGCTAGTTACATTGCTAAGCGAGAGTAGTTTGAAACCCTAAAGAAAGATGGGGGAAGTATTTTAGGCTGTGTTTATTACATAAAGAGATAGCACTTTGTTGAGAGCCCCTTAAATCTTGAAATATGTGATTAGAGAAATATATTTATGCTGACATCCATGTCAGAAAACCAGGTATATGGAGACTTTAAGACTCCAGAGTGATTGGTCCATTTCTGCTTCAGTTGAGTTTTTACTCTGGAAATATGCCCAAAAGCTCAGAGTAGAGCATTTGTCTGCACTCTGTTTTGGCATTGCAATGTATTTGTTTGGAGCTAATATCCAAATCGTTCTGTAACGTAGAGGTAGAGCAACTGTTTTACAGTCATCTATAACCCTTGACAATGTCACTGAAACTGCAATGTTTTAAAGAAACAAAAGGGGACAGTTATGAAGATACCAGAGGAGTAAAGAACATAGAATTATGAGCTAGTGCTAATAATTAAAACTAAAGACAAAAAATTTAGAAATGTGATGGCCAGATGAAAGGAATTCAAAAATAAATGAATACATAAAGCATTGCCTATTCTCCACCTCCCTTCCTACACAGGTGTGGGCCCTTGAGCTCCTGCTGGCACCTTCTTCAGCTGTGCTGTACCCTGCTCCTCTTCAGGTGTCTCCAGCACTGAGGGAATCAGGTCCTCTGGGAATAAGCCAGAAGAGCTGCTTCCTTCCTGAGAAGTCCTAGTGGTCTTTGCTGGAAGCACAAGATGGTAAGGAGGAAGAGGGAATAAAATTCCTGTGAGAAAACATAGAGCAGCAAGGCAATAGATATGTCAGGACAGGGTCTAACTGTTACAATAAAGCAGGTGAATGAGAGAACTTGCCCAGGAGCTTTCTGACCCAGGGCTAGTAAATCTTATTGAACTAGAACTACCGCCTTGGATACTTGCAGGCAGCAATAAAATTAATGGGGTTCGTACCCAATGTTCCACTTACCATTCCTAGTGTGCTCATTTCATTAAAGCTATGGCACAAGCTGTGCTTTGGAAAGACATCAAGTATGGCTTTGGATCCTAGTACTGTATCAAATGGTAAAACCAAATGATGTAAAACACTGAAGCGGACTAAAGTTATCTTGTTTGAAAATAATTGTGTCAGGTTGGTATTATTGGCTGGCTTAGCACCTGATCAGGTATCATCTTCACAGACATCTAATTTTCTTTGTCCTAAGTATTACTTGGCTTTTTATCATAGAGTTGAAAGAAAAGCAGTATATTGCATGCACTGTTTTAGTAGAATTGCAATTGTAGACTGATGCTCAAGAAATATTGATGATAGATTCAGGGGATGTATTGATCAAAATAGATCTGACATTAATGGTTGTGCAGCCACAGCTGTGTAAGAGATGTAAGTTTGTTTTTCTGCTAATGCCGAAGGACTGTAACTTGGGTGGCTGCCACAATTGGTTCTGGTGTGTTTGATTCTTCTTTATGTTTGTTGCAGTGTAGGTATCCTACATAAGGTACTGGAAATTAGAAAAAGAAAGTGAAACTATAAAGAATATTTGTTCATATTCATGCATTTTGAATATAATGCATCTCATTCCATCCTAAAATATATGTGTATTTTTTCATGGGGTAATTAAAAGCTTTCTACAATTAAAATAGAAATTGTACTGAAGAAGCTAGATTTATTTTTTTAAAAAAGTGAATAGTTCTGCAAGCGTTAATGCTATTGGTGCTGTTTTGTTTCCCCATTGTCTCTCTGCTTTGAGCTCTGCTTTTATCAGATGAAAACCGGAGGGATGTTGAGTTTAATCACTGATTGTAAATCTGACAGCCTATACTTTCAGCAGTGATATCTGTTCATTTTAAGGAATGGAAATATGGAGACGTAAGAGGACATAAGCAGATACATATATTCCTGCCTGAACTTTAGTGGGAGTCTGAGAAACTGTTTGAGGGCAATCTTTAGCATAAGAATTTAAATTTAAAATTTTAAAATTTTAATTTTTACTTCCTACTCAATATATTTATCTGAGTCTTACCAGTTCTGTACTAACATTACTTAAACCAATGCCAATCTGGAATAACTCTACTTGCTTCCATGGTGTTCAAATATTCACTAGTCTAATGCTGAATTGTGCCTCCTGGACCTGTACTCTAATGATTTCGGGGAATTCAGCTCAGTAGAAGACAGTGCAAATATTATACTGACTTCATATGTCGGCACTTTGCTTAAAATATACAGAATTAATGAGTTGGAAAAAAATTTTGACAGGGCCATGATACATTTTTTTCCAGTAGGAGGGAAATAAAACTGGAATGTGACTGATAGCACTCTGACTCATCAGTCTTTGTTACTGGCTCAAAAAAAGCTCTGGAAATAGGAAAAATTACATTAGAATACAACTTCTTTATTTTGGGTACTTTTGTATCTAAAGATACAGGCTTTAATTTTCCCTTTACAAATGGTACTAAAAAATGCTGATACTTCTTTCTGTCTTGATTTGCCTGCACTGACTGTGGAACAAGTAACTTAACTAAATGGGGCCAGAACAACTTCTGGCTGCCCGTGAATTCTGTAGAGTCTCCTCTGCTTTGGGCTGAACCTCCTGCCAACTTCAGTGGGCAGTTCTGGCCCATGTGAGAAGAAGGGCCTGGACCCAGGTTTCTAGCTCTGCATTAGGACCTTGTCACCAGCACAAGAGTGAATTCACATACCTGGTGATTGGTCACTGCGCGAGTCGGGCGCTTCAGTGTCTTCCCAAGGGTTCTCGAGAGGCTGATGCTTGGGGTTTCCTAACAATGCTGTTTTTCATCCTTAGCATAAATCTTAGATATTAGTGGCATGAACATAGAAGACATTCTTCTTGCTTTAGAGAAACTAGATAAAGCAAAATGATGTTTCATCCACGAACAGAAGGGTGCTGAAGCCTTCCTAGGTTTGTGTCAGGAACCTGTTAGGACCAGAGTTTGACTCTCTGTGGTGTTGATGCAGAGGGGTGTGTTAGTGAGAGGGGGCTTTTTTTTCCCCCCTCCTTGAACAGTTAGCTTTAAAGAGAAATAATCATAAAAGGGCTACATGTTTACTTTTAAACACAGCATTTTTTCCACTCTGTCCCAAGTCTGACATTTTAATGACCTGCTTTGCCTTGTTTTTTACTGGCAGCCTATATTGAAGGGGTATTTTATGTACAGTTTTAACATTTGAACAACACAGCTCCGTGTTCTGTTACTTTTTATTTTGTGGAAAATGTCTTTTAAGTTATTATTTCTTTTAATTGCTAACTAATTTGAAAGCATTTTTGTAAATATCTTCAAAAGCTTTCAGATTTATCATTGAAAAGAGTTATTAATTTAAGAAGAGCAAGCAAAGCGAAGACCACATATATTTAAACCCAAATTAGTATCCTAAATGACTCCAAGGGGGGTTTCTTATAGGGGTCACTGAAAGGCAGAAAGGAATGTTTTTATTTCTTTGCTTTGTCACAAAAATTAGGTTACAAGGGCTATAAATGCAGGTAATGCTTTTTATTACTAGATTTTCCTCTGTAACGAATATAGCATTTTTTCTTTTCATATAATGATACTAACTGAACGTCTTAGTACTTAGGATGTTTACTCTGAGCTTTAACAAGGGTCTAAAGTAATTCCTCTTTAAAAGGCTTGCAAGCAAGATGAAGTCAAGAAAGCAACCGTGTATGGCAGCAGCACTGCTGGAAGTGGAAGAGCGAGGGGGAGCGCTGTCCTGCCCTGTGCCAACAGGCTCGTCAGGAACACTGTGCCTGAGTAGGTGATGTAGTGAGGGGCAAAAAGTAAAATCGGAGAAGCTGCAAGTCTGTAGCAGAAAAATCAGAAATGTTTGCAATGCAGAATGGGTCACGTATTTTCTTGCTATAAAACTCGCTGCTCTGTGCCAGTCTGCCAGAATCCACATTTAGGTGATTCTCTAGTTGCAAAAAGCTTGGCCTCCCCGTTGCTTTCCTATACAGCCCTGTTGCTAATCCGGGAGAAGCAGCTCCACCGCCCTGAGGCTGCATCTCCAGCAGCTGATCCGCAGCCGGCTCCCCTTGTTGAGTGCTGCGATGCTCCCAGGCTCTCTCCAGACCCCGCCTCGCTCCTTGAGAGGGCATTAATATTCTCTGAGAGGCAGCCACTCATCTGCAGCTCTGCAAGGCCAATCTACTTTGATCTTAGCCTCAGAAATAGAATGAGGAGGGATAAGAGTTCAAAGTATAGGAAGAAACCCAATATGCAAAGAATGTACTACATCTTAATAAGTAATGAGAATTCTCTCCATTTGTTGCTATTGTAAAGAAAAAATAGTTTAATATCTTTATGGGATTAGGATTCCACAGTACTTTGCTAATGAGTGGCCAGAACTGTGAAGATTTTTCTTATGCCTCCAGATAGGCTGGCAAACAACCATCAATAAATAATTGCAAGACCAAGATTGGCTATTAAGATTTTCATCTGGCAAGTATTTTACTAATGTCACTAGCAAGTTGAGTTATTTTGACTGTAGACCCAATAGTGCAAATAAATAACACAATTTCCATCTCTTCCTTACAAGCAACTCGAGGATTAGTGAAATTGCTTGTAATGAATGGCTGCTTTTTAACTAACTTTATCACAATTGACCTTGCGCTGTAAGTGCATGTGATTTGAGCAGCCATGGGGGGACAGGAAAATCAGAAAATTGACAGTGAGGACTAAATTCTTTGTTTCTCTTTGTTTTCCTCTGTACCAAGGAAATATCATTCCCATAAACACTTGGCCTTCATAGCAATGACAAATACCAGCAAATGTAGCTTTCATAAGTGTGTTTGAGAAAGATTAGTGCAAACCACTCAGTTCAAGTTTTAGTTTTTAGGTTAGCTGCCTTTCATATTAATCAGCTTTATTTTTTCTTCCAGTGCTGCCTTTCTGTGTAAGAGCAATGGGTGAATGCCTCGTTTAATAACTCCTTACTTCTACTAATTCCTTTTTCCAACATTTTGTGGTTTCTACACTCTCACCCTACCTCAAAAAAAAGGCAAATTTAATTTGTATAATTGGAAGAAGAAATGTAAAAACTCATGTTGTTTGTCCTTAAAGTGCTAGAAAAGCTTATGTTTCAGGGAATTGGATAGCAGTTTCTGGACTATTTGCTATTCTTTAAAATCCTTTTCTTTCTATTTTTCAAAGTCCTAAGAGCAGAGTAGGATTTAGAGTCAGCAAAAGGCATTTTTTTCACTGAGTCGATTCCAAGGCTGATTGGCATAATGAAAAATACAGACTGAGATATTTCATACGGACCTACAGGTCCTGATTCTTTTCTGAGTTATGATGGCTGGAATTACTAAAAACAATTTTAATTTTCCAGCTTCCATATTCACTGCTCATGACTGCTAAGCAGCCGTTCCATCTCTCTATAGATCAAACCAACTATCTAGCAACAGGGTATAAATTTCTCTGCTTTTCTCGTGGATGTTCAGTTTCATTTCACTTTCAGAAAATGCTTGAGAAGTATCAGGGACTTCTGTACAGTAGAAGGCAAGTGTTGAAAAGCTTGTCATTCAAAAAAAAGTCACCCCATAAATATACCTAACAGCTCTTTTTTTCTTCTCTGATTGGAAAGAAGAGTAGCTTAAATTAATTTATTGGTCAGCATCTGTTTGACAGACGTGTGTGATGGATTTCTGAACACACTGGGTCTGTTTATTCAATGTAACCTCTACAGAGATTTTGATCTTATTTTTAGCTTTAACCTTATAAAAATGTAATAGCACAAAGAATTCTTACAATGAGTAAACTTTTTTTTTAATTTAAATCCCAGTTTCAAGGGAGTTTAGCTATGACCTGGATTTTAATTTTCTTGGGGATTTTACTAATGCTTGAGGGGGGAAATCTGGTACATTTTCAGCATATTAAATACCAGTTTGTGTCAAAGTAGTCATTAGTTTTCTAATTCATTTGATTACAATACAGTGATACAGCAGGAGTATGTCTGGATATTTATTATCTTTAGCTATGCTATTATTAGAATATGATTTCTTTATTTTCATTATTTGGGCATCCTACTGTAAAAGCACCTAAATATTGTTGGATTTTGAAACCACTTAATTATATCTGTCAGTGGTGCAACATTATTCAATTTTACATTAAAATTGTTTTCCTGGAGACCTAAGTTGGATTCAAATAAACTATTCATTTTTGGCAACCAGGAAGAAATGGAGTCCTTGTAAAAATCAGACTTTAGAGTGAGGAAGTTGGCGATTTTTTTCATTAGTTTCATAGGGCTCATTGTTCCTATTCTGGAAACTTTATAGCTGCAATCACCTACGGCTAGAATCTGATTTTTACTGAGGTGCTATAATAATTATACAAAGTACTTTGTGTTTGTCACTGACAAACAGCAACCCTTGAATGTCATTTAAGGAAAATACCAACTTTTATACTGTGCATTAGTTTCCAAGACTTCATGATTTCTCAGGAATTAGTACAAGTTTTTCATTAAATAAAAACAAGCAAATAAATCCCCACCCTGGATTTTGCATGGAATCAAAAGATCTTTCAAATCTTAGGTCTTACCCATAGAGATGTTCAGGGCAATGGGGAGACATATGTGAAAAAGAACAAGAACTTGCACAAGGTTTGGGTTCCTTAAATATTTTGGTAAAAAAGTTAAATATGACTTACGAGAACCCAAGGTTGACCAGTTTAACTAAATACTGTAATAGCAAAACAAACAAACAAAAACCTTTCAGTTCACTGGTGGATTAGCAGTTAATACCCAGAAATCCACCAGCCGTGGCTATCTGTGCTGTTATAATCCAAAAGAAGAACTCTACACTTTGTGTTTTCCAAAGGAAGATCTTAATCACCTCCATGCAAGTTACCAAGGCCCTTATTAAAAGTGAGGCCCAATCCTTCCTTGAAGGAGCAGCCCCAGCAAACTCTTGATCCTGGCCTGGGAGCAGCTCATGCCGGAGGTAACGGTGTGTAATTTAGCATAGGCAATAGCGACTGCTGCTCGTGTGCACGAACAACAGTTCCAACATCTTGTATGGACTGTTATTATGCTCTATATCTCTAGCAATTATTCTTCAGCCTTTTATTAAGAAAGGTGAATAGTATTACTATGTTGTCTATATTGGTATTAATCAAGTGGAAACTACAGTGGAAGTTAATATCATACTGTAAAACTATTGATAATAGAGTTATTAGCATTGCTGTCTGGTGTTAATTACTTGTTGCAGCAATGTGATCGTGCAAATTGTGGTTCTGTTAAAGTGAAATTGGAATCTCACGCTTACAAACTGCTTTTCTGTTGCATTATGTGTGTGCTAGCAACTTTATTCAACAAGGGGCAGTGCAGACCTTGGAATACCAGACTTTCAATTTCCTGGCATGGGGTGCGGTGCCCTGGAGTTGGAAGGGAAGGAAATGGTAGAACCCCCAATGTGTATTTGCAAACAAAGGCAAATGTAATATAGCATTAAGAGCTGTGCTGTTCTGTTAACTTTTGCAATCAAACTAGGTTAAGTAGGTATATCAATGCCTCTCGAATGTTCCAGCATATATATATATGTGTGTGTGTGTGTGTGTGTGTGTGTGTATTATTCATTTATTTGTGGATCAAGATCTAAACTACCTGAATCTCTTTTTGTAATAGAACTGATGAAATTCTTTCTTACAGTTGTATAAGAAAGATTTAACATTCTTCACTGATGTTAGAGTTTTAATTTGGCATTTGACTTAAATAATTATGAAGATTCCCTTAAACATATTTAGCTGATCTGATTTTGCATACTCTGCCCAAGCTTAAATCAGACTTGCTCCCTAGGCCAACTGTGTCAGATTCTTGATGTGCTGGTTTAAGTAAGTAGGCGTAACACTGTATATCTAGCGGGGAAATTTTGGCCTTATCTTTGTTTTCATCCTCAGTTTCAATTTCTGATGTCAGTCTATGTAAACCAGGTTCCAGTATTATTGCCAGAAGTATCCAAGGTAGATATTCGCATAAAACAAAAATAAATAGGCCACCATGGTACTATGAACACGTCAACCTCTTGCCTCCTTTTATTCTATCTAGTCTGACCTTATGATCCTCTTTCTGTAGCTCTCTTTTCTGCCATCTCCAAGACCTTGCTGTACACAGACTTTATTAGTCCTGTCACCAGCCTCCAGGACCTTCCAAAGAGCAGATGGGCAAGTTGGCAAGACATAAACCACAGCCAGCTTCCAGTGTCTTTGAGAAAGCTCTGTATTTTTCCAATTAAAATGAATAAAGAATGTGAAGGCCAGAAAACAAAAGATGCTGGGGCAGCATAATGCACGCTACACAAGCTGCATCTTGCCTAGGCTAAAAGAGGCCCACGGTGGATATTCATTATTGAATTTATGAAAAGGGCAAAAATAACTTGCAATTGCATAGCATTCACCATAAAAATAGATCTGGAATAAACAGCTAGAGTGTCTGGAATTCTTCCCTGTGAGAAAAGCAGGACAGTCTTTCAGGATGGCATTATAAGCTATAATACCAGGCTTTATGATGCTGAGGTACCAGAAATGTCTTTAAAATGCTAGTGAGTGTTTCTTTTTTTTTTTTTTTTCTTCCTTTTTTTTTTAAGGATAGGATATTTTATGTAGTTTGGAGAGACCGAGTTAAGCCTTTGCAGGGGCATGTCACTGATTT